>SJYO01036187.1:2765420-2823449 GCA_006410555.1 Capra ibex
AAAAAAAAAAAAAAAAAAAAAAAAAAAAAAAAACAAAAAATTTATTTTAGAGAGGGGTCTGGTAGTAGTGAAAATTAGAAGGGGTCTGACCCGAAGTAGAAGTCTGGGAAGTAGGGGTCTAAAGAGTCCACCTCCCGAACTTCTGCAAAAGAAAAGGTCTCCCGAAAGACCAAGGAGTAGAAGAAGAAACCCTCTTCCTCAGAAAAGGAAACTACGGAAACTTCGACACCCCGCTGGGTGAAAGGGGAACGGAAAGTGTCCTGAACCGCAGTGACTTTCTTCTTTTTATGGTTGAACCCCTTCCCTTCTTTGTAGATTACAAAAATTGTTTTTAGTCGATGTCTTGTTAGACATTCTTTTTTTAGTTTTCTGCTGTGAGACTGAATGACTTTTACTTCCACCCATGACCAAAAGTTTGTGAAAATCGGTTGTGATGATACAATTGTCATTACAAACATTATTTGTTCTACGATATCTTTGATGTATTGTAGGAATCACCGAACGTTTTGACAGTCAACAAATACAAATTTTGAACTCACTTCTTCTCCCCTACGTTGAATTGGTCTTATCTTTCGGCAGTTTATGGACAATAAAAATTTAAAAAACCGGTACGACGTACACCTTAGAAGTAAGGGAGTGGTCCCTAGCTTGAGCACGTGTGACGGGACCTTCGAGTCTCAGAATTGGTGACCTCCCAGTCCCTTCAGGGGTAGTTCATTGAAAATTATGAAAGTAGTAATAGTTTGTCATTCTGTACTAATTATTTTCAAGATAAACGGTCTTAAATTTTTTTTTTTTTTTTTCCGTTTAGGTCGAAAGACTAAATTACTGTTCGATCGAAGTGGGTCTTCTTATAGACTGTCTTTGGTGTTCCCGAGTTTTTTATACTTGGATACGACAGTTCTCACTAAAGTAAGAGACATGTTTAGTCTTGTCAATTTATATAATGACATCCATACATAAAAGTGTTAAAAGTCAGAAATCATCGACGACCCTAACACTATAGTCACCCTTTTTTGTCCGTCATTATCGATTCGACCACGTCACACTTATCCAATAAGGGTTTAGAACGGAAGACATGTCGTAATCGACTTCTCGTCCCGGTTCGGCGGTCTGAGGACCTCCCCGACCTCGGGAATGATTATTCACTCACTGTGAAAGTCCGTGTCCTCTGTCCCAGGAAAATAAAAACAATACACCAGTGATAGTTCGGGATGACTTCCTAAAGACATCTTTTGCAAGTAACCACTGAACTGGACTGGAGACGTCTCGAGTGGACACCGGAAATCGGACCCGAAGCCGTAAAAGAAAAGAAAAGAGAGTCCGAAACTGAAGAATTGGTAGAAAAACAAAAAGAAAAAACTTGACGGTATCAGTGATAGTAGTAGCAGAAGATGATCCTTTAGGAGTAGTGACGGCCTTAGAAGACTCTCCTTTCTTCTTAAAGTTGCAGGTTGAATTACATATGTAGGAAGGTTCACTTGTTTCCCTCTCTCGCGATTCTTACCTCCTACCCTAAACCTTCAGCCTGTGAGAACCCAAGATAGACGTCGAGATGATGGTTAAGCCGACCTCGACAGTAACCGGGGTGGACATTTTACCAAATTGTACGTGTACTCCCAAGGTACTGACTGACCAAACTTCTCCTCCGTCTTTTTGTCCTTCTCTAATCCGAATTACACCTATTTTTGACTTCAGTAGTTTACTGAGAACCATCAAGATGTAAAAGGTATATCAGGACTATTCTGGTCCTTTTACTTTCACTTGACTACACCACGCAAACCGGGTTGATATTTGTTTCATTCTTTGTATGTATGTTTCGATATGTACGTTAATTAATTGGACTGATTGGGCACTTTGTAGATTTAAGACAATTGTAGAAAAAACGTTCCTCTACAGATGTGGAAAGAGGTGATCCTGTTTTATGTCTAGAATTAGTGTCATGGGGGGTCCATTAACAATGAGATTGTTACCAAGTAAGTCATATACTCTTACTTACTACATGATTTAGTGATAGACTCATAAAGTAGTCATGAACCCATGAATAAACTACATTAATTAGTCTATTATTAGCACTCTTAGAGACTCAAAAAATTTTATATTTATCTATAGTTTGTTAGGAGAGATTATTGTGACTCATAGATTAAATTCCCCGACTAAAATTGTGACTCGTAGGTTTTTTTGACGACTTCATTTTGACTCCAGTGTTTGATGTTGGTGCTGGTTCTGTGTTCCGCGTAGTGCGTGAGAGGACCTTGCCGCGGAGCAGGAGGAGGAGAACGAGGAGGAGCGACGGGCGTAGCGGGTACTCGTAGAGGGAGACGAACCTCCGACGGAATCTCCGGCGGACGGCAACGACCGCGTGTGAGAATACCAGAAGGAAGAGCAGAAGTGACAGGAGACGTTGTAGTTTCAGTGTTACGTTACTAGTTTCCCAATCCCAAAGTGTCCACTGACCCTTTCCGCCACATTCTCTGCTTGACGTCGAAATGAAGTAAGTCTTTCCCTTCTAAGACAAGGATTTTTACAGATGCTTCATGCGTTTTTCTCTCCACTTTAAGTTTCTTCATTGAACTTATTCCGATACATGGGTAATAATACCCAAAGGGACTGTCGAGTCAACCATTTCTTAGACGGACGTTACGGCCTCTGGGGTCAAGCTAGGGACTCAACTCTTCTAGGCGACCTCTTCCCTATCCGATGGGTGTAGGTCGTAAGAACTGACCTCTTAAGGTGCCTGACTCAGTCTGTTGCTCAACGTTTGTCAGTCTGTACTGACTCACTGAAAGTGAAAGTGGGTGATAATGTATATTTTATTGGATCCGTACATCAAAATTCATTATTATTTCGAGTTAAATCCATATTGTCTACGAAGGATATTGTACGAAATTTGAATGTAATAATAACATGGGATTTTAAGAGTTAATGTAAGTTTGGATGGATGTGTCCAAAATCTTTGATTTCATTCTTTTTATAAAATTTGTCATCTTGTCCCCTTCTGTCAAAAGGTTGTATAAGTAAGATGCTATGTTTTGTATGTCATGAGTTTTATTACGGTTTGATGATGGGAAAAGTTGCTTACTCCACACCCGTAAAATCAAATCTCCTCTACCTCCCTTTAGAAGTTTTGTGTGTAAATCTAGTTAGTCTAGAATTATGTTAAAATATTATTTTTTAATGAGAGTATATGATATCAAATAATTAATTTTTGAAAAGTCGTTTATCAACACCAGTATGTATTTAGACTGAATTTCCCGTCCTACGGTCGGATGACAGACATCTGGTTCAATATAAATATAGTCAAAGTGGATATCGGGACGAGGACCTGAAACTCCGAGGGAATAAGACAGTTCCAAATCGACAATGAGAAAACCTTTGTGATCTCAGAATACTCGGAACAATACCTGTCACAAGTTCGGTAGTGAAAGTGATGGTTTTTGAAGTGGACTTCTGTTGTCTGTGTTCTTGTCTCGACTAAAACCGTCTGAGTTTTAATTTGGGTGAACCATCTTCCATACGAATTGTAATCATGTCTCAATAAGTAGAACTTCACGAGTTTACGAATGTTTGTGTTCTCTCAGTTTAATCCCAAATGTTCCATTGACTTATTTTCACATACAATGTAATAGTGTTGTAATGATCTATCACGCTTTTCAATTGTGTTAAAGAGAAGTCTGTTAGTAAATCGTCTGAACTTGTGCACTTTCGTTTTGGCGAGTCACCTCACGAGCGAACTACTGAGTCACCTCTTTTTAGGTAGGCGGTTATGCCCCTGTGCCCAAACTAGGGGCTAGGCCCTTCTAGGGTGCACGACCTCTCGTCGACTCGGGGACGTGGTGTTGAGAACTCGGACTCGAGGTCTCGGGCCCCCGGTGTTGATGACTCCGGTCACACGGGATCCCGGTCGGGCGGCGTTGCTCTCTTTTCGGACGCGTCACCGCTTCTGCGTCGTGTCGGGTTCTATTTGTTTAATTGATTTACTAATCTTTTTTTATCGAGTCGTCCCGCTTAAGTCACCTTGAAACAGATGTGAAATGTATAATGGATTTATGGTACCCTTGCATCTGGCTTTGATTGTACAAACCCTCGTTTCATCTTGAGAGTTAAGAACTTGCTCAATTTGAAATTTTTTATTTATGGTTGTTGTTTATTAGTCCTAAATTGTCAATTAGATCAGTCTCAGAGAAATTAACTAAGAAAATTCAATTTTGAGAATGTTTTTTCGAAAGAGACACCGATGACAAAGTTTCCTGGAGAAGGGTCGATTTTTCAGTCTGATTTTGATTAGTCAAACGAAAAGTTGGGTCTCAGTAGTGAAGGACATAAAATATGGAACTAAAGTGAATCATAATATATATAAGATATATCAAACTATAGAAAATAAACAAGTACATTCACCAAAAGTTAAAACTAATACGTGTTAAAGTTAATACGTACTCTTATTAGACATTTATGAAAATTTTTTGTTTCGGGGTTGTAGGGCGGATCTGAATGACTTAGTCTTCAGGACCCTACCCTACCTGTATTCATACGATTTTTTTTTTTCGAAAGTGTCCTTTGTCATTATTCGGTCGTCCTGATTCTTAGTAGCAGTCGAGAAACCTCTACCTTTGTGAGTCAAACATTGCACCGTAAATGGTGTCTCGGACCGTAATGATACTTTGGTGAATAATTTTACGGGTTATTTATTTATATATTTATCTTAATATCGATGATGTAATTTTTAACAAATGATGGACGACTTACTCTTAGTAGGAAGAATCAGAAGTGTAGAAAAAGAAGACTCAGGAGTGATATTCTTCTTCTCCCTTTTCAAATTTTCAGAATCCAATTTTAGGTTCACTTGTATTTAGAGATCTTTAGACTGACCTCTTCTTACGATTTCTTTTCGAGACAATACGTATTTTATTAAGTCCACGACTCCTCACTTTGACGAAGGTAATAAAGGGATTATGTGTCTCTATGACCACTGATTCTTGTTAAAATAGGTGAAAACCTTTTATAACGAAGGAAACTTCTGGGTTTCCTTTTTTTGTTTCCATAGAGTTGTGTCCGATTTAGAAAAGCGGATACGTATTCGGGACCAAGTGTTCTTGTAAATTATTCTTTTTTTGAAGTAACAGTCTCTGTCTCACACTTATATTACTTTTATTTGGTACAATACATAGTTACTACCATTTCGTCCGTTTAATCACCTATCGTGGTTTATATCTACGTCGTTTATGGAAATATTAATAATGTTCCACGGGTCTTTAAATAGATTTCGTTTTACTTTTATTTAATAGAGGATTATAATTATAAATCCTCAGGTCGTACGACGTGTAGTCTTTAGAGTTGTGTATCCGGACGGAATGTAGTACCTCTTTTATTTCGTTCGGTTTCCAGTGACGTCCCATCTTCAATTTCTCAAAGTTTCAATTTACCTTTTAAAATATTTTTTTAAAAAATACAGTGTTTCTACGTGTAAAATATAGGAGTGTTTAAAATTGAATCTTTAGACCACAGATCACAAGACAGAAACAGTATTTAATTAATCGACATAGAATCCGTTAAGTGAACCATGAGAAGTCACGATTTTAAAACTAAGGTACTCTTTAAGACTGTTTGTTGTTGGTTTTTTGGTATGTATTTTAACATAAGTATCGGAAGACAAAAAGTTGTCGTCTAAGCCATTTAGAAAACCATAAGGGTATTAGATCTAGTGTGAGTTTACTGCTTGATAACTCGGGGTTCTAAGGATTCGTTTCCTTTTTGGGTTTGTGTAAAGAAATGATTCGTCAAACTAGCTTTATATGACATTAAAACTTTTAACACTGACAAGATAGATTTATAAAATACGTTTTATTCGTAAATTAAGTGTTCAGATAATTTACTACTTCTTACTTTAGTAAAAGAGATAGAATGACAACTCAAATATCTCTGGTAATTAGGAACTCGGGGAAATTTCATTATCGATTTGAAAATTCATCTGTGGTTGTCTTTTTAGTTGTATTATGACCAGACTCCCTTATTTGTATACTCTGTTATGTTCACCGTTGTTTTTGACATAAAGTTGGTAAAGACCTGTGTATCTCTCATTATTTTGGTTTACTAACGCTGTTACTTTTTACGTCAGATCTATAGTCAATATAACTACTCTGTACTATCCGTTACTTCTACGAGTAAGGATCCCTTTTATGTTATTTTATTTATGTTATTTTCTGTCAAAATTCAGCCTGACGACATACTTTGACCTCATGCCTGAAGGGACTCTCGGGTTACCAATCCTGGAGCGTAAGGTTACGTACCCCACACCTTCGGAACACTTTTTTTTTTTTTTTTTTTTTTTTTTGGGTTTGTACTTTGTCTTCGTTATGACATTGTTTAAGTTATTTCTGAAATTTTTATCAAGTGTAGTTTTTTTTTAAAAAAATTTGGACCTAATCTCTCTATATAATTACTTTGATACCTTCTCAATAGAAGGATGTCATTTTAAAATAGAATAAAAAGGATTTTTTAAAAGGTGTAAAGACTTTAAGAGGTCCTTTATTTTATAATCTCCAATCACTGAGTTCGTTTGTCTTTTGCGTCCACTTACATAATTTAAATCGAAAGACACTTAAGTCTTACTTTCTGAAGATGAGTCCCGAAACAATATGACTAAAATCACGAGTTTTTATTTATAGAATCTTCTTGATTACTCTTAATAGTAAAGTAAAGAAGCTTTACGAGTATGAATTATCATAACAAACCTTCACCACATCAGATTACCGATTTTTTTACCTAAAACCTCAGGTCATCTGTACCAAAGTTTTGGACAACCAAGTAAACGGTCAGGAATCTATTTAGTGACTCAGGAGACTCAATTACAATGAATGGGATTATCTCCAAAACATTCTTAATTTACTATTACTAATATTTAATCGTGTATTATCTATGACCGTGTATTATTAGAATTTACCATTGATAGTAATGGTGGTGGTAGTTCTTCCAGAACCATATCAATATGATATGACTTAAACTCTCGAATGTACATACGGACATTCTCGTCTCTACTTTCGATGACAAGGAACCAGAACACTCCGTTAATGTCAATTTTTATATTGAGTAGACTTGAGTAAATATTTTGCTTCCCTTTCCCTTGTCGAGTTTTACTAATTTAATAAATTTGTTTTATCCTAACTAATATATTATGAGTCGTCCGTTACGTTGAATTCTAAGATATTCGAAATCGATATCAAGACAGTCACTAAACACGGTCACTAAAAGACTTATCCTTTCCAGTGAATAAGAAACGAGAAAGATGTCACTTTTACGGTTATCATAGAAACCCGTTGTTTAATAGTCATGTATGAATTTGTTAGAAAGACGGAAACAAGTCTCCAAACGTCATCGTTGTTTTAGTAAGGCAGTAAGGGTCTCGAGTGAACTCTGAGGTCCAACTCAGACTCGTTCGGAGGTACTGGAATTTCTCCGATTGGAGATCTTAGTTTCGTGAAGTACGAAACTATTATACTTTATGTGTTTTTGTTGTGGTTCTCGTGAAAGGGTTTCATTGAGTTCTCAGGTGGTCAAATCTCTAGTCTCTGGTGGGGGTAGAATCTCACCACCGTCACACCCGTCTTTGCCTAATCGTTACGGAGAATGGATAGAAGGACACTTAAGAAAGGTCTAGCGGAGAATAAAAATCGAAGAGCCCCTCTACTAGCCTAAAAGAATCGACCTCCCGGACTTAGAGAAGGTATTAGAAGTAGATTTATCTAATACTTCTATTTTAAATAAATACTTCTATTTTTAAAAGGTTAAGCTACTTGATATAATACTAAAAATGTATAGTTTTTATGGTGTCATAAATGACTCTATTAAGAGAGTTCGACAAATTGTCGATTCTTCCGTCTTAAAGGATTTATTAAAAGAAAGTAATGTTTTTTTTTAAGAAAAGATGAGATCAAGGTGGAACTGAGTCAGTAAAAATAAAAACGGATAACGAAAGATCAGGAGTACACATATGAAATTATATGAGTGTCAGTTTATAGAGAATAAAATATAAATTGGGAAAATTAAACAATTTCGGAAATTTACAAAGGTGTAGAAACATAAATAAATAAAAATGATAATATCATTGTACCAATATAATATTCGTAAAATCTTACATTTCTTGGGTGTTAAGATGTTAGAATTGTGTTAATGACAATAGTTCGTTTAATGAAAATTCGATTTCATAATATATATCGTGTGAGACTGTGAACTTTTGTGGGAGTTAAAATTTTCACGGTATTTTGGAAGTTCTCACTGGTAAAGGTTTGGACAAGTGATTTGGTAATATATATTAGCACTCCTAGCTCTTGTCACACTTCGAAGTCGTTAATAATTTACCAACTTATTAATATTTAATACCTTATGGTATGTTGGTGATTGTTCGTATTTGAAAAGTATTGTGTTCTTTCGATTCATCGCCGTCGACCCTCTCCGTGTCTTAGGTTTTAAGATGTCTTTCTACAGTCGATATAAAAATTTTCCTTTTTTTTCTGGTTTCGGAAAAATTTTTTTTCCAATGAACTCCCGATTCCCTGGAACTTATTATAAACAGAGTCAAAGGAATAGCCATTTTACCTTTATTGTTATGAATATTGGGGTAAAATTGTCCTGACTCGATTCCTAATTTACTCATTTGTTTTTGTAAATCGTTCATAACGGAGACCCTTCAACCCAATACAAGAAAAAAATAAGAAGAAATATGTAACGACATAAAGGGTGTAAAGGGGTTTCGTATATCATAGAAATATTTCATTTTAATCTAATTTTTTTATTTCTTTTTTTCTTGTCATTTGTGTAGAACTTTTACTCTCATTCCTGTATAAGATTTCTTTGGAAAGTACCGATTCTAAATGTTATGGGATCGGAGAGATATCAATTAAGTGTTTAGTTTCCACAAAGTGTTTTGTGAGAGTAGAATGAAGTAGTACGTTTTATGTATGTGCGAGGGATAATGTTCCATACTCAAAACAGTACTAATATCGTCCTCTATATAATTGACTATTTGTTACATATTCTTAATAACTTGTAAATTTGAAATCTGAGGTTTTGATCCATTCTTTTTTTTAATAACTTCACAAATAATAGTTACTAAATGATTCCTTTTTAATTTTAGGTACGTCCAAGTTGTAAACAAAACTCACTGTGTCTGACTACATTAAATATATGCAGTTTTATCAGATTTTTAATTTTTAATAAAGTTTTCTTATTTTTTTCACATTTATTCGACCCATAAGAAGGTGATTAGTCAAGTTAAATGATGAATGACTTTAGTATTTTGAATGGTCGTAGTAGCCTAAGGACTTTAACACTTATTAGTTGCTGGAAGGATAAAGACATTTTTCTTTTCTGAGATTCGTTCTAGTATTTTTATATCCTGAAAAGATTCTATAATCTTGTGTGTAAAGATAAAGTATTTGTCTTAATCTTGATCGAGAGACTTTAAATAAAAAGTTTTTCGACAGTGGAGTCGGTTTTCTTACAGTGTAACACAATATCCTTTCGTATCGAATTTTGTTTTCATAAAGTTTACTGTTAAGAATATCACGAGTAGAGTCCCTATCGAGTTTATAGTAGGAAAGGTTGTTTTGTTCGAGGGTCCTCATGTATTTTATCTCTTTACTCGGTGTCATGGTATATAAGAAATATATGTCTCAGACTATGGTATACGTGTGTTTGGTTTTGACATTTACAATAAAATAAGTGTATAAGGACTATTTATTCCAATGATGATTAAAAAAAAAGTGCCGTTTCATAGAATCGAAAATTTATATTATGTCAGTTAATATTATATGTTTGATACCACTGACATTCAATTCGAAATGTGTCTTCCCTTACCTTCTTTGACTAAGTAAGTTTTCGACAAGAAACCCTGTAGGGACCACCAGGTCGTCAATTCTTAGTCACGAGGGTTACGTCCCTTGAGTCCAAGTCAAGGACCAGTCCCTCGATCTAAGGGATACGACGTCAATTCTGTACCGTGTCGGTTTGTCTGTATATTTCTACGAGAAATAATCTGTCGTAAACCCCGGTGTGGACTGTCGTACGTCTAGAGACGAGGGTAGGGTGTCGTCACTTTCGGACCTGCCTCAGGATGGGTAATGTGGTGGTCCTTCGAGGGGATTTCTCGTAAATAATTTCCTTGTTCAAATACATAGACGAACCGAGTCACTAAAAATTCAGGAAAGTCAAGTCAGCGAGTCAACACAGACTGAGAAACGCTGGGGTACCTGACGTCGTCCGGTCAGAAGGGATAGGTAGTGGTTGAGAGTCTCGAACGAGCTTGAGTACAGGTAACTCAGTCACTACGGTAGGTTGGTAGAGTAGGAGACAGTAGGGGAAGAGGAGGACGGAAGTCAGAAAGGGTCGTAACCCCAGAAAAGGTTGTTCAGTCAAGAAACGTAGACCAACGGTTTCATAACCTCAAAGTCGAAGTCGTAGTCAGGAAGGTCACTTATAAGTCCTGACTAAAGGAAATCCTAACTGACGTCAAGTTCCCTGAGAGTTCTCAGAAGAGGTTGTAGTGTCAAGTTTTCGTAGCTAAGAAGCCGCGAGTCGAAATTCATGAGACACACACACACACACACACACTTCAGCGAGTCAGGACAGGCTGAGAAACGCTGGGGCACCTGACATCGGGTGGTCCGAGGTGACAGGTACCCTAAGAGGTCCGTTCTTATGACCTCACCCAACGGTAAAGGAAGAGGTCCCCTAGAAGGGCTGGGTCCCTGGCCTGGGTCCAGAGGGCGTAACGTCCGTCTACGAAATTTGGAGACTCGGTGGTCCCTTCGGGATGAATTTTCATGAAATTTTTCATAAAGAAGGATCCATTTCGTAGAAATTATAGAGTTTGTTTAAATTAAGGGTAAAAAGATGAAGTATAAGATTTGAGTCTTCAAATTTTAAAGACGGAATTCTCTCTATATTCTCGAAGGTACAATCATAGGTTTGTCGGACCGTAAAACTTCTTGGAATCTACGTGACATTGATTCCCCTTTAACTTGTTTACTTAACTTTCTTGATTCTCTTTGTATGGTGGTTGACGTGAATTTGGATTCGACTCCTGATAAGGACCAAAATATCTAATTCTGCGAAGGGTCCAACGAGTCACCATTTCTTAGGTGGATTACGTCCTCTGTCCCCAAGCTAGGGACCCACCCCTTCTAGGGGACCTCTTCCTTTACCGTTGGGTGAGGTCATAAGAACGGATCCTTTAGGGCACCTGTCTCCTCGGACCACCCGATATCAGATACCCCACCGTTTCTCACCCTGTGTTGAATCACTGATTTATTGTCGTGTTGTTATCTAATTCTGTGGCAAATTTTCCTTTTGGTCCCGTCAGTCTTAAGCTCACGTCCACGTTACAGATATATTTGTACGTTTTGACTATCTCATCCTCACTTCAGACTTGTGTACGAGTCCCGAATCTACGCGTTCTCCCACGCCGGCGTAAAAAAGTTCGACAAGACCCAGAGGCAACACGTGTCCAAAAGGAGGTGGACCCCATTCACCCCCGAAGCACAATACCGCGTGGCCGTGATCCTGGAGGCCCGAACTCTCGATGTCCGAGTACTCGACGTCGGGGGCGCGAATCGATGAGACGCGGTACACCCCGGAAGGGTCTGCTCCTTAGTCTGCGTACGGAGGACCCGACCGTCCGTCCCAAAAATGGTGACTCGGGGGTCCCTTCGGGACACCTGTGTGTGAACTAAATTCTCTCTTTTTCCTGAGTATTCCTTAAAGCGTAACAAAAAGAAATCAGATGGTTATTACTTAATAGAAGACTGAAATAACGGAGTTACTCAGTGCTACGTTTTAGTATTTTATATAACATTGATACAAAATTCTTTGACTCAAATATATAATTTCTATGGTAAGATAATCCTTTCAGTTAAATTTTTTGTACTGATAATTAAGGTGAATGTACTCAATGGATCAGTTTACGTCTCTCTGTTTTTCATCTTACCACCGACGGTCCCCACCCCATCTCCTTCCACCTCTCCAGTTACCATACATAGCAAAGTCAAAATGTTCTCAAGATCTCTGACTTACGCGTTTTTACACTTACATAAATTGCTGACTTGGCATGCAAATTTTTACCAATTCTACCCCGAAAGAGTCACCGAGTCACCATGTCTTAGGCGGAAATTTAGTCCTCCGGCCCAAGTTAGGGACTACGTCCTTTTAGGATGTACACCGTCGCGTTGATTCAGACACGCGGTGTTAATAGCCGGGCACATGTGGTAAAGACTTCGGACCCTCGGGATGTCGGACCCTAGACGTCGGTCTCTTCGGTGGCGTCTCTGCGGGCTCGTAGGGTCGATCGCTCGTCGAGGGTGAGCGTCGTGGCTTCTACGTCGTGTCGGTCTTCGTCTACTTATTTTACTATATTTTCTTAGCCCCCTTTTTCCATTCTACCATTTATACGATGAAATGGTGTTAAATTTTTTTTTTGATAACCCCTCGATCATTTATAAGTACAAGATCGTTTTATCACTAAAAATTACTGTCTGTGGTACTTTTTGTTGTAATCCTTGGGTTACGTTTCTGCTGGTAAAAGACGTAATGAATCATAGTTTCTTTTACCCTGTGACTTCGTCCCCCTTTCCTGGGTCCTCTCCCTCAAAGTTTGGAGTCGAAGATTATTAATACACGTCTAAGACTTTGACGTCCGCATTATTAAAATCCAATAGGTGCGACCACCTTAACGTCGATTTTACGCCATGTTAAAGGTCCCTAGCTATCTGTATAGGATACTATGACATATTTCCGTTCATTAGTATTACCTTTTCCTAGTGACACCAAGAATTTAGTAATTCAACACAGACTGAGAGACGTTGGGGTACCTGACATCGGGTGGTCCGAAGAGACAGGTACCCCTAAGAGGTCCGTTCTTATGACGTCACCCATCTGTAAAAGAAGAGGAGGAAGAAGGAAGAAGTATACTTCTTGTTGACTTATTTAACCCTAAAAAAAATTGAACGTTTTCCCTTTTGTGTAATGTAAACCACCAGTCTAATTCATACCCAAGTTATATTTCTTGAAAGATTGACGAACGATTACTATCAATGTGAAGAGATCGCATAGGGATCTTTGTGAGAAATGTTTCCTTAATACATCACTATTTATGTCTTAGACGGTTCTCCTTAAGGTCCAAGACCAAGATCTTGAAGTCCGGTTAGTGAATGAGAGACTCCGGGGTCAAGGAGTCGACAACCTTGACTACTGGATTCAACGATCTTTCTAGATTTCTCGACGAGATATTTTAATTTGTGTTAATGGTTTCAAATTACTTTTTGTACTGACAGTTTAAGTTTATCAGTTACTAGGAAACCCCGTAGTGTGTCGAATTGTGTATGACGACACGGTAAACAAAAGAAGTGATTAAACTCGAGAAACTTCCATTGTCAATACAGAATACAGGGGTGACCACGATGTCTTGTCCATTTTCCATCCGTGGGTTTATAAAAGACTTGAGAAACGAGAATCCCGGTTTAAAATTCTCGAGACAATCTTTAGATTAAGATCTTTTATGAGATTTCCAATTAATAGGTTAGAGGAATTTCAGACCTCTTCCGTTACCGTTGGGTGAGGTCCTGAGAACGGACCTTTTAGGGTACCTACCTCCTCGGACCGTCCGACGTCAGATACCCCAGCGATTCTCAGCCTGTGCTAACTCACCGAGGTGAAAGTGAAAGGTGAAAGTGAAAAGTGAAAGTACTTAACCTCTTCCTTTACCGTTAGGTGAGGTCACAAGAACGGACCTCTTAGTGTCCCTGCCCCCTCGGACCACCCGACGGCAGATACCCTAGCGTGTCTCAGCCTGTGCTGACTTCGCTGAATCGTCGTCGTCGAGGAATTCAGAAAAACCTAGAGTAAAGAACGGTGAATTGTTAGTTGTGGTCTTCCGTTGGTTCTTAGTCCAAAGAAAAAAAAAAAAAAATTGGTGGACCAGGACGTCGAAGGAACGAATCTTACGAAAGCAAGCAATAGTCAGAGTAAGTATAGTCGATGTTGCAGCGGAGTTGTGGAAATTAGGGAATGACTATGATGTATTTGGTGATTACGGACAGAGGGGAAAATTTGCACTTGAAGAACTCCTGTCTCCGCAGGGAGGAAGTGAATCTTGTAGTCTAAGTTCCGTCCAAACTACTCACTTACCTAAACCGGAGAGGTTTCCTAATCCCACTCTTTCCCGTTGTCTTCCCTCCTACATACACGGTGACCTCCAAAATTGGATAGTCTGAAAGTTAGGGTGACGAGAATTGTTGTTTTCTTTTAAGTCAAAAGAGGTTTGATTTTTTGAAATAAAATCTAAATTCTCTAAACTTTCCCCTTAAAGGACCGTCAGGTCACGAATCCTGAACCATGAAAGTGACGTCACCAGGTCCCAAATTATGAGCCAGTTCTTTGATTCTGGAACGTTCAGCGGACCGTGTCGGTTTTTTAATAAATCATGTAAAAGGAGAAAAATCGGTACGACGTACCGTACACCCTAGAATGAATCAAGGAACTAGATCGGAGGACGAAACCGTTGTTTCTGGTGGTTCCAGGAACCTGGTGGTTCCTTCAGGGTATAAAGAATGGTTATATAAAAAAAGATAGGATCAAAAGTTGTGTCCTTTTGATGTTTGTACAATACTACGGTGACTTTCGTGCCTCAGAATTGACGACCTCGTTGATAGTTTACGGTTTTGGTTAAGAAGTCACATTTTACTTGTAGTTTTTGAGTTTGACCCTCCTGTTATGTTTTAAAGGTTATGTCTGTAACATTTCGTTACTAGGAGGTTAATTTTATTTAATTTAAATTTTTAAAGTTATATCGTATTTTCAATTTGTACCTAAAATTTAACCCAAATTTAGGACCCAGAGGGTCGATGAAGGGGAGAAACTTGAAGTCAAAAGAGTGGACATTCTGTTTATTGTTGTCGACAGAGAGTTCCTACGGCACTCACGGTCCGTGTGTTAATAGGTTATTTGTCATCGGTAATAAAGAACATTGGTGATTGGACAAGGTAGGTCTTATGGTGACGTTAGAACTTGGGTGGACTAATATGTTGTGAGAACTTGATAAATAGACTTGTCGTACTAATTTAGTGAGGAGAATTTTTGTAACACAGACCAAGATCATAATAAATCTTTCTAACACAAGTTCTCAAACAACAAGTAAAGTGATTTTACGTTACAGTTTTATCCATAAAATTGTAATAAAGGTTGAGATACTATTTCAAAGGTCAATGGTAAATCCGGTCTCTTTCATCGTTAGGATCGATAAAATTTAGGTGGTAAGTTCAAGGTAGTTAAAGATAGTGAGTTTAGTGTACCTCAAGATAGATTTATTCAGATTTTTAAATATGATCTTTTGTCTTGACATTGGGTCATTCCTTTTGTTTACAAATTTTATCTTTGATATCCTTGTGTTTTTGAAGTTAATACACGGACGAGAATAAAATTTTCGACTATATTAGTGATATAAATCTAAGATTTCCATTGAACCAACGTGTACTTGGTTAAGAACCTACTGGTGGTCTCCCGAAACTCTATTCAGGAGTGAAAACGTAACCATATTTCACGTTTTGAGGTCATGAGAACGG
The DNA here is from genome assembly GCA_006410555.1 of Capra ibex. Classification (NCBI taxonomy): domain Eukaryota; kingdom Metazoa; phylum Chordata; class Mammalia; order Artiodactyla; family Bovidae; genus Capra; species Capra ibex. Next base: position 2,781,029 of record SJYO01036187.1, read on the forward strand.
ACCTTTTAGGGTACCTACCTCCTCGGACCACCCGAACGCCAGGTGGCCCAGCGATCCTCAGCCTGTACTGACTCGCTGAAGTGAACGCGAAAAGGGAAAGTACGTGACCTCTTCCGTTACCGTCGGGTGAGGTCACAAGAACGGACCTCGTAGGGTCCCTGCCCCCTCGGACCACCCGACGGCAGATGCCCCAGCGTGTCAGCCTGGGCTGACCTCGCTGAGTCGTCGTCGTTTTACGTTCTGACTTTCCGTTTCAACCTTCGATGTGTTTCTTGTTCTTTTCTAGATAAAAACCGTGGTTTTTACCGATTGAGTTCGTTATCCTAAAAAAAAAGAAGGAGAGAGAACTAGTAGTTGAAGGAAGATGATTTGTCATCATTAAGATGGGGGTTTTATATAAAAGAAAGAATATAGTCGTTGATAGATTCTGGTTCAGTTATTATAAACTTATTGTAAGATTTCTAGTTCACTTCACTTTCAGTGAGTCAGCACGGGCTGAGAAACGCTGGGGTACCTTAAGAAGTCCGGTCTTATGACCTCACTCATCGGTAAGGGAAGAGGTCCCTGAGAAGGTTTGGGTCCCCAACTTGGGTCCAGAGGGTGTAACGTCCGCCTAAGAAATGGTTGACTCGATAGTGCCTTACTTGTCATAAAGTCTCTACTTTTACTGGTGTGGAAACTCTACTAGATGATTGGGAGAATTGGAATGTCTACTCTTTTGTTCATTTCGGTGTTTTAGACTACGATTAGACATTGTTTACAAGTGTAGTTTAAGGTCCGTTCCTTCGTCTTGAAATTTTATCTTTGTGTGTAAATTAACAACTGTGGAATTCGAAATATGATGAATTTCTCGTGTTTTAGTAAAAGAGTTCCTTTTGGTCTATCTTGAATATTTCTTGAATGTGACAAATCGAGTGAGTTCGTCTGACAGGAAGGTAAACATTGGGACTTCTTTAGTGTGACGAGACCAGTTACGTCCCTTCTTTATGGATCGATTAAAAGATCTTAAATCGAATAGACTCAAAACTCTTTGTCGACTGTATCGAGAAAAGTGATTAGTACATTCACCATTTAAAGATCTTGCTACAAAAAGTCAGACGGTCAGTGTCGGACAATAACCGAGGACTCCGGTTAAATCCCCACACACGGACGCTCACACGAGTCGGTGAAGTCAGCCCGCCCAGGTTGAGAAAAGCTGAGACACCTGGCATCGGACGGTCTGAGGACACAGGTACCCTCAGAGGTCTGTTCTTATGGTCTCACCCAACGGTACGGGAGGAGGTCCCCTAGAGGGACTGGGTTCCTAGTTTGGGTGTTGAGGACACAGAGGACGTAACATGCGTCCAAGAAATGGGTGACTCGGTGGACCCTTCGGTCAGTCAGTCAATCAAGTCGTCGAGTCAGCACAGAGAGACGTTGGGGTTCGTGGCGTCGTACGGCCCGGAGGGACAGGTAGTGGTTGAGGACCTCGAACGAGTTTAAATACAAGTAACTCAGCCACTACGGTAGGTTGGTTGAGTAGGACAGTAGAGGAAGAGGAAGGTAGAACAGAGAGGGTCGTAGTCCCAGAAAAGGTTACTCAGTCAAGAAGTGTAGTCCACCGGTTTCATAACTTCGAAGTCGTAGTCAGGAAGGTTACTTGTAAGTCCTGACTAAAGGAAATTCTAACTGACCAAACTAGAGGAACGTCAGGTTCCTTGAGAGTTCTCAGAAGAGGTTGTGGTGTCAAATTTTCGTAGTTAAGGAACCGTGAGTCGAAAGAAATATCAGGTTGAAAGTGTAGGTGTGCTGATGGCCTTTTTGGTATCGAAACTCATTTACCTGGAGACAACCGGTTCATTACAGAGACGAAAAATTATACGATAGATCCGAACAGTATTGAAAAGAGGGTTCCTTGTTTACAGAATTAAAGTACCGACGTCAGTGGTAGACCTCACTAAAACCTCGGGTTCTTTTATTTCAGACAGTGACAAAAGTAACAAAGGGGTAGATAAACGGTACTTCACTACCCTGTCCTACGGTACTAGAATCAAAAGACTTACAACTCAAAATTCGGTTGAAAAAGTGAGAGGAGAAAGTAGTTCTCCGAGAAATCAAGGAGAAACGAAAGACGGTATTCCCACCACAGTAGACGTATAGACTCTAATAACGATAAAGAGGGTTGTTAGAACTAAGGTCTAACACGAAGTAGGTCAGGCCGTGAAGCGTACTACATGACACGTATGTTCAATTTATTCGTCCCACTGTTATATGTCGGAACTACATGAGGAAAGGGTTAAACCTTGGTCAGGCAACAAGGTTTCACTTCGGGAATGACTACACATTGATCGTAAAATAAAAAAAACGGTGTGTCCACCCCCTAGAATCAGAGGGGCTGGTCCCCCACTCTCGTGACTCGGAATTGATGACCTGGCGGTCCCTTAAGGGACATTGATCGAGAAATTTTCTTTTTCGTCGTTTATCTTTTATAATCTCTTTTGACATGGATTTATTGACCGTTCAAGGACTTCGAACAAAGACACAAACATAAGAATGTACATTGTTTTGACGTTACAGTTTGGATAAGGAATGTCCTTGGGGTATCTTTTACAGAACTCTCGGTGACGAAATCTTATATGACTAAAGGTTTCGTCAAAGTGAAAATGTTCTTTGTCAATATTAGACACCGGTGTTTTCATATTGTAAAAAAGGATGAAATTAAGTAGAAAAGTGCTTTTAGTGAAAAAATTGGAATTCGTGAGTATTTCGGATAGGTTCCAATCACCGGACACCCCCAGTCCCCCTTCCCACTATTCGGTGGTCCATGACCTTGATGACCCGGACTGTCGACCGGGTCAGAATGGGGTTTGTGCAATAGGATCATTACCTATATGACATTCCCGAACTGACTCCTGGAGGTACTAGAGGGTTCCGATGATTAAGATTCTTTTGAGGTATTACCTTCAAAGGTCACGGCACTCTAGACGGAGACTTCAGGTGCGAGGTTAACAGATCGAGGACCATAACGGTACCAGATTGAGAGTTGAAAGAAGGTGTCTCGTCGGGAATTTTAACTTCACTCAAAGGTGAGAAGGGAGGTTCCGATTTATACTTTTAAAGACGAATAGTGGTTAATGATAGGTGAGAGGGGAATTTTGAATCCTGTAAAATGGAGATAAAAGGATTGAGAGTTCTAATAAGTACACGGTTTAAAAGAGTCCTACATCCTTTTAATCAAGTATCTTCGACTCTATGTATTTAAGTTAAGTCCCATTAAAGAGTGTTAACGAATAGAAACTCGAAGTACAAGGAAAACTGATTCTTTACAACTAAATTGACGTATAGTAAGACGAAAAATGTTAATTTATCTTAAGTTTTGGTAAGTGTTCTATGTTCTTTGGTTTTTTAAAATTTATTTTTAATTTTTTAGTTCATTTCTCAAGAGTCAAGAGGTTTACCCTTATCATTTAAAGATTGAAGACGTGCTCTTATTTCCGTAACACTTACTACTCGGTCTATATATAATCTATCAATAATGTTGAGGGAGGATTTGGAAAATAGTTGAACGATCATAAAGTCAAGTCCACTTATTTATACTTGATAATGTACCGTGAGGAATGAGGGTTTTATTTAAGTCAAGGAGGTATATCCTTTTGTAAAGGTTTACATGCAAATGACGTTTTTGATACGTTAGTCCTTCTCATTTGGAGTTCGTCGACTCTAATTTCCCCAGAGTCCACTCGTGTAATGGTTCGTCTCAGGACAGACGTCGTTTCAGAACCTTTGAAGTCGCCTGAGAAGGTCAACAGAATTATTGATAGTCCCTGTTTAGACATCGGATTCTTTCAGTCTAAATGACTGAGTATTTCTACTACCTTGTAGTCTTGACACCTCGTAGATTGGGTTGTCCTTTTGACTTTTCCTAAACCCCTTCCCATGTTAAATCCACTTTAAATTTACTTAGTCACAGAACTACCCGAGTTTCGTGTCATCCTGATACACTTTTCCCCAGAAGTAGTCCAAATCTGACACTTCACCTGGAACCCAGGATAAAGAACCGTTTCTTCAATTCCATCTACACTTAAAACACGGGTTCTTCAGGAATAAACTCCGAAGTTCCTGTCGAAAAGGACGGCTCACACTACAGAGGGAGATTACTACGTCGGAGTTCGTCGTCAGACTACCAGACTAAAATCTCTTGAGTCACCCTCTCGTCATCAGTCTTCTCATAAGATCAAATGTAAATAAGTAATAATATTTGATAATATCTAGAAAGGTCAACATCGAAGACACCTTCTTTCAGACAATAGAGACGGGTTACTTATCTACCGACCTAAAAATGAAGAGTCACCTCGATTCAAAATCAAATTCTTTAAGTGAAAGACCCAGTAAAATAGACCTGTCTACTTTAGAAGGACTTCTAGTGGAACGAAACGTCCATTGACATGTCCACGTGTCAAGTTTTCTATGATTCTTCGTGGACTTTTATATCGGTCAGCTTTGTGAGACCGTTGGATTTCCAAAGGTTTGGGGAGACTGATAAATCTGTGATCAATAGAATCTTTATACCGTTACGCTGAGACACTGTAGTCGGGGTGAAAGATCTCGGATCTATCCTTCTGTACAAAACTCTGTTTTGTTTCCCTACGGGGTCAAACTAGTTCAACAGTACACGATCTAGTTTACAAAAGAGACAGATGTTGTGACGTCAGAGATAAAGATCTGAGTTGTTAGGTTCTTCGGTGAAGAAGTATTAGGTCTTGTCATACAAATAAAGGGAAACGTCGATTCTTAAATTTTTCCGTTTGTCTTCATTGTGAAGTGTCCTATGAGTTGTTGAAGTAATTCAAGTTCACTGAGTTCAAACGTTTGAGATATACTGACGGATAGTAATTGAGAGTTGAGGTCTCTCCGTGGTAAGTGTACCTGACATTACACCTACAATTGACCCAACCATAGGGTCTCGATGTGTCTTGTCACCGGAACAAAAAATATAAAGACCCCTTTTGTCTGGTTTTTGTATTTATTTTGGTTAGAGGGAAAGAAATAAGGTTTAATGAAAGAGGAATGATTACTCAACATAACGATTTACTAAAGTTAGTGATTTTCAGTTGGTGAATGGAATTAAATATTGAACAGTTCAATTTAGTTGAGGTTAAATAATTAGAATTAAAGGATTAACATCATATGATTACTCAAAATATTAACCACGACTTGGAAAAGTTTACGATACCAGAAAGAGGAAACCAACAAATTATTATACTACTTTAGTCACTTTCTAAGATGTAAAACAAAGACCCTGTTCATCTATAAAAATTATGTATGATCGAAGTCAATCGATACAAACCGTAAGAACGTAGATACACATATGCATTTTGCTCGGGTAATTAAAGGACACCACAGGAAACCCACCAAAACCTTAGGTAAGTGAATAGAACCAGCCCCTTTTTACGGCTGAATACTTGACATAAGTGAATCTCGGTACGATAAAAGAAGGGCGTTTTCGGAGTGTGATGAAGTCATTCAAAAGGAGACGTAAGTTCACAAGAAAAGGAAATTACTTGGAGAAGCGTACAAGAGAATGAGAACGGGGGCTGAGAGGAAAAGAGGTAAGTGTGGGAGGGGTCGAATGAGATTTCAACCAGCACAGGTGGCTTCAGGACGATACTTGATTTGCGGAGGTTTCTACCGTTTCACACGACGATGGTGCACTCATTACGGGGCTCCGTCACTGAGTGTCTTTGCGAGTGTGACCGAAACCTGACCGGTCAAAGATAACCTTAAGGACGAAGGAGAATTGCCAATCCAGTGGACCCGGTTAATACATTAATAGATTCAAAGTCGATAGAGTGTATGTTTTATCCCTATTATATATATGAAACGAATTTCTCAACAAAGTTCTAAAAATAAAAAAGATTTTAATTTCCAACTCTTTCCTTGACGTGACAATTTTCCAGGTAAGAGAGTAGATACTAAACCTTTATGTTTTTCAAGACTTTTGGTTCAAAAAAGTATTACATATACCACATTTATATACTCCCCGTTTGCTCTCCTAAAAATCTTAAAATCACACTTTTAAGGATCCAAAATGGTCTCTAATTACACAAAGTAATATCCTCGTGATGGGGTCTGACCACTATCATGTAATATATAAGTCATATCCTTAGGAAAAGGAAAAAAATTTAGAACAATGGACGAATTTTCAAAAGTTTTATGACGAGAGAGTTTGTGTATATCAGGGGGTCACCAAAGTTTGATTCCTAACACCTGGACATTATGTAAACCACACATTAGTTTGTGTTAAGTTTAGACCTTCTCTGAATTTATTCTGAGTATTTCGGATTTAGGTGGAAATGATAATAAAGATGTTGAATCGAGGAACTGAAGTTTCAATGGTGAAGTTTGTCTACCATAACCTAATTCGACTTCAAGAAAGATCAACAAAAAAATTGTTTACGAAAATTAATTGAATAGAGACTTTCAATTTCTAACTCAACCTTTTTTTGTGTCTAGCGATAAATTTTGTAAAACCGGTATATAAAGGGGAGTTGATAAAAGATATATTTAGAATTGGTGGCCACGTATCTCTTACGTGAGTGGTAATTTCTACTGATTTATTTCATCGTAAACGGGTAGAAGTACGGTTTGTGGTCCTTCCTTTCTCACCATGGTGTCTTACTTACGGTCGTAACATGAGTCTTTTAGAGTCAAGTTTATGACCGAGACAAACTATCAAGACACTGTAACTTATTGTATGATGACATTGAATAAAACAGTAGACAATAAAATTTTTTACAAGATAATGTCCCACTATTCCTATTGTGTTCTATTTCACTTTAGGAGATCACCTCATGCACTAAGACATAAATATGAATCATTTACAAATAAATAAAATTTACAAATAAATTAAAGAGATTTTAGTTTGAATTTTGAAAAAAAAAAACCGACACGGTATGTCGAACGTCCTCCTAGTATTCAAGGGTTTATCCCTAGTTTGGACCCGGTAGCGTCAATTTCGTAGTTCAGGATTCGTGATCTGGTGGTCCCTTAAGGGTCGCAACAGAATGATATCAAAAGTGTAATTTATATACATACAACCCTTTACAACTCATAAATTCACAACAATGTTTTAATTGGGGAGGTAATAGGTCCGAAACGTTCAATACACTCTATAAAACCTTCCATTTCAGATGTTTCTCAAACAGAAAAATCTCCTTTCACTGTACATTCATTGTTACATGTCTAAGTTCCAATTATTTTTAGTGTGAAGAAAGTGTACGTGTGTGTGTGTAGGACCTGTATCTCTTATTCTACTCTATGTTCCTTGGTCCGAGTAGATTTTGGTGTAAATAATCATATACTGTAAAAATTCATAGAAGGACACAGATGGACCCCCGAAAGGTCCACTGCGATCACCATTTCTTGGTCGAGCCGTTACGTCGTCCTCTGCAATTCTCTAAGGCCAAACTACGGACCCATCCCTTCTAGGGGACCTCTTCCCTTACCGACGGATGAGGACATAAGAACGGACCTCTTAGGGAACCTGTCTCCTCGAACCGGTCGATCTCAGTGTCATCTGAATCGTACCACATATGAACCATAGTTTTAGGTTTGATAGCTTTTAGAAGTCCAAAGATTCAAAAAGGGAAATTGTCCGGCAAAACTTTGACTAAAGGGCCATTCTCTCACAGAAATTTTTTTTTTTTTTTTTTCTTTGGGTCTGTGTAAGGTTTGTTTTAAGAGAAACTTTTATTTCGTTAAACTTTAGAACCTTTTCGACAATTAAGAGTTGTTTTCATATTTGTTCTGGGTTTTATCAAAATAGTCATACATTCTCGGATACGAAAGTGTAGATTGAAAGTTACAATTTCCAAGAAACGTTAGAGTTCATGATTTGTTTTTCTCCGTACTATAGTTCATGTGAATGTTCTACTTCTTTCCTCTTTATCTAACTAGACTCACTGAACCCTCATAAAAGTTATTCTCTCCTAGAGACCTCTTACGTGGTTCGGCTTAAAGTTTTATGGGTGAAAGATCAGACCCGTTCAGTCATTTAGAGACTCGAAAGACAAAGTAGAAAATGTTCATCATCGTAAAAATCAGGGATGGGGTTTCCTATTCTCAGTATTTTTGTTTTCAAGTTTCACAGTATGTCAGTTCATTGTAGTTAAGAATAGACCATCTTCCATCTTGTAAATACACCTTTCCCCCTCCTACTCCCATTCGTCCCGACCTTTAATTCTTTAGATCCAAGATCCGGGTTATAACCGTACATAATCGCCTACTGCGTTCCGTGAAGTGAACAGGTCCAGGGGTGTATTTCAGTGAACGTTCTACTTAAACGGATTTAAAGAAAGACCGAGATTCTGACATTAAAATACGATATTTGAACTTAGGTTCTGGATTTTATAAACTCGAGAGTAAATATACACTCAGTATATAATATTTTCCACTTCTCTCGTTATATCGGACTTGTTTTGATGAATCTATACACACCGCGTGTGTAGACACCTTTTAGGACGGCATCGACTAGTTAAGGTGAGTAAGCCTTTGACCACAGTTCGTCGGTAATCATGTAAAGATTTAGAAGAAATTTACGAGTCCAATTGTAATTTTATCAGTTTTTGTATTTGGTCTTTTGGGAGTTTTAATATATGTCCGGATTCCTGTCTTTGTATAGGGATTTCTTCGACGTTTCTGTGAATAGGTTGTGCACGAAAAAAACCAAAAACCAAACAAAAATTTGCTTCAAGTAGTAAGACTATGACCCAGTTGTAGACATTAAAAACCAATGTAAGGGATTTGTCTAAGTTAATGTGGAACTTTATTTTCGTGACGGGATTCTGTCTTGAAAAAAATAACGTTTAAATTGTTTGGTGGTTTGAGTTCAAATTAATAAAGACGAAATAATAACTAGCTCATACATTTTCTGAATTTTCTGTCAATGTTTCTCCGAAGTAGTGATTTATATATTAGTCTTTGGTTCGACAAACTTTAATTATTAAACTTTCACTGAGTTTTTTCAGATGTTATATAAATTCAAGTAAGAAGTTAATCCCCGTTTATTTTGTGAATTTTTTAATGAAAATTGTATGATTCTTTTTTCAACACGTGTTTAGGGTTACGGATGGTTTTTTGCGTAATCTTGCACGAATTACATAAATAAGGGTGGACCACTATAAAAATTTTTTAGGTTCAAAAGTTCTCTATTTTCTACAAGGACAGGGTTGTATATTTAGACCCCCGTGTTTGAGTCCGTCTCCTCAATTCAACGTTGTCACTTTTCAGTAGTTTTGGATCACTTGACGCCAATCTTTCATCTCTTTTTATTTAGGTAAAAGTGGTGCGTCATTAAATGAAGGTCTTCTGTCTTCTAGGTTAGGTCCACTTTATTTAGAAATAATACTATTGACAGCAAACAAGACTAGGATTTCTTTTATGAGATGCTTTTGACTGGCCTATGTGGCCAATTAATAATACGTTTTTTCATACGTATGATATTAAACTTTATAGCTAAGTCTGAGGCACGGTTTTACGTCCGTCTTGAGAAGGGCCACCGCTGCCATTCCATAGTCTCTACGCCCAACTTTAATTCGTCTTTCCGACAGTCCATCCGTCACTCGTGAGAGGAGTGCGGGTGGGCCTCGCGTCCTCATACGTCAGGGTCTGGTGGTGGTCAACCTCGCCCGTCAGATCAGACCTCTGTCTTGCCACACGTTGCAAATTTTTGGGAAAGGCCCCAAGGTTTGGAGGGAAATGTCGAGATCCAGTTTTATGAAGGCAAAGAGTGTTTTGAACCTTACCTCTTCCCCCTTCTTTGACAATTTTATGGATTTTTGCTTTGGATAAATAGGTCTTTTGTGTTGCGGTTCATCGGTTAGGAATGTAACTGTCGGAGTTCCTGTAATACAATTTTTATTGTAAATAATCGTTGTCGCGAGGAAGAATTCCGGCGTGGTCTAACCTAATTCGGTGTGGGGAGGTATTTACCGTGTAAGGTATGTTATCGGTCCTGTCGTCTCCCGCTAAGGTGGCCCGCGACCCCTTGCCGTTTGAACAACTGTCAGAGTCTTACTTCAGGTTGCCGACGGGCTGGGATCGGGCAAATAATAATTTCAATGAGCCCCCCACTTTTCTAATGTTTGTGTGGGCTTGCACAAGCCGGTGCACTCTCCTCTCGGCCCATTGCCCTTCCTGCTCGTGAGCCCTAAGCCCGACACGTTCAACTGGGCGTGGAGAGTCTCGTCCCTGCTAAGGGGCTCCTTCCCGTAAAGATCTGCCCCCGGCCCTCGCTTGAGCCCTACCCTCCACGCCCCCCAATGGGGCGAGTCTTTCGGGGTCCGCCCCGTCTCCGGCGTCAGGCGCGGTCCCGGGTCGGGGCTTGAGAAGGAGGGCGGACTCCCCTTTTCTTGCGCAGGGCGGGTGCGGGCCGGGGCTAGGCCCTCCACCCCGGGACGCCTCTGGGACCTCCTGCCTCCGCCCGGCGGCGTCGTCGCGCCGGGGAGGGCGGGCCGTCCCTCGTTGGGGCAGGCGACCTCTCTTGCCCGGCGGAGGGAGGTGGGGGTGCGCCCGGCGCGCCCCGTCCGCGAGGTGCCGCGGAGACGGGGTTGGGGGTTGCTCCGGCCCGGTTCGGTGGTTCGGGCGCCCCGGCCGGGGCTCCTCCACCCCGGACGCGCCCCCGCGGCTGAAGTGTGGGGAGGGGGAGGCCGGGCGGGGTCACGCCGCTCACCCCCTCCGCCGTTGCGCCGGGGTCCGGGACGTCGCCGCGCCCCGCCCCTCCTCGGGCTCGAGCCCGCGCGTCGGCGGCGGGGGCGCGTCGGGGCGCGCGGTCGGTCCGGGGGGCGCGAGTCCCCGCGCGCGCCCCGGGCTTTCCCTCCTCCGGCGCGCGCCGCGCCTCTTCCGGCCGCGACGCGGAGCCGCGGGGGGGCGGGGGTGGTGCGAGGGAGTGGTGAGTGGGGTCGGGGGAGGTCGGGCAAGGTCCGGAGCCTGAGGCGTGACTGGACTGTCCGGCTCTGTACAAGCGACAGCTTTGTCCTGGCTCAGCTNGGGGGGGGGGGGGTTGAAGCCGGCTTCTCCGGCGACGGCGGCTCGGGGCTCGACGACCGAAGAGTCTGAGGCGGCGAGGGACCAAGTCCCGGGGAATTAGTCTGCTCGGGGGGCGAGGGGTCAGAGAAGTTTTACCTACTTAGTTTGGTCGGCTTTTACGCGGTTTCGGCGGCCTGATGGCTTGGGTGATCCCGGACACCCGAGGCGGGGTCGTGCTGGCCAGTAACCGTCGAGGACGGTCTACGCGCCTCGAGTAACCAGGCAAACTTAGTAGTGCAGGGGGTCCGAGGCGGGGCGGGCGCCTCTCCGGGGTGGAGGAGTCACTCCAGGACAAACAGTTCTAAGAGACTCTCGCGTGCCGGCGTTTTGTTTTTACCAGCGACGAGCAGGGCGGGGGACCAACGGAGAGGCCTCAACGTCTAAGCAGAACCCAGCGCGGAATCCTGCTGACTTTTTTTTCTAAATACTTCCCGAGTCACAATAAATTACAATCGAATTACTATGTAGTAAAGCGGACAGAACCAGTAAATATTTGAGGTGACTGTCGTTTTGGACACCCGATCCGTCGACTAAGCAGTCGTTCCCCGACGAAGACTTAACCTCCCTTTGAAGTGTCGAAGTTTTTAAAACTGGAATTTGGGTGTTCGGGGAAGCGGAACGAAGTGGCAATCTGGAGTCCTCGGGTCGTTGACGACCTCGTCCCTCCGTCCGAGAGTCAGTTCCTTTTTGAAGTGGTAGTTAAAGGTAAGAGGTAAGTCCCGGAACTCTAGTGAAGTCCCAGTAATTGCAGGGTCAGCACCTGAAGTCCCGGGATTTTTAATCCTCGTTCTCGCGACCCGGTCTTCCAAAAAGACAAACTTGGAGTCCAGGTGGCGAATTATCCACATATCGAAATGGCGAGACACGGAGTCAAAAGAGGATACATTTTACCCGTTGATGACTTAAGCATCCTAAGAATCCCAATTTACTCAACTATATAATTTTCCGAAATCCTGTCAGAGACCTTGTCATTCGCCTTACATAAACAATAATCATTTAAGTATAAGGATTAAGGAACCACCCCTACCCCCTCCCCGACCGAGTTCTGAGTTCAGTTTATTGACTCCCATTGAGTCTAGCAAGGTAAATTTAGATACTTGTAAACGACCTTCGTATCTTGAGAGCCTTCATCTCGAGTCCTAGGGATACCCTTTCCGGTTCCAAATGGGCTGGTAACATTTTGTCTGAAGTTAGGGACAATGTCCGTCGGACAATTATTGGTTGACTTCGGTGTCAGGTATTTGTTTGTTTGGTTTGGAAATGATAACGGAGGACTTACAGAGGGGAACATTTGAGACCGAAGGGACTCCCTTTTCTTATCGTGTCAGGTGGTCATTTCGCATTTTGTTCAATATAAAAGAGAAGGTACAGCGCGGTGAGAAAGGGGGCACTTACAACAACCATCAATTTTTTTTTTCGTATGGTAATTCATGTAAGTGTAGAGGTCTTATAAAAGTTGATTTGTAATATGAATTTGTGATTAGGGGGTAAGGGAGAGAGGGCTCGGGACCATGGGTGGTAAGAATAAGGACAGAAGTACTTAGACTGATGACGTTCCTTGGAGTGTATTCACCTTAGTATATCATGAATAGGAAAACACCAACCAAATAAAGTGCATGGTATTACAGGCAAGTCCAGGTTAGTACAACTTCGTACATATTTTTAGAAGACGGAAAGTTTCTGATTTATGATACAGTAACATACATATGTGGTGTAAAACAAATAGGCAAGGAGACAGTCACCTGTGAACCTAGTGAAGGTCTAAAACCGATACCACTTATTAACGACGACACTTACATTATATATTTATCGAGAAGATCGTGGACGAAAGTTAAAAACCCTTATATATGGGTCTTCACCTTTAGGATCGAGTATGTCATTGAGATAAAAATTAAAAAAACTCCTTAGAGGTAAGATAAAAGGTATCGTCCACGTGATAAATTGCAAGGGTGTTTGTCACGTGTTCCCAAAGTCAAAGAGGCATAGAACGGTTGTGAAAAAAACCAAAATATTAAATAAATGAAAACCGACGTGACCCAGAAGTAACGACGTGTCCGAAAAGAGATCAACGTCTCGTTCCCGAAGAGTAACACTACCGAAGAGAGCAACGTCTGGTACCCAAGATCCCATACACCCGAAGTCACCAACATCGTGTACCCGAGTAATCGACGCCAAGGGACCGAGACGTCATGTCCGAGTTATCAACACCACGTGTCCGATCAACGAAGCGTCGTACACCCGAGAAGGACCTAGTCCTTAGTTTAAGTACAGAGGACGTAACCGTCCACCCAATAAATGGGGACTCTGTGGTCCCTTTGGGAACAAAACCACAAAAAACTACCATCAGTAAAAAAAAAAAAAGACCACCATCAGAATCACCTACAGGTTTATACAAAACTGATTCCTAACAGTAGGTAATAACGGTGTTACGGTCACGTCTCCGACCACACCGCGTCAGTGTCCACTGAAAGAACCTTCGAGATAATAATCCAGTCTAACGACAATAAATCGTTTATGGTAATAAACAATGACACTCTACTCCGTCTCCTTAAGAACAATAAGTAAATAGTCCGTTACTTTCCTTGACTGGTTAGATGTATAGGTCCGTTTACCTTTCAAGTCTTGTCCAAAAGACCCGGAACCGTGACATCAAATGAAGGTCCGGATACATGTCTACCGGTGTCTTCCGATAAGGAGAAGATTTCACTCCCAGTATAGGAGAGAGAGAGGAATCGAAGTCGATTATCGAAGACAAACGAACAAATAAGTGAGTCATAAAGAAAAAAAGAGAAAAAAATTTTGTGACCTATGGGAAAAGTAAACAAGGTCCATGACAAAAAAACCCCAAAAAAACCGGCGTGACACACCGTGTACCCTAGAATCAATGGGTTGGCCCCTAGTTTGGAAAAGGGGGACGTCACCTTCACCCCTCAGAAGTGGTGACCTAGTCGTCCCTTCAGGGAAGTGAGTCATAAAGTTGTTTGTGACAGAGAGTCCTTCCTTCCTTCTGAACTTGAAGATCAATTGAAAAATCACTCGTTCCTGTCTCAATACGGATGTTCTGGGGATCTTGACAAAGGGATCGACAGTCCTCTTAGACTTTACGTTGGAGGTTCCAGTCTAGGGAGGTCACGTAGGGGTGTGTTAGAGGGGACCTGTGGACAGAGTTCGTGTCGGTGAGACATCCTTTGACTTCTGTCTGTGATTAGTAGACCACGCAATCCATAGTCTACGTGACAGTCAATTGGAACTTCTCTGTCATATGCTTTAGCACTTTTACTTTGTCCGAGTCCTCTGTCTTTTCTGTCAATGAGAAAGAGGGTCCTTTACTCTAAATTACCGAAACCCTTGGGTTACGAATTAAAAGGGATACTAAAATCAATGTAAAACTCTTAATCGGAAAAGGAAGAGGGGACGTATACAATTTCTGTTATTCTTCACTTTCACACCCCGTCACTCAGACTACCAAGAAAGGATGGGGATTGTTTCTGGGTAAAGGAAGTTCCGATACGATATTAAAGACCCTTGAAACATTTTTTAAAACTCGTGAATGAGGTACGGCCCGTGAAGGTCAAGACACCGACGTACTTTTAGTCGGTCGGTCCAAATTTCTATCTGAGACGAAGTTGTATCAAAACCTTCAAAATCGGTGTCGTTAGTCTCTTCTTTTTCTTTATTTTCCTTAGGTCTAACCTTTTCTTCATTTTGAGTGTGACAAACATCTACTGTGCTAGGAGATGTATCTTTTGGGATTTCGGAGGTGGTCTTTTAATGATCTCGATTAGTTACTTATATCATTTCAAAGTCCTATATTTTAATTGTGTGTCTTTAGGGAACGTAAGAATATGTGATTGTTACTCTTTTGTCTTTCTCTTTAATTCCTTTATTAAGGTAAGTGGTAACGTTGTTTTTCTTATTTTATGAATACTTATTTATATGGATTTCTTTGTTTTCTGGATATATATCTATTGATGTTTTGTGAGTACTTTCTTTAGTTTCTCCTGTGTTTATCTACCTCTTTATATGGTACAAGTACCTAACCTTCTTAGTTATATCACTTTTACTCATATGATGGGTTTCGTTGGATATCTAAGTTACGTTAGGGATAGTTCGATGGTTGTCATAAAAAGTCTCTTAATCTTGTTTATTAAAGTGTTATACATACCTTTATGTTTTTTTGGAACTTATCGGTTTCGTTAGAACTCTTTCTTCTTACCTGGACCTCCTTAGTTGAACGGACTGAAGACGAATGACGTTTCGGTGTCAGTAGTTCTGTCATACCATGATCGTGTTTCTGTCTTTGTATCTAGTTACGTTGTTTTATCCTTCGGGTCTCTATTTAGGTGTGTGGATACCTGTGGAATAGAAACTGTTTCTTCCGTTCTTATATGTTACCTCTTTTCTGTTAGAGAAATTGTTCACTACGACTCTTTTGACCAGTTGGTGAACATTTTCTTACTTTGATCTTGTGAAAGATTGTGGTATGTGTTTTTATTTGAGCTTTACCTAATTTCTAGATGTACATTCTGGTTTCTGATATTTTGAGGATCTCCTCTTGTATCCGTCTTGTGAGAGACTGTATTTAGTATCGTCCTAGGAGATACTGGGTGGAGGGTCTCAATACCTTTATTTTCGTTTTTATTTGATTACCCTGGATTAATTTGAATTTTCGAAAACGTGTTACTTCCTTTGATATTCGTTCCACTTTTCTGTCGGAAGTCTTACCCTCTTTTATTATCGTTTACTTCGTTGACTGTCAATTAGAGTTCTTATATGTTCGTTGAGGACGTCGAGTTAAGGTCTTTATATTCGCTGGGTTATTTTTTTACCCGGTTTCTTGATTTGTCTGTAAAGAGGTTTCTTCTGTATGTCTACCGATTGTTTGTGTACTTTTCTACGAGTTGTAGTCAGTAATAGTCTCTTTACGTTTAGTTTTGGTGTTACTCCATGGTAAAGTATGGCCAGTCTTACCGACGATAGTTTTTCAGATGTTTGTTATTTACGACCTCTCCCACGTCTCTTTTTCCTTGGGAAAATGTGACAACCACCCTTACGTTTGATCATGTCGGTTATACCTCTTGTCACACCTCTAAGGAATTTCTTGACCTTTATCTTGACGGTATGTTGGGTCGTTAGGGTGACGACCCGTATGTGTGGCTCCTTTAGTCTTAACTTTCTCTGTGTACATGGGGGTCACAAGTAGCGTCGTGACAAATGTTATCGATCCTGTACCTTCGTTGGATCTACAGGTAGCCGTCTACTTACCTATTCTTTCGACACCATGTAAATGTGTTACCTTATAGTGAGTCGATAACTTTTCTTACGTAAACTTAGTCAAGATTACTCCACCTACTTTGACCTGGGATAATATGTCTTACTTCATTCAACCTTTCTTTTTGTGGTGATGTCATATAATTGTGTATATATACCTTAAATCTTTCTACCATTGCTACTGGGATATACGTTCTGTCGTTTTCTCTGTGTCTACATTTCTTGTCTGAAAACCTGAGACACCCTCTTCCACTCCCACCCTACTAAATTCTCTTATCGTAACTTTGTACATATAATAGTATATACTTTGTCTAGCGGTCAGGTCTAAGACACGTGCTCTGTCCCACGAGTCCCGACCACGTGACCCTACTGGGACTGCCTACCCTACCCCTCCCTCCACTCTCCCTCCCAGTCCTACCCCTTGTGTGCATGTCGGTACCGACTAAGTACACTTACATACCGTTTTTAGTGGTGTTATGACATTTCATGAATCGGAGGTTAATTTTATTTTTTATTATTTTTTTTTTCTTCGATACATTCCGACATACGATGTGGTTGGTATTGTCTTACTGTTTACAAGAAAGAATTTATGAAGTTAATTTCTAAGGTGTAACAGGTAATTTTCTTTTTATTTCTATCTGTGACGAAGATGACAGATGTCCTCGAGTCTTTCCCTGGACAGAAACTTCTGGGACGGTCCTTTAATTTCTTTCTAAGAGGTCTCAACACAAAAGAAAAAGGAGGAAGAAGAAAAATTTTTAGAAAATGGAGGTTGGACGACTGGGAGACAGGGTAGTGTTGTGAGTATTCTTTCCCACCCTATCTCCTCGACACACAAAGCAATCAGAAAGACATTGGGGTCACCCGGTTTTTGGAAGAACCTCTATCCAAGTACCAATTCTTCCTACGAAGGAACGAGTCCAGTGTCGGTCTTTTTCTGACCCGGTTTCAGTTAAATTTGAAAGATTAAGTAAAAGAGTTCACATTTAAAGACTAAAAGAGTTCACACATAAAGAAGACGAGGTCTGAAGGTAGAAGGAAAGATAAGGATTCTTACAATTCTCTACCCCGAAGGAACTACCGATTTACCATTTCTTAGACGGATGGTCACGTCCTCTGTATCTAAGTTAGGGACCAGACCTTTTTAGGGTGTATGGTACCTTGTTGATTCGGACACGTGGTGTTGATGACTCGGACACGAGATCTTGGGGTCCTTAGTGTGGGACGTCGATGACTTTGGGAACACGAGATCTCGGTACACGGCGTTGTTCTCGTTACTTTTCGGACGCGTGGTGTTCCTTCTCGTGGGGACTGAGCGGTGTTGATCTCTTTTCGGGTGCTTCGTTCCTTCTGGGTCTTGTCGGTTTTTATTTATTTTCTTACAATTCTCGATTCAAATCCACCCAAAGACAATGATTCTGTTTGTCCTACATGTTGAACTGTAGTCTAACTTCCTTTTTTTTGGGTTGTGATTGTGAGCGACAAAACGAGTTGTCGTTATTATCTTTTGAACGTGAACATTGTACTTTCTATTGTGTCGGAATAGGTAGATTTGGTGGTCGCTTGTGACAATTCACTTGTGATGACTTTCCCCTTCGGCGTTCCATATTGTCTCGTGACGTAAACACTACTTCTTATAACCGGGACTCGTGACACCAAATGATGGATCCACTAGAAGTCGTTTAAAATTTAAGAACACGGAGACGAAGAAGTAGACATTTTACCTCTATTAATACAACCGGGAAGGGAGGAAGTGCTCTAGCCACATTGTTATCGTTGTTTTCCCCGAGGGAACACTTTCATCCGACCTGTGATACCTCGTGACATCCTCCGTCTTACTTAATGTGACAGAAGTGACTTCTCTTTTTCCGTTTAGGTTGTCGACCAAATACGGAGGTGGCCTTGTATTGTTAGGAGCCCTCCTCTCATTTGTTTCTCACGGGTGTCGATGTGTACCTCTTTTCCACTGTCTTCACTACTGTCAGTAGAAAATGGAGGTACTTATAGGTTCCTCCATACAAGTATGCCGGTGGACTACACTTGTCGGTTGAGTAACCTTTTCTGGGACTGGGACTACGACCTTTTCTGATTTTCCTCTTCTCCCGCCGTCTCCTACTCTGCCAATCTATCATAGTGGTTGAGTTACCTGTACTTGAACTCGTTTGAGGACCTCTATCACCTCCTGTCCCTTTGGACCGCACGACGTCGGGTACTCCGGCGGTTCTCGACCTGTACTGAATCACTGACTTGTCGTTATTGTACAGGTCCCACGATAGTGAGTAAGAGGTGATAGAGGATTGGTAAGGATCCTCCTGACATAAGACTGGTGTGGGTCATACCTGTACTAAGATGGTTGACGACGATCGGAGAGACGGAGGTCACTTAGGGTCCTATAACCTCAAGGTCAGGTCATAGGACTGACGGATCGTCCGTAAAGGTGAACTTATGGGTGTTCGAGTCAAGTAGATACGGTTTGTTTAATAGAGGGGATGGGTGTAAGAAAAGGACTGAGGAGTAAAGATAGTCGTCGTAGAAGAATTAGCGGACTCGAGTTTAGGAACCACGATGACTGAGGTTGGGTTGGGAAGTGACAATCAGAAGTTGTGCCTTTGGAGAACTAAGAAAGAAGTAACGTAAAGAGTTTAAGTGATAAGTGAACGGTACAGGTAACAGTGGTAAGTACGAATTTAATGACGTTGTCGAAGAGAAGGGAAAAACCTTACACACCATCTATGTTGTCTGTTGTGACAGAAGGACTTCATGTCGTGAGTACCGTAAGGATATTAATTTAAAAGTTATACAGGAATACCAAGAGTATTATTTCAGACTTACGAAATATGATTGTAAATTCGACAACGGTCTCAAAGAGTCCGTGTTCAGATTATAATAAGATGAAATTTGGAGAGGTACTTGACCCCTTTTGTAAATGTTATATATACTCTTTTTCAATTATTGGAATTATATATTACTCGAAAATGCTTTCGTGATTTTTTTCTGTTGTTTCATTTTTGTCTGTATCCGATGTTTATCCACTGATTACATTCTTTATTTTTACTGTTAATGTAAATTGGTATTGGTTCACAAAAAAAAAAAAAAAATGTAAAGTGATGAATTTAACCATTTCCAACTTTTGTCAGAACAATTCCTATACCTATTTGACCGGGGAGTATAGAATGACCACCCTCATATATTACCCTGGTTGTAAAACCTCCCTTTAAACCGTGATATAAATTTCATACATATGGGAAACTGAATGAAGATACTCAAGTATTTCTTCCAAAGTGTGTTCAGATATTTAAATATCTCTCTAAGACACCGTGATAAACATCTCTCCTTTTTCTTTATTAGGTTTGTAGGTAATTATCTATTGACCAGTTCATTTAATATTATGTAGGTATGTTAGGATACGTCGTTCATTTTCCTTACTCCATCTTGACACACAAGAATGTTCCCCTCTATAGGTTCTATGTAATTTTTTCTTTTTTTCGTTCAAAGTCCTTCGACACATATTTAAACAAAACAAAACAAAAATCCTCTTTCTCAACATGTCGACCCTGACGTATACGTCTCTTTTAGGACCTCCTTATAAGTATGAGAATTCAACAGAAAACCTCCAGTTTAATGTTTTCTTTAGATAAAGGAAGATTTTTTATATAATACACTTAATATTGTTATTACAAGAACCGGGATGATGGTCGATCAGTACACTGAGGAATTGTTCAAGGAATTGGGTGATGAGGAGTCAAGATACTGGATTAGAGACCTTGGACACTTGCACCCTTCCCCTTGATCTAACGATTAGTCGACTAGAATTATATTTTAATTGGACCTATTAGACTCGTCCGGGTCACATTAGTGTTCCCAGGAATTTTCAGTTTCTCTCCCTGTGCTTTACAGTCTCACTATTTGACTGAACTGCCTGAAAACGACCGAGGTTTCTACCTTCTTCCCCTGGTACTCGGGTCCTTACACGTACCGGAGGTCTTCGGTCTTTTCCATTCTTTTACTAAGAAGGGATCTCAGAGATCTTTCCTTACGTCAGGACGGTTGTTGAATTAAAATCAGGTTACGTTGGATAAGACCTAGAGACTGGAGGTCTTAATATTTTATTATGTAAAGACAACAAAATTCGGTAATTTTTTTAATTATTACAAATACATAAAAAGTTAATCCTTTTTTTATAAACTTTTTTTGGGAAAATTGTCAAGAGGTTGTTTTACTTCAAGTCTACGGAGTCGTACCGGATATCTCGAGAAGGACTAAGTGGGATAGAGGTTAGAGTAGAAGGGTGTCAGGGGACGAGAGGAGGTAGGCAGGAGAGAGATGGGGTCGAGGGGGGTGTCGAGGTCCAGATTGTAGGTAGATGACAGGAATGTCGTTCGAGACTACAAATCACTCGCGGGGGGCGGAAATAAGGGAAATAGGACGGATTCTTACGTAAAGAAGAACACGAGGAGGTCAACCGCACGGGAGAAGGTACTCCAAAAGGGACTGGAGGAAGGAACAGGACGCAGTGTTGTTCTTCATCTAGGGGAAGTCACTCTACGTTAAGAAAATGTACGGACCGAGAGAAGACCTGACGGGAAGGACCTGTCTTTCGTAAAGAAGGGGTCCAGAATAGGGTGTTAATATTGTCATCCATATGGTGAATTAATCACTGGATATATTAGAGAGGTACCAGAAAGATTGGAATAAAGGGTGACAAGACATTATACTGGGAAAACCAGATGACCACTGATGAGTTTGGACGTATTTTTGAGATTCGGGGGAAAGAAGGGTCGGACTTTAGGATAGGATGGAGAAAGAACTAACCATAGGTAGAGCACAGGATGAAGGGAAATTCTTTAGAAAGAACTGGTGGAAGGTACTTGAAGATACCGTATCTCGAAATATAGGAGGTGTCAAGGATGACATTATGACCTATGTATTTTTCATACGTTACTTTTGACGGAATTCACACTTATGTTCGTATACTTTTGTCAGACGTGTACTTTTTTTACCTGACTTGTATTTAAATAGTTTTACATTTGTCTCCAAAACAAACCCAACACCCTGTAAAAAGAATTCCTCGTCTAAATTTTAACAATATCTTCATGAATTTTTGGACATGTGGGTAAATTATTTAATGAGAAATACACCCTTTTACAGTTTCTACGGTGGTGGTTTTGTCTGTGTATGTTTTGTCCTCCGTCAAATAAATCATTTTCCTCGAGGACTCCAATTGTGTCGATTTCCAATTTTTACTCAAACGGTGAGAGATCGACAGATTTGAACTCGTCAGAATTAAAAACACAGAATTCACAGATGTGTATATCTTAGAACCCTAGTAACACTTTTATTTTTATTAGGTACCCTGGACGAATCTGTTTATACATAAACCGAATATCTTTGTAAGTCTACAATCGATGACCGTTGTTGTCAACTTTTACGTTACCGACAATTTTAGGGACATGAACGTATATATTTTGTTTGTTGTTCCAGAATGAGATATCATGTCCTTTGATAAGTCACAGAACACTATTTGATATTACCTTTTCTTATTGAAAATTTTTTAAAGACATAAACGATTGTTATTTCGACTACAAGTTTTCATTTACTGTCAGTGAGGTAAACCCACTGTAATAGAATCAGTGACCTTGATCAGTTTGTAGAGTCCTGTATAGACACGACGCACGATAAGTATGTTGTGATTTGAACTGGGGTTCAAATTAATGTGTGTAGAGACTTGTACTAGAGTTTCAGATAGATTATGTTTGATTTGAAGGTTGGGTTTTTCCCGGTCAAGACAAAGAGATTTACAGACCCGAGTATAAGATAATTATTTTATCCAAAAAGTCCAGTTTCCGAAGGGTCTTTGGATTTACTGTCTTACCTCTACCCCTTAAACTTCTAAACGTCAATACAGAACCGAAATAATGTCTAAGTTTCGACAGAAAGTAATCAGTTTAAAACTCTGTCAAAAAGGGAGTTTATATTTTACTCTTGCCAAATGAAAGAATAAAGGTCCAATCGCATTCTTTGTACGTGTTGAGTGTCCAGACTCCCTTCTCAAATACGTTTCAGTCTATAACCATAGATCATGATGACCTGACGGAAAGAGTCCAATACTATTTAGTATTTTACAGATAGAATAAAAGAAGGAAAGTATAGACGAAAAGGAGAAATGACGGTAATATACATCCAATCAAGGATTAGTCAATTTAGTTCAACTCACATTTCTTTCAATAGTTTTGTCGTGGTAATGTATCTTTTCATGACAATTCACGTTCATTACCAATTCAAACACACAGTCAAACTGACCTTGTAGCCAAATGGGTCCATAAACCAATTGGTAATAAGACCCGCAAAGACACTCCCACAAAACCCTACTCTAATTGTGAATGTAACCATCTACGGCATTCTGTCTGACTAAAGAGATTATATCCATCCGGAGTAGGTCAATCAACTTCTGGACTTGTCTTGTTTTCCGACTGAGGGGTAGGACTCATCGTCTCTTAAGAGGACGGACTGTCGGAGACTTGTCCTTGTAGTCGAGAAGGTCAGACGGTCAGACCCCTGAACTTGACCCCGTAGTCGAGGTGTCCAAAGTCCGAACGGGTCGGAGGTATTAGTGTGCTCTGTTTAAAAATATTACATAGGGAAATGTATATATATGTGTGTATAAGTATAGATATGTATGGATGTATAGACATAGAATAATCAAGATAAAGGGACCTCTTTGGATTTCTTCTCGTTATGGTAATAATATGATTTTGAGACGTCTATTTTGACTTGTTTTAAGTCTAATACGAACTTTCGGTTCCTCTTCCGTCCCAAAAAGATTGTTGTTGTTTCTAGTACGCATCTATATAAAAGTTCAGTTTTTATGTACATCTCGAGAAAGGTTACGTGTAAAAGCTCACCGAAAGATGGATAAGATGAAACGTCGTACCTCCCATAGACGGAAATTATTTACTCGGTACATGTGTCGACCCCGGAGAAGGATATGTATCACTTCCCCCACTTCCTCTTTTCCCGTGACTTCAAATAAAGGAACTCGTTAGATTAGTGACCTAACATGTCTTATAGATAGTACCTTTAAAAATGTAGACGATTGGAACCGGTGACGGATGTTTTCCTATTTTCCGTCCTTCTCGGAAGACAATCTACCCTGTCACAAGACCCCTGTCTTACGTCTGGTCGATTCCTTTTCTCAATTTAGACCTCTATTCCCCCCTTTACTCCTTGGGTTTATCAGGAGTCGATAACAATTTACTCAATCTCTTTATTAGAATCTCGTTGAGGCCGAGTAATGTCGTGTCTTCTCGTTTGGTAGTGAATGACAACTCCCCGGAAGGCACTGGACACCAAGGAAAGGGTCGAACAAACTAGTGAGTCGATAAGACAAGTTTCATCGTTCGGTTCCGTCAGTGTTAAGGTGTCGAGACAAGAGCCGGAAAGGAACGTAGAGAATCTTGTGAGACGCCCCTTACGGATACAAAAGAAGAACCGGTGTCTGATCGACCTACTCACCTCCCCGTAGAACAGAGTTTATACCTTTAAAGAGATCCCTTCCCGATGTCACTACAGGTACAAGGTTTGTCAAAATGGGTTCTTCATCGTAGGTTTACTATTCTAAATTAATAAAAATTATATTAGTGTAAAGATTAGTACATTTATAAAAAAATAAGAATAGAATTAATGAAAGAGAAAAGAAATGTCTATCCCTATACCTCTCCTTAATATAAAGTGAAAGAAGAAATTAACCAAAGTCCCGGTATTACAAGTGGTAAACCCTCTCTTTTAGGTCTTCCCGACCGTCCGGTCGGAGATCATTACGAACTTTTCCGTCTTTATAGGACTCAGTCGGTCACCCTTTTCTTTTGTATAAGTTAAAAATTTTTTACCAGTGTAAAGGTACGTCATAAACTCTTCAATGTAGTTCATGATTTAACCTTGTTCCGTTGACCACGATCCTTTAATTGTATATTGTCTCATTGTAAATGGAAGTAAAATTTCTTCCATAAAATTTTTCAGAGGTAAAGGTATTATGAGAATAGTCATATTTTATTGTGAAATTGTTTGAGTATAACTTCCAGTTATTGATGGTACTTATGTTGTGAATAAAGGGTAAATAAACACTAAAACGTCCCCAAGTTTAGTAACTTATTTTTAGTTAAAAGAAAAGTGTCTTTTGAACAAGAAGGTGATAATAAAAGTCTTAGTAACATTATTTTTGAGATGGACCTTACCCATTATGTTTTCTCTTGAACTTCCAGATTTTTCTGACACGTTTTAAATATTGTTGACCGTAATTTTTGTTTGGTGGCTTCCGAGACTATAGACCGAAGACTAGAGAATCCTCCCACCAAAAGTCAGAAGTGCGCACACACGATTCAGTGAAGTCAGTACAGTCTGAGACACGTTGGGATACCTGACATCGGGTAATTCGAGGAGATAGGTACTCTAAGAGATCCGTTCTTATGACCTCACCCAACGGTAAAAGAGGAGATCTCTCTTCTAAGGACTGGGTCCCTAGGTTGGGAGTAGAGAATACAGATCACGTGACCGTCCGCCCAAGAAGTGGAGATCACGGTGGACCCTTCGGGGCCAGACCATACACAGTTTTAGTGGATCTCTTGATTGCCTCGGATGTCTTCGGGTCCTTGTAAAGTGACCCTTCCGGACCTAGAGACGTAAAAATGGTGCAAGAGGTCGACACCAAAGGTTTGACCGGACTAGTCTTAACGGACCCTTCGAAACTTTTGTTGTTGTTACTTAGGGGTCCAAAGTGAGGACCTGTGACACTAAATTATCCAATCTGACCCTTTGTGTTTAGAATTTTGTAAAATAAAATTTTAGAAATTTGTTTGAAAGATCCACCAAAACTAGTCTACACCCTTGGTGTCTGAATCTTGTGAATAAATCGATACACAGAGAGTGTCTCGAGATTCAGACTCGAGTGATTCTTATGAGTATTGAGATCCATCCAATATTTAGTGGTAGGACACTCTTAAATTGTTTAATTTGACAGATCTTCACTAACCTATGATTTTTGAGATGGGTTAAATCGTGAATTTAATGGATTACTAAAAGATAGATGAAAGGTGGGGGTCCGTTTCCAGATATGTATTATAAATAAAGGATACTGACAATTCACGATCGGTGTTTTCACGAGTATTTGTTCAACAGGGTGTCCTAAAACAAGACAATTGGAGAGGGAGCAGAAGGTGAGTCTGATGGTCTCGAAACTCCTTGTCTGGATAAAATCCCGTGGTACCGGTTGACTACAGTGAACGTCGTAATACGTCGTTCTGTAGTTGGGTCTTTGGACGTTTGGGCCAGGGGTCGGGTGACCCTTTTTCTGTGATCTTTTGTAATTACACTCTTAATTAAAGAAACCTCTTTCTTTACGAGAGTGGTTTCTCAAGTAAATTTTCGAACCGATAAGAATTTCGGTTCTGTTCTCTTTCGATTATGTTGAAATCTTAGAATTTTTTTATGTCACTGAAAACCAAATCCCGGAAGTCATCGGGATTTGTGTATAATAGACCGGGGTGAGGAGGACGTAAAGTCTTAGTCTACAAATTAAGCTTCCGTTTTGTCTTTCTTAGACTTTCGTTACCGGTTGTTCCTTAAACCCTTTACTCGAAACTAGAGTGAAAGGAACATTGACTTCAGGATAGTCTGACCCTATAGTTATATTTAACTTGCCTTTTTATATGAGTTTTCGTCCACTCTTAATACGAAGAACTTTGTGTCTACGATTAAAGATTAGGAACGGTGTTTTAGTTAGGGTCTAGTGTTTGACTCCCTACTCTACTAGAACAAACCTCTCTTCTGTGGCCAGAGAGATTCGGTCGTCGTTCGTTCTCCGTCTTTACGGGTACCCAGGGTACACAGAAAAGAATCACTACTACCAAGAGGAATGGTCTGTCAGTGGTCGTCTGTCCAGTTTACATGAATCATGTTGACAACCTACCCGTTGGTTTCCCTTCTCTTTCTGAAGGACCTCGGCCCTCCCTTTTGTTCGGTTTACGATGATCGTCGTCCGGGTCGACCTCCTCCCGAACCAAACGTCCAACTACATCAAGGGGACCCACCTGTTTCTGTATAGAAGAGACCTTAACGAGTAGTAGAAAAGTTACTCCTGAGATTTTTAGTTTATTTTATATTCGGAGTCTTTGACTTACCACTTTACCGTCTATAACAGACAAAACAGTGGTCTACCATAAGTCATTTCGGTGTTCCAAATTTACGGAGTGACAGGGGTTAATAGAGTCCTCTCTTCTGTCGTAGGGACCGGAAGTCTTCAACCGGAAGGTAACCGAGTCAGACAAGAACAAACGAGTCTTTGTTCTTCCAGGTTCTACGACGTCACTTTCTACCCATTTAGACATACGAATAGGGATCTTGTTGTATTCGATGAGTGGAGTACCGAAGTAATTATAAAAACAAGAGGAACTGGCTCCAAAGACAGGTTGGACACTTTGGTAAGAGAAATGACTTGGCCAGTTGGACCAGAGCCGAGTGACGGGTTCCCCTATCTAGTGTGACCGTTTCTTTTATTTAATTTCCGTGGTGGTATTTGAAGGACCCTTATCCTTGTAACGAGTCTATGTGCACCTAAATTTTATCAAGGGGGTTACCGATCTTGTCTTCGTAGTCTTTAGATGTCAGTTGCAAGAAGAGTTTCTTTCAAAGTTGTAGAGAACTTCTCTCCATCTCTTCTAAAACGGTCGAACTCTTCCCGTTCACCTTTGGATCTTAGTCTCACGTAAAATCTAAGTGGATGAGAGACTGGTGTCTGACTTCGGTCCCCGACAAAAGGTTCGACTGGTGTATGGAACAACCGATTCTCGTCCGTCCCGTGGCCGAGAGGTAACCCGTCACACTCGAACGACAGGTCCAGAACAAAGGTAAAGACCGACAACGACTTCCATCACCGTAACCATTGTAGTTTGTATTATTGTGTCCGACTCCGTAGGGCTATCATTTCAGCCCAGTATCTCCACTTCGCGAGGACGGGACCCTTCATTCTGTCAAGAACTCTTCCACTAGGAGTCTTGGTCGAACCCCTGGGAGAGACTGTGGGACGGAAAAGGTAGAAGTAAATTCCTTTCTCCCGTCATACTCCTCGCCCACTCAGGTCTAAGACATGGGTCTAGTAGGTGAAGGTTTAAGGACGAGACAGTAAATGGTAGATACACTGAAACCTATTCAGTTCCAAAGTCACGAAGTCTAACGAGTAGACATTTCACCCCCCTTTCGTCACCAAAAAATAATGTCCGATCAACATTTCTAATTACTCAGTCACTTAGATTTTGCGAATCTTTTCACTAATCGTTTATTATTTATTCCCAACAACAAGTCGGCGAGTCAGTACAAGTTGAGACACTAAGGCACCTGACGTAATACGGTCCTAAGGGACAGGAAATGATAGAGGGCCTCAGACGAGTTTGAGTACAGGTAGCTGAGATACTACGGTAGGTTGGTAGAGTAGGAGACAGCAAGGGAAGAGGAAGACTAAAGTTAGAAAGGGTCGTGGTCCCAGAAAAGGTCAGTCAGGTGAGAAACGTAGTCTACCGGTCTTCATTACCTCGAAGTCGAAGTCGGAGTCAGGAAGGTTACTTATAAATCCCAACTAAAGGAAATACTAACTGTCCAAACTAGAGGAACGTCAGGTTCCCTGAGAGTTCTCAGAAGAGGTCGTGGTGTTAAACTTTCGTAGTTAAGAAATCGTGAGTCGGAAGAAATACCGGGTTGAGAGTGTAGGTGTGTACTGATAACCTTTTTGGTGTCGAAACTGATCTGTCTGGAAACAGTCGTTTCACTACAGAGACGAAAAATTATGTGACAAATCGATAATAATAACAGAAGAAAAGTGAACAAAGAGTGGTTCCAATCGACCTTTGGAATCTTTCTCGTGGGAGACGGACGACACCCTCGTAGGTGGATACCAGAAGTATCAAGTGATGGAGTGGTGGGGAGGTGGGTGTGTCTCTGACGAGATATAAATAAGTCCCATTTTGTAAATGTCTTGTGTAGATGTTTTCGAGATGTAGATAAGTCGAATGTATAGGAGTCTCGTCAGACTAGTAAGGTCGAAGTCTTTTTTTTCAAACCAAGATGAAAAAGAGACTTTCGAACAACCAATTTGGTTTTACAGAGGGGAATAAGAACAGGGCAAAAGGGTAGGATGGACGTTATAGGGTGTCGACCTCCGCGTGGTAGAGACTCAGTCTGGTGACCTCTTGGAAGTCTCGTTTTAGGTGACTTTTATATACATATTATATGAACTTATTTCAAATGGAAATTTTTCAGGTGTTTCAGTATAGTTTGTACGTCTATGTTGGGATCCCTGTGTGTTGAGGTTAGTTTAAGTAAGTAAGTAACAAACAAATAAACCAATAAAATTCGGGAGTTACCTGGTGTGGGTGCATGATTTATACCCTGTATATTAAGTGTACGTAGAAGACTTCCGTAGAGACCGAAAATGAGAGAACAGTTTGGTTAATAAACTAGGATGATTATAACGGAATAGAGAAAAGTCTGTCAACCGAGTCCGACTCTTTTGAGTTAACCTCTTATAATCCACTCTCATTAATGTTTTTGTTGAGGAATAGAGTCCAATTTGTCAAAAACCTTCTAAATCCCCCGAAAGAGTCCCTTCCCTACTACTCCATCTTCTGTCTTTACTCCATTCACACAACCGGAAACGTAAAAGGTGCAAGTTAAAGTGACAACCAAAGATTGGGTTAACATAATACTCTTTTAGTGTGGGAACCCCCTTAAGATGTAGGAAGTATTCCGACATCCTTAATAGGACCCGTCCTTACTCTATTTCACTTTTCCGGGGTCTCCTAAGTGGGGTACCCACTACGAATTCTCGACACGACCTTCGAGGACGGTGTAGACATCTACGACTCTGAGGTACTCAATTCCGGTTCCCCCTTCTCGCAAACTGTTTCTGTCTTTGTCCTATTAAAGACTACAAACCTTTATATAAAGAAGTGTAGATACTGTCTTTACTTTCGATCCCCTTTAAATCTTATTTGTGACTTTTTTCATCGGTCAGTTAATATAAGAAATGATATCCTTTTGATCTCGTTAACAATTTTTAATCCCCCTATGAAATTTGGTTTAGGCACTTGGTCTCCGGGAGTACAATGAATAAACAAACAAACAAACTTTGAATTTTGGGAAGTAAAACTACCTACGAGAATTCCTTCTACAGAATTAACGTACAATTAAAAATTTTTAAGGTATTACTTGTGATCACATGTAAAAGTTTTAAACATAATGTTTTCAAGAAAATTACCTCTATTTATTTACAAACAATAAAAAGGAGAAGTGGTCGAGAGAGGGGTCGATTTGAAAATTAATTTTTCGTAAGAGGATGAAGACCTTTCTATCAACTCAGGTTTCCGGTGTGGACCTTTCTTCACTTAATTGAGGACCACAGGGGAAACAGGAAACGGAGGGATCAAACTCTCTTTTTCCCCACCCTTTTATTTTTTCACCATATAAAATGTGATCCTTATCCAACAGAAATTTGTTAGTTACCTGTTTTTGGTGTGTCGAGTAGTCGGAGACTGTCACAGGTTCACGAGAGGACCCGTCCGTAGAGGTATTGCTTCGGTCCGAGGAACTCCGGTCCAATTTGTGGCAAGACAAGGAAGTTGTCGACAGACATTGAGAGCACTTTCCATCTTGTCGTCGGGGTCTACCATGGATTGGTCCAAGAGTCACCTCAGGCGAACAGCGTCTCTAAACGGCCACTGACGATCCTTCCGACCTCCGAACTCAAGTGCCAAGGGGTCGCCTTGCGTCGTTGACGAGTAAAAGAGTGGGTGGGAAGGGGTAAAGGGTGGCAGTGTGAAACGGAAAGAGAGAGCTCTGTCGAGACTGACCCTTTTAAATTGACCTTTGGTGGGGAGGTGGGGGGGTGGGGGGGGCGGGGCTCTCTGTACGTGTAGTTTGTGGTCCCAGAGTCTGTCGAGGAAGGACCGGGCCCCTTCCTGGGTTTCGGCCGTTTTGGGGGCCGGGGGTCGGGTGAGGTCAGGCGCCGATCAGCGTCCTGGGGCCGGCGAGGGGGCTGGCGGGGAGCGTCGCAGAGTGGAGGGTGGCACCTGAACATCACAAACGACTTCGACAGGACCCTTATAGCGACGTGGTCCCTGCAGAACGGGTGGCGCCGCAGGGGGTGGTGGTCGTGAAACTTGTCCACCAGCGCCGACGAGTACCGATCGCCCTACCCCCCGAGCGAATAAAAGTGGGGAACCAGATCCCTGGGGGCGAGTTTGACTTCACACCGTATGGGCGGGGTACCGGGCAATCCCGCTGAGACTTCTCTTTCGTTTTTTATATTTTCCTTTGAAACGCGAGTTGATCTGCGCGAAGGAGGGGCGCGACGGCGTCGGACCCGCCCCGCGTCCCGCGTCCGAGACTCGGGGCCCGACAATGGAAGAAGGGGACGGGCGGGCCGGCGGCTCTTTTCCCCGCTCCGTGGTGCTACGGAATGAGAGGGCCTGAAGGGGCCTCGACGAGGCCGCCCGCTGCCTTGTGCCGGTCGAATAAAGTGGAGTGCCACCCCTCCTCTACCCCCGGTAGGGGATTGACGTGTCTGGTTTAAGCCCCCCTTCCTCTCGGCATACGGATCGGAGGGGGCCTGGGGCCTGGCGGAGTCCACCACGCCAGGGGAGCGGACGGAGGCGCACAGTGCACGTCGCAGCGAACCGCGTGATGTGAAGGGTCGCATGGAACGCCGCTTCCGGCGAACGGCTCGCGTCGCTGAGCGGGCGTACCCAAGGACCCTCACATCAAATATGCGATAAAAAAAAAAATTTATGTGAATCAAAGTTTGAGGAAGTTACCAAACCTTAAAGTAAAAATTTATTAAGACGCTATCTTTTGTAGGAAGTCTTTCGACAAACAAGCCGTACTAGATTGGAAGGATTTAGACAGAGGTGTATGTACAGAGTAGAAATTATTTTCAAAGTACCTCGATTCTAATTTTTTTAATAAGGTATCTAAGGTATATAATAAAGGTGATTATTTTCGAGTTCGGAGTAGGGAGTACGAAGTTCAGGTAAAGGATAAGAAGGTTTACCTATCTATCTGTATGGGTGGGGTTTTCTGGAGTTTGGTCAGTTTAAGTTCCTGTCTAATTTTCTGGCTAAGTCCTTTAGGGTACAGCAATTTACAATCAATAATTATAAATTATTGAACGATGACGTCATTTCTGTCTTTTGTTGTCTGCCAAGGAGTAAGAGTGAACGTGTCAGAAGTCAGTGTGATGTGGCGAGTGTAGTAAACTCAACCTTCGACTGACTTCATGTGACGGTCAGGAGGAGGTAAACAAAGACGACAACGAGTACTTATTACTAATTTGATGTCAAAACACTTATAAAAATTAAAAAATCAGACATTGAAGACTGGACGGACGGGAAATCCATCCTCAATTCACCTGTACTCGAAGTACCGTTTGTTTTATTAGAGGTAAAAGATACGAAAAGGGTTCTTATCTTCTCTTTCGTTGTCCTTCTACTTTTTTTAGTTGGGACGAGTCCAGAGAACTGGAATTGGAGCTCCTCTCTGGTAGTCGTACTAAGTGTTACAAACAATTGGTCCATCCCTTCCAGTCCGATCCGAAGAGTAGAAAAACCTTACAGGGTCAAAGGAAGGGTTATCAGAAAAGAGTCAAAGGTAACCGAAACTGTATCACTTGTCAAAGACCTTTAAACGAAGAGTACACTAAATCACTGCGGTCAGAAAGAACAAGTCGGAGGAAGAAGAGACTACTAGTGGAATAAAGTGGTAGGATAGTGAGAAATTCATAAAGATTTCCGAACTAAGAACCAGGGACTCGACTAGTAAGAAATTGGAAAAATGAAACCACTTAACGGGAACCGTAGTGTAAAGAGAAACAGATTCAAAATACATATAGAAGTAGAGGTTAGTCAAAACGAGTTGACTATATTTCCATGAAAATCAACCGACAGGACGGTCTCGGAGGGAAAGTGTCGAAGTGGAGTTTTTGTTGACAAAGACAGTGACCGGAGTAGTAAAGAAGGAAGGTGAGTCTGGACTTTAAAAAATAAAATGACACCATCCTTGTGAATTGTACTCTGGATGGAACATTCAAAAAAAAAAAATTCAAAATTTAATACGTCAGTGTCGTTACATTTTTATGTTTAAAATTCACACGTTATCTCGATGTCACAACATGTCGTCTAGAGATCTTGAATAAGTAGAACGAATTTACTTAGAATACGGATAACTAATAATTGAGGGGTAAAGAGGGAGGGAGGTCGGGAATCAGTGGTGATAAATCAGGTAAGAAATAAAGACATTTAAATTGACATATCCACTTTAGTACGTCATCTAAAAGAAAGAACCTATAAAGTGAATCGTATTGATTATAGAAATTCCAAGTAGGTACAACGTTACATAACGTCTTAAAGGAACAAAAATTACCGGTTTATTATAATGTAACATACGTATATGTTGAAAATTAAAATAAAATTTTAAAAATAACCTCATCTCTACGAAATGTGACGATACATCTAGAGATAACACGTCGTTTTCTTAGGCAATACGCATATGGACATAGAGGAGAAAAAACATTAAGAACGTGTACATCCAGTGATGTCTTACAAGTCATTTTGAGGGACACGTCGTGTCTTCCAAGAGTGATCAATTAGACAAAATATGTATCATAGCCATCATATATATACAGTTAGGGCTAGAGGGTCAAGTAGGTAGAGGGGAAAGGAGGAACCATAGGTACCTAAACAGAAGATGTAAACACAGAGATAATGACGAAGTATTTATTCTAGTAGATATGGTTAAAAAAATCTAAATGTATACAAAAGTCAAGTCAGTGAGTCAGTACAAGCTGAGAAACACTGGAGTACTTGACGTCGTACGGTGCGGAGGGACAGGTAGTGGTTGAGAGCCTCAGGTAGGTTTGGGTCCAGGTAGCTCAGCTACTACGGTAGGTAGGTAGAGTAGGAGACAACAGGGGAAGAGGAGGACGGAAGTTAGAAAGGGTCGTAGTCCCAGAAAAGTTTACTCAGTCGACAAGCGTAGTCCACCGGTTTCATAACCGTGAAGTCGAAGTTGTAATCAGGAAGACTACTTGTGGGTCCTGACTAAAGGAAATCCTACCTGACCAACCTAGAGGAACGTCAGGTTCCCTGAGAGTTCTCAGAAGAGGTTAAACAAAAGGAGACAGACTGAATGAAGTGAGACATATTGTCAGATATTATTCAGGTAGGTGTAGAGATTTTCACTGAGTCAAAGTAAGGAAAAATACCGACCCATCATAAGGTAACGCACACATACATATGTTTGTGTGTATGTGTATATATGTGTGTATACATAAGAAACCTTTACGGTTTTTTACAAGTTTGATGACGTGTCAACGTCAGTAGAGTGTCTGATCATTTCATTACGAGTTTTAAGAAGATCGGTCCGAAGTTATCATGTACTTGGTACTTGAAAGTCTACAAGTTCGACCTAAATCTTTTCCGTCTCCTTGGTCTCTAGTTTAACGGTTGTAGGTGACCTAGTACCTTTTTCGTTCTCTCAAGGACTTTTTGTAGATGAAGACGAAATAACTGATACGGTTTCGGAAACTGACACATCTAGTGTTTTTTGACACCTTTTAAGAAGTTCTCTACCCTTATAGTCTCGTGGAGTGGACGGAGGACTCTTTAGATATACGTCCAGTTCTTCGTTGTCAATCTTAACCTGTACCTTGTTGTCTGACCAAGGTTTAACCATTTCCTCATATAGTTCCGACATATAACAGTGGGACGAATAAATTGAAGATACGTCTCATGTAGTACGTTTTACGACCCGACCTACTTCGTGTCCGACCTTAGGTCTAACGACCCTCTTTATAGTTATTGGAGTCTATACGTCTACAGTGGTGGGAATACCGTCTTTCACCTTTTCTTGATTTCTCGGAGAACTACTTTCACTTTCTCCTCTCACTTTTTTAACCGAATTTTCAGTCGTAAGTTTTTTGATTCTAGTACCGTAGACCGGGGTAGTGAAGTACCGTTTATCAATCCCTTTGTCATCTTTGTCACAGTCTGAAATAAAAGAACCCGAGGTTTTAATGACGTCTACCACTGACGTCGGTACTTTAATTTTCTACGAACGAGGAACCTTTTTTTCGATACTGGTTGGATCTGTCGTATAATTTTTCGTTTCTGTAATGAAACGGTTGTTTCCAGACAACTCAGTTTCAATACCAAAAAGGTCATCAGTGTACACCTACAATCTCAACCTGATATTTCTTTCGACTCACGGTCACTTGACTACGAAAACTTGACACCACAACCTCTTCTGAAAACTCTCAGGGAACCTGACGTTCCTCTAGGTTGGTCAGGTAAGACTTCCTATAGTCAGGAGCCACAAGTAACCTTCCTGACTACAACTTCGATTTTGAGATTATGAAGTCGGTGGACTACACTTCTCGACTGAGTGACCTTTTCTGGTACTACGACCCTTTCTAACTCCCGTCCTCTTCCCCTGGTGTCTCCTACTCTACCTACCTACCGTAGTGGCTGAGCTACCTGTACTCAAACTCGTTCGAGGTCCTCAACCACTACCTGTCCCTTCGGACCGCACGACATTAGGTACCCCAGTGTTTCTCAGTCTGTGCTGACTCACTGACTTGACTTGACTGTATATATATATACTAATGTAGA
This sequence comes from Capra ibex, assembly GCA_006410555.1. Taxonomy (NCBI): domain Eukaryota; kingdom Metazoa; phylum Chordata; class Mammalia; order Artiodactyla; family Bovidae; genus Capra; species Capra ibex. The sequence continues at coordinate 2,816,068 of SJYO01036187.1, forward strand.
AGAAATAGGTAAAAAACAACTACCTGTAAATCTAACGAACGTACAGAACCGATAACATTTATCACGATGTCACTTGTAACCCCACGTACAGAAAAACTTAATGCCAAAAGAGACCCATATACGGGTCATCACCCTAACGACCCAGTACACCATCAAGACAAAAGTCAAAAAATTCCTTAGAGGTTTGACAGGAGGTCACTGACATAGTTAAATGTAAGGGTGGTTGTCACGTTCTCCCAAGAAAAAAGAGGTGTGGGAGAGGTCATAAATAACAAACATCTAAAACACCACTATCGGTAAGACTGGTCATACTTCACTATAGAGTAACATCAAAAGTAAACATAAAGAGATTAGTAATCACTATAACTCGTAAAAAAGTGCACGAACAACCGGTAGAAATACAAAAGAAACCTCTTAACCGGTAAAAGACTAACCTGACAAACAAACGAAACGATAACTCGACGTACTCGACGAACATATAAAACCTCTAACTAGGAAACAGTCAATGAAGTAAACGTTTATAAAATAGGGTAAGACTCCCGACAGAAAAGTAGAACAAATACCAAAGGAAACGACACGTTTTCGAAAATTTAAATTAATCCAGGGTAAACAAATAAAAACAAAAATCAGAGTAATGAGATCCTCTTCACAGTTCTTTTCTAGAACGACATTAAATACAGTTTCTCGCGAGATACAAAAGGACATTCTCAAAATATCTCAGACCGGAATGTAAATCTAGAAATCAGGTAAGACTCAAATATAAACACAAACCATAATCCCCCACAAGATTAAAGTAAGTACATTACATCGACAGGTCAAATGGGTCGTGGTAAATACTTTCTCCGACAGAAATGAGGTGACATATAAGACCGGAGGAAACAGTATGTAGTCCACTGGTATTCACCCACATACATAGAGACCCAAAGACAGGACGAGGTGACTAAATATGAAGACAAAGATACGGTCATGGCATGACAGAACTACTGACAGCGGTCATCTTATCGGAATTTAGTTCCTCGGACGAAAGAGGTCGAGACACCACAAAACAAAAAAAAAAAGGAATTCTAATGAAAACAATAAACCCCAGAAAACACGAAGGTATGTTTAACATTTTACAAAACAAGATTAAGACACTTTTTACGACAACCATTAAACTATCCCTAATGTAACTTAGATAGCCTCTTCCGTTACCGTGGGGTGAGGTCATGAGAACGTGCTGACTCGCTGAAGTGAAAGTGAAAACAGAAAGTACGTAACCTCTTCCTTTACCGTTGGGTGAGGTCACAAGAACGGATCTCTTAGGATCCCTGACTCCTCGGACCACCCGACGACAGATACCCCAGCGTGTCTCAGCCTGTACTGACTTCACTGAATCGTCGTCGTTGTGACTTAGACATCTAACGAAACCTATTAGTGAAAGTGTTATAACTAGGAAGATCAGGTTCTTGTACCACATAGAGAGGTAGATAAACACAGTAGTGACTAAAGAAGGTAGTCACAGTATCAAAAGAAGTATGTCCAGAAAATGGAGGATACAAAAATGGATCCAAATAAGGAACCATAAAATAAGAAAAACAACGTCACCACTTACCCTATCAAAGGAATTAAAGAGAAAGACCAGAAAGTAACAATCACATATTCTTATGTTCTCTAAAAACACATAACTGAAACATAGGACACTAAAATGATTTAAGTAACTAGTCGAGGTTATCAAAAGACCACCGTAGAAATCCTAAAAGATACAAATCATAGTACAGTAGACGTTTGTCACTGTTAAAATGAAGAAACGGTTAAACCTAAGGATAATAGAGAAAAAGAAGAGACTGACGGCACGACCCTGAAGGTTCTGATACAACTTATTATAACCACTCTCATCCGTGGGAACAGAACAAGGACTAGAATCTCCTTTACTAAAGCCAAAAAGTGGTAACGTGTGTGTTAAAATTTTTTAAGTATAAAACTACCTGTATATTCAATGAAGGAATAGAACCGATAACATTCACCACGACGCTACTTGTACCCTGATGATTGTAGAGAAACTCTAGGACTAAAGTCAAGAGAGCCTATTTAAAGGTCTTCACCCTAGTACCTAGTATACTATCAAGATAAAAATTAAAAAAGTCCTTTGAGGTACGACAAAAGGTATTGCCGACGTCGCAAATGAAAGGATGGTTTTCACATGTTCTCAAAGTTAAAGAGGTGTAGGAATGATTGTGGATAGCAAAGAGAGAAAGAGAGAGAAAGAATTTTTTTATTATCGGTAGGACTGTTTACGTTTCACTATGAAGTAACACCAAAACTAAACATAAAGGGATTACTAATCTCAATAACTAGTGAAAAAGTATATATATAAAAACGGTAGACATACAGAAGAAACCTCTTTTTAGATAAGCTGAGGAATCGGTTAAAATTTTTATACAACAATTCAAAAACAAAAACAATCATCTTAAAGGTGTGAACAAACGAAAAGAAAAAATGTAAAAATAACTTCATTTCAACTAAATGGCACAACACAATCAAAATCCATATGTCGTCACTTAGTCAATATATGAGTGTATATAGGTGAGAAAAAATCTAAAAAAAGGGGTATATTTGATAACGTCTCATAACTCTCAAAGGACACGATATGTCATTCGCGAATAATTGATAGACAAAATACATCTCATCCCACAGATACCTGGAACTCGTAATAATTATAAAGGAGAATGTGTGTAAGGAGACTTCGGGGACAGAAAATAAAAATTCTAAAAATTTTAAGTAAAAATTAACCTCTCATTAACGAAATGTCACAACACAACCGAGGACGGCATGTTGTTGAGCTTAATCGGCATTAATACATAATATAAGGGAGGGAGAACTTGGAGGTAGGATGGCGGGTAGGGGGAAGAGATCAAACAGTGACGTCGTCCGACCCGAGGGACACAATATATCGTCGAAGGGCGATCGACAGATAAAATGTGTACTGTCACACCGGGGAGAGAAAATTTTTTAGTCAGTGGTGTAGGATAACCAGGAAGGAAGCTTCTATAAAGAAGGTGAGTAGGAAATGTCAACATAGGTCACGACGAAACAATGAGTGAGGACCTAGTGGAAGTTTTTGGACAGATAACCAGAGAGACTAAAATCAAATTTTTAGTCAAATCTAAAATTTTAGAAGTTACGTAGGATATGTCGGTCGGTCCAACTAAAAAGATTTTGGAATAAGTCAAGACAGTGAGTCATCACAGGCTAAGAAACACTGGGGTACCTGACGTCGTACGGTCTGTAGGGACAGGTAGTGGTTGAGGGTCCCGAACGAGTTTGAGTACAGGAAACTCAGTCACTACGGTAGGTTGGTAGAGTAGGAGACAGCATAGGAAGAGGAGGACGGAAGTCAGTCCCAGAAAAGGGCACTCAGTCAAGAAGTGTAGTCCACCGGTTTCATAACCTTGAAGTCGAAGTCGTAGTCAGGAAAGTCACTTATAAGTCCCAACTAAAGGAAATCCTGACTGACCAAATTAGAGGAACGTCAGGTTCCCTGAGAGTTCTCAGAAGAGGTTGTGGTGTCAAGTTTTCATACTTAAGTAGCCGTGAGTCGAAAGAAATACCAGGTTGAGAGTGTAGGTATGCACTGATGACCTTTTTGGTATCGAAACTGATCTACCTGGAAACAACCGATTCATTACAGAGACGAAAAATTATACGAAAGATCCAAATAGTATCGAAAAGAAGGTTCCTCGAAAATTAAAGTACCGTAGACGTCACTAAAACCTCGGGTTCTTTTATTTCAAACAGTGACAAAGGTAACAAAGAGGTAGATAAATGGTACTACCCTGGCCCACGGTACTAGAAGCAAAAGACTTACAACTAGAAATTCGGTTGAAAAAGTGAGAGGAGAAAGTGAAAGTAGTTCTCCGAAAAATCAAGAAGAAGTGAAAGACGGTATTCCCACCATAGTAGACGTACAGACTTCAATAACTATAAAAAGGGTCTTTAGGACTGACGTCAAACACGAAGTAGGTCGGGTCGTAAAACGTACTACATGAGACGTATCTTCAATTTATTCGTCCTACTGTTACATGTCGGAACTACATGAGGAAAGAGTTAAACCTTGGTCAAGCAACAAAGTACAGGTCAAGATTGACAACGAAGAACTGGACGTATGTCTAAAGAGTCCTCCGTCCACTCCACCAGACCATAAGAGTAGAGAACTTTTTAAAAGGTGTCAATCAACACTAAACAAGGAAGTAATAAATGGTTGACAAGTTTTTCTCCGGTTGTAGGGACTGACCACAGTCTTCGAAAGACATGTGACCAGGGTGGGATGGATTGTTTAGACAGAGTGGACTAGAGTTTACCCTTAACAAGGGGAGACTTTCCACTACGAGGAAGATGAGAAATTTTAGGGTTAAAGAAAGAAAGAAAGAAAGAAAAAAAATTCCGTCCCCTCCTAAACTACCCTATATCGGTTAAGATGTTAAGACTCGTGTCAATAATTCGAGATCGTAGGGGAGGGTCCTGTATAAAAAACCTTGACTAACCGAAACTGATGCGACCCAGAAGTGACGACGCACACCCGAGAAGATAACAACCCCGCCCACCCCCGATGAGAGCTCAGCGCTACACGTCCGAAGAGTAACGTGACCGAAGAGAAGAGCACCTCGTCCCCGAGGTCCCGCGGGTCGGAAGTCATCGACGCCGTGTACCGAGTCAGCAACGCCGAGGGTCCGAGATCTCGAGGTACCGCACGCCTTAGAAGGGTCTGGTCCCTAACTTGGACACGGGGACAGAACCGTCCGTCTAATGATAGGTGACATGGTGGTCCCTTCAGTGGTTAAATTTAAAACTGAAACAGATAAACGAAGCCCAAGAAGTGGATAGTCCTATGGAGAGTCCGAAGAAAAGTATGTGGATTGAGAATGGTGTGAAATACAAGAGTTTGAAGTCACATGTAATTTTAGCAACCCCCCACGAACAATTTATACTTGTAAGACTGAGACGTCCGGAACCCATCCTGGGTCCCTTTAGACGGAAAAACAATTCATGATTCCACTACGGATCTAGTCTAGGTGAAACTCTTTACGACGAAACTCCGGACTGAATTCATAGTTGGGTAAATCGTTATAAAGGGAATAATAACATCGGGAATAAGTAGTGGACCTCGTAAATGTTAACCAAACTGGACGTCTGACCAACGTTTATCCTTTTCCTTATGCAGTTCCGACATATAACAGTGGGACGAATAAATTGGATATACGTCTCATGTAGTACTCTTTGCGACCCGACCTCCTTCGTATTCGACTTTAGTTCTAACGACCCTCTTTATAGTTATTGGAGTCTATACGTCTACTGTGGTGGGAATACCGTCTTTCACTTCTCCTTGAGTTTTCGGAGAACTACTTTCAGTTTCTCCTCTCACTTTTTCAACCGAATTTCGAGTTGTAAGTCTTTTGCTTCTAGTACCGTAGACCAGGGTAGTGAAGTACTCTTTATCTGCCCCTTTGTCACCTTTGTCACCGACTGAAATAAAACCCCCCGAGGTTTTAGTGACGTCTACCACTAACGACGGTGATTTAATTTTCTACGAATGAGGAACCTTCCTTTCAATACTAGTTGGATCTGTCGTATAATTTATCGTCTCTATAATGAAACGGTCGTTTCCAGGTAGATCAGTTTCGATACCAAAAAGGACACCAGTACATACCTACACTCTCAACCCGACACTTCTTTCGACTCACGGCTTTTTAACTACGAAAACTTGACACCACAACCTCTTCTGAGAACTCTCAGGGAACCTGACGTTCCTCTAGGTTGGTTAGGTAGGATTTTCTCTAGTCAGGACCCACAAGTAACCTTCCTGACTACAACTTCGACTTTAAGGTTATGAAACCGGTGGAGTACACTTCTCAACTGACTAACCTTTTCTGAGACTACGACCCTCCCTAACCCCCGTCCTCCTCTTCCCCTGCTGTCTCCTACTCTACCGACCTACCGTAGTGGCTGAGCTACCTGTATTCAAACCCACTTGAGACCCTCAACCACTACCTGTCCCTCCGGACCGCACGACGCTAAGTGCCCCAGTGTTTCTCAGCCTGTGGTGACTCGCTGACTTGACTTGACTTGACTTGACACCAGAGAATTGACTGGTTATATTTTAATAAATTGTATATATGTTTGTCATGTAACGTTTCATTTGTTCTCACAGTTTATGTTTTAAACCCGAAACTGGGACCAACAGACATTCTCCTCGATGACATTCAAACGGTCTAGACTTCATGCTTCTAAATTCTCCCTTCTAATCGTTCAAGGACCACAGAGGGGTCGAATGTCTCAAAGATAGTTTCCTCTCTGTTAAGAAAACCACCCTTATCCCCATAACGTAAAGAAATTATCATCAACGTCAAAGGGTCTCTCTGTCAATATTTATTCCCTCTCTCTCTTTCATGTACGTCTCACGGCTTGCACTTAAACGTACATGTATAAACCTTGTGTCGAGAAACCTTCGACCCCTTTCACCAGTCGGAACGAGACTATGACAGTGTCAAGGTCACCCACGAACGGAGAAAGGAGACATGAAGGGTAAAAAATAAATTTTTAAAAGTTCGGGTGACTTCACAATTTCTCATATTACGTACAGTTACACGGGACTTTGACCTAAAAGCTAATGACTGTAAAACGGGGTAGACGAAACAGACAAACACATGTACACACACAGTTTGGTGAGCTTTGATTCCTCGTGTGCCAAGTAGGGATGTGTGAAGTCATGTGTCCTAGATTATTAATTTAAGAGAATATTTTGGGTTTATAACATTAGTCAAGTCAAGTCAAGTCAGCGAGTCACCACAGGTTGAGAAACACTAGGGTACTTAGAGTCGTGCGGTCCGGAGGGACAGGTAGTGGTTGAGGGCGTCAAGTGAGTCTAAGTGCAGGTAGCTCAGTCACTACGGTAGGTCGGTAGAGTAGGAGACAGCAGGGGAAGAGGAGGACGGGGGTTAGGGCGGGTCGTAGTCTCAGAAAAGGTTACTCAGTTGAGAAGCGTACTCCACCGGTTTCATGACCTCGAAGTCGAAATCGTAGTAAGGAAGGTTTCTTTAGGGTCCCAACTAGAGGAAGTCTTACCTGACCAACCTAGAGGAACGTCAGGTTCCCTGAGAGTTCTCAGAAGAGGTTGTGGTGTCAAGTTTGCGTAGTTAAGAAGCCGCGAGTCGGAAGAAGTGTCAGGTTGAGAGTGTAGGTATGTACTGGTGTCCTTTTTAGTATCGGAACTGATCTACCTGGAAACGACCGTTTCATTACAGAGACGAAAACTTATACGATAGATCCAACTAGTATTGAAAAGAAGGTTCCTCATTCGTAGAAAATTAAAGTACCGACGTTAGTGGTAGACGTCACTAAAACCTCGG
>SJYO01036187.1:2823468-2870143 GCA_006410555.1 Capra ibex
GGTGACAAAGGTGACAAAGGGGTAGATAAAGGGTACTTCACTACCCTGGTCTACGGTACTAGAAGCAAAAGACTTACAACTCGAAATTCGGTTGAAAAAGTGAGAGGAGAAAGTGAAAGTAGTTCTCCGAGAAATTGAAGTGAAAGACGGTATTCCTACCACAGTAGACGTATAGACTCCAATAACTATAAAGAGGGCCGTTACAACTAAGGTCGAACACAAAGAAGTCCCATTTGCACTGAGGTATAATCTGGACAAAGAAAATGGAATTTGAAACTTAAGATAACTAAAACAATGTTCAATTCTTACAACGGACAGAGGACTTTATGTGTCATATTGAGTAAGAGTTTCGAGACTGGAAATTTCCATATTATGAAAAGGTAAACATTTCTTTATTTTGTAACATCTTGTCTCTTATTGTAAACAGAACAATCTTCAAATATCCTCTTAGTACTGAACTGGATACGCCTGTCGACGTTCTTTTTTCCTAAGATTGTGGTCTTACAAACATTGTTGAGTGGTGTCAGTGAGGTAGAAACTATATTTTCATCGGAACTAAAATTGATCCATTTTGCCAAGAGACCTTGTAATCAGGTGGTAGACGAAGTAGTCGACTGAAAGTTTTATTTCAACACTAAGGAACGGGGGTTTTAGTCGAAAGGTAAATAACCGAACAACACCCCACTCGTTATCCTCGAACCTGAACCATTGTTATGGTAATAGTATGGATTGTTTTGGAATCGAGTTATTATAGTATTTGTTAAATGTACATAGATATAGGAAACTTTATAAAAAAAAGAGTAAAGGGGATGAGACTAGGTCTTATGTTATTTTTAAGTACGTAACGTAAACCAACAAAATAAAGAAATCACAAAAAAAAACAAAACAAAATTATATCTTGATGTGACATAGGATCCCCGAAGGGACTACCAAGTCTGTCATTTCTCAGACGGACGTCACCCCTCTGGGTCCAAGTTAGGGACCCCACCCTTCTAAGGGATCTCTTCCTTTACCGTTGGGTGAGGTCATAAGACCGGACCTCTTAGGATATATGTCTCTCCGGACCGTCCGATGTCAGGTACGCCAGTGTCTCAACCTGTACAGAATCGTTGATTGTGAAAAGGAAAGTACGACACAAGTTATATCCTCGGTCATAGGTACACACTTATAAATATAAGTTTACTCAATTTTAATTTATTTAAATTTTAAGTCGAGTGGTCAGTGTGACCGGTGTAAAGTTCACAAGTGTACCCTATCACCGATGATATGACTTGTCGAGTCTGTACCTCATAAAAAGAATAGTGACTGTCAAGACAACTTATCGAAGTTAGATGTTAAGGCAGAAAAAAAAAAAAAAGCATTGTGACTCAAAGAAAGAAAAAAAAGATTATAGAAACGGAAATAAAAAAAGGAAAAGATTTTAAATAAAAAAATAACTTCCTATTGACGAAATGTCTTAAAACAACAAAAGACAGTTTGGAGTTGTACTTAGTCGGTATCCATATGTATATAAGGGAGGGAAAACTTGGAGGGGGGGTAGAGGGAGGTGTGGGGTGGGGAGAGATCCAACTATGTCTCGGGACAAACTCAAAGGACTCGGTATGTCGTTTAAGGGTAAAATTTTCTCAAAATAACATCTCTCAGACCCAACAACTGGATGTAAGATCTGATAGACTAATAAAAGAGTTCTTATCTAGACCTTTTCACAAAAACCGTTCTCGCGATGTACTCCCTGTATCGCATGTCGAATAACGTAGTAAGTAAAGTCCAACCACTGTAGATGACACACTTAAGTTATTTATAACTATAAATAATTTCTTCATTGCGTCGCGGACCTTTAACAGATTGTTGAACCCCCAAACTGAAGTTTATCTTCTGTCTCAAATCCCTTAAAGGACCGACAGGTCACCAATCTTGAACCCCGAAAGTAACGGCACCGGTCCCAAGTTGGGGACCAACCCCTTGTTTCTAGGACGCTCGACGCTCCACGTCGGTTTTCTTTTTTTTTTCTCTCTCTCTCTGAAATATATTAGAGGTATCGAAGTGACGACACGATCCCTCTCTCGCCTTTTTACGAAACATTGTACTTCACTCTGTCGTTCACCGGGTCCTCGTACCTACTCCGCCTACCTCGTTCTCTTCCCAGTCTGGTGTCGACAGGGAGTCGGGGTTTGAGGTCTAAGTGAGTTCATTAGCATCAAAAAACCACCAACGAAACCCGTGTCCTTCATCGAACCACTCTACGGACACTGGGTCGATTCGTAAGTTGGCCTTCCGAGACGTCGTTCCACGGGATCCTTTGGGAAATCTCTCTCCGACCGCCCGAGTTTCCGGTTACACAGTCAGTGAAGAGACGTCCGAACACGGGTTCACACGTCGATCGAAACTCGACCCTCATAGACCCCCTTTGTAGTTTAGGGTCGAAAATGTCGCAAACGATGGTGTAAACGGAAGAAGGTACCTATGGGAGGGTAAGTAAGGTTTATTTCTGGTCCCTCTCTTCTGTCCTTTTCCCCATCTCTTCTTACACACCAAATTTCTTGACTTACACCCGAAGTAAGTCACCCTTACTGAGAGGACGGTTACGTCCTCTGTGTCCAAACTAGGGAATAGACCCGTCTATGACGTACGGCACCTTTTTGATTCGGACACTCGGAGTCGACAACTCGGACATGAGATTTCAGGACTTCCGTGTCGATGACTCGGGTCCGAAGGATCTCGGGTACGAGACGTTGTGCTCTGCGGTGACTTGACTCTTCGAACGTGCAGGGTTGATCTCTCATCGAAGGTGAACTGAGTTGATCTCTTTTCGGACACGTAGATGCTTCTGGACAACTACAAATCAACGATTCAGTACAGACGGAGAAAAACTGGGGTACCTGACATCGGGTGGTCCTAGGAGATAGGTACCCTAAAGAGTCCGTTCTTGTGACCTTACGGTAAAGGAAGAGGTCCCCTAGAAGGACTACGCTCCTAGCTTGGACGTAGAGGACGAACCGTCCGTCTAAGAAATGGTGGCTCTGTGGACCCTTCGGGGTCACTTCTGGATCCTGTCGGTTTTTATTCATTTATTTTAATTTTTCTTGTGTCACACACAGTCGTAAAGTGACTCTTTCAGTGTAGAGATTGTTTCCGTAAGGGAAGTGTGTCTACTAAAATTAAAAGATACAGAAAAGTTGAGACATTCTCCACTCGTTCCGTCTAATAACATGTGTATCTGGTAGGAATTAATGGGTGACTGTTGGAGGATAAGGAGGTGTTTCTCGAACCTTTATGACACAAGAAGGATCCGGAGGGTCTCCATTTGAGATTTTAGTTGTACAGTATTCTCCAAGACTCCGTCCTCTAGCAGACTAACCTCATGTTCGTTTAGATCTCCTCTTTACACACCCAAACTTCCCTTCAACCAGCTAGAGTCGGTGCTTCCTCTGTGACTCTCTTCTCGAGTGTCGAGGGACCGAAGACAGACCGTCTTTGATCCTAGACTTCCCTCCTGAGTCCGTCGACTGATCGTTCTGTACCACGATGACATAAAGGTTCACTATTTTGCTTGAAGAGACAAGACTAAGGCGCGAGAGATTCACGGAAGCCTAGTGGAAAGAGGACCCATTTAAGGAAGGCCCGTCGCTAAGACGTCCGGTCCGCCTGTACAGACAACCCGGGTGGCTGGTAGACCAGAGTACGTGTCCGGAGACACTCGAACACCCGTATCCAATCGGAGGGGTTCTACTAAAGACCTACCCTGACTCAAAGACCCGAAAACTCCTACTTCGGTCCAGTCTCAGTGTCAAAAGAATGAGGTGCCTCTGGACACTTCGACCGACCGGGAGGAGTACCGGGTCGAAACAGGTTGGAGTTGACGTTGGTAGGGTGGTTTCTCGTCTTAGGTCCCACCCGGACCCGGGTAGTCGAAGAGTCAAGTGATCAAGGAAGCATCGTAGGGTGTGAGATACAGGACTCGTAAAGAGAAGAGTAAAGTTAATTGTAATATATAGTATTATTAATTTCAAACGAAGAACTTAGAAGACACACGGGTGTCTTGCCGGGGTGTCTCTTCCGTCATAGTAAGGTAAGATGTCTACCCTGTCGACCCCTGTTTCCTTGACTCTTTCGATTCTAAATTTGGTTACAGATGTAGATCTCGAACACGAAACGATAATATAAATTTTGATTCGACGCTCTCCTTTGATCCCACTGAAGAGTCTTCTTATATCGTAGGAGTCGTACAAAAGGTTTTCAATGGAGGAAGGTTTTCACCTGTGCTCCTGAGAGTGAATAACTGGAGTTTTTTATTCGTAGGCGGAACTAACCTCTGCCGTCCGACCGTCAGCACGGACCAACCCCCTCAACCTCTTAGATCGCTACAGGACCCTATAGGGTCTCCTTAGACCGGCATTCGAAACTGGGACTGTGTCCTGTTTCGATTAGACCTCCCATTCGCTTCGTTCTCTGTCACACATCCAACCCACCCATACACGACACGACCAGACAGGAGACGTCGTACCCCCGGGGCCCCTCTCCTAGTGACCAACACCAGGTCCGAACCGTACCCCGAGGGGCTCTTGTTGAGTCCGTTGCCACTGTAGAACGGTGACGTGGAAGAACTTGGACATAACTTCCGACCAAACTAAAAATCGGAACTTTAGGATAATTATAAGGTGTAAACTAAGTCAAGGAAAGGGGTGTGTAAAGATTCAGGATTTGGGGTTTTGTATACGAAGAAAAGTCTCATTAAACACTCCGTCAGTTGTTCAATCCATTGCATGAACTTTCAGTGTAGGCACTGTCACGCCTCAGTTCCTGCCCATTAGTGCACACGCAGGGTCCGTCCGGTGTTGAATCTCGAGCGAATTTCGTTGCTAAAGATGGATGTACAAGTTGTAAGGGAACTATCTTAGATTCTCTTTTATCAAAGACATTACAAGTTTTATTCTTTAAACAAGGGTATACACGTTTTACTCCTTTAAAATGACACGAGGCTTACACTGTATGAAAAATGAATAAACCCTGATAAAAGTAAATTGAATTTTTTTGTTTGTTTATTGATCTGTTATAATCAGTTGGGGTGAATTGATTTGTACTTATATCGGTATTCCAGAATGTTTAATACAATTTTTGACAAAAAAAGACAGACCGATTGACCAGGAGTGAAAGGACGTTAAAAACAACAATAACTAAACTGACGTGATATACCAAACGACTGGTCCCTAACCTGGGTCCGATACCGTCACTTTCGGACCTTAGGGTTGGTGATCCGGTGGTCCCTTAAGGGTCGTCAAACAAAAGAATAATCGAAAAATTTTTTGAAAAAAAAAAAAAAGGGTTCGGTCTGTGAAAGAACCCTCAGTATAATTTTTGAAAATATAGATCTATTAGTATTATTTTATATCACGTCATTTGTCGTGATATGTGACAATGACTTAAGTCAATGACTTAAAATCGACCTCTGTCGACCTAAAGTCCTCTGATAGTCGACTGACTAGAGTCCCAACCACCACAACGGATATTAATACAACGTTTTTATAGTAGTCCCTATCCTACCGCGGCCCTTCGAACAAAAATTTACGGGTGACCTTCTATAACAGATAAAGACATCTGTTAATGGGAAAACGTCGTTATGTTCCACAGAGTTCCCGTTTTGACCCTATTGTACGTGATATAAAAACTGATAAAGTCAGAACACAACAGATACGTCCCTGTGGAACCGGTCACGAAAGGAGACCGAGGTCCGCACCACCCGACTCTCTTTCGACCCACACCTAGGTGTCGGAACCCGTGAATTGGGAAGAGACGGTTTCCGATAGTGATCATTTTACCACTATTTTAGAAAACACGTCTCGAAAATTTCTGTTATAACTTCAACATTAACTCCGATAATAAATTTTGATATAGTATATTTTATAACATATAACTCTATAATAGACTTATTATCGTTCGTTAATATGATAAAGGCAATTGAAATTTATAATGACGAAACTTTTCAATCAGGGTCTCAGGTCCGGGTAATATTTTCCGACTAAAGAATTTACAAAAGTAGTCCTTTTTTTTTTTTGGGTTTTGTGCCATTATTACACTTCACTACCTACACAATTGAGTTACCGCCCCTTAGGAAAGTGTTGTATATGTATATACTTTAGTAGTGTCATGTGTGAAATTGATAGAATGTCAAAACAGTTAATATAGAGTTATTTCGACCTTTTTTCCGACTAGTAACTCATCCCATGACGAGTCGTGACACACGATACATTGTACCAGAACTTAGAAACCCCCTGCACAGGACCCACCCGTCACCAAGGGTCGTCTCCGAAATCTCAGTCCGGACCCACCCCGACGTGCCACTGAGACGGGAAGGGATTGACGGTAGAGTTTCTTTGACGAAACAGTGTCTGCACACACAGAGAGTCTTCCAACACACAGTGAGGGACGGGACGTTTGAGGTCAGATACCTCACAAACATCAAGGGTTTCCGCGGCCCGAGTGGCGGGACAAACCGAGTGGTAAAGAGGAGGTACAGCGCAGGGAGGAGAGTGCGACGAGAGACGATGAGAAGGACCGAAGGAGCTGAAGGGACTAGGAGTTCTGCACCAGTCCGCGAGAAAGGTAGGCGGACGAGGGGTCAGTGAGGACGCAGTGGGGATACCAGTCACATAACCGTAACAGATCTCTGACCGGGTGAAGGGAAAGTGAAATTTAACTACTGATGCAACCCCAAACCACACACGGTCCGTGTCACAAATAACGAAGGACACTTAATAGAATAACTTCAGAGGATTACTGGGATCCATAGGCATGTCTACTCCTTTGACTTCGAGTCTCTCCCACTTGCCGAACAGGTTACAGTGTGTCTGTCTTACTCTTCTAGACCTAGGTCCGGTCTAAGATTTGGGAAACGCCAGTTAATCTGTAAGGATTCGTGAATGTCACGACTCGTACCACTTCCGTTCACGCTCACGAGTTGTCTATGTCGATAACAATCACACCGGGTTCGTCCCCTATGTGGAGACGTCCCTTCCTGAGAATTGGGGGTCCACGCGGGAAACGGTTGTGGGGTTGGTCCCAGCTCAGTCACTCACCTCTCGTCCCCCCTATGGGGTCTCGTCGTGACCGACGAAGAGTTCTTTACTGACAAAGGATAGTGTGCAGAGACATAAATTCTCGCTGAAGTAAAGAACAGTGAGAGACCGGAGAAAGGTGAAGATACGTTCCTCCCCACCCTTGTGTCTCGTCCGGGTTCTCTCGTCCCCTTCGGCGAAAACCTACTCTGTGTGTCCTCGGTGGTTGGTGGATTTATTTGCAGGAGAAATAAAATGGTTTATATTAAATAGTCAATACAACTGTAAACAGTTAAGTCAATATCAGTGATATTTATTAAGAGAATCCTGTGTCAAAACATTGAAAAATTCCTATATTCTCATTTGGTTACAACGAGGGGTGTCGGTGCGGTCTTCAGGTACACCAAACACGTTAGTCCCCTTTTCTCTGCCTAGCAGGTACTTTCAGTACTTCAAGTAAAAGAAAGGGAGAGCGGGACGTCTGGAGGGAGACGAGTAGGAGTCCCGAACCCCGTGCGGATGGAAGGACGAAGAGACCGTTTCCTCCCGTGTGGCCTGAGGAGGTTCCCGTCGGACCGACTTGAGGTCTCTCCTCTTTCCCCACTCACGGACCCCGCCCCCACTGACGTTTGGTGTCCCCGTGTCGGAACCCCCCGTCTCCTCAACCAAGACTGCGGACATGTTCTCGGACACACGTTTGTACAGACGTCTACCTGCTGCTCTATCCTCTTCCGGGCTCTTCTCGGTCCTTGTTCCGGTCCGACCACAGTCACTTGAGACGACCCCCGTCGGGGTCGACTCATTGGAGATGTTAAGGTTCAGATTCCCAGATCCGAGACTGGTCACCGAACCCACCTTTACGTCTCTCTCTTTCGTAGAAATCTCCGCATCCCGTTCAAGGAACCCCACTCCGTCCCACCACAACTCTCCGCCCCAGTGACGGACCGGAAGGAGACCTCTGTCCGGGAAATCGACTGTCTCCCCCTCTCGGCTTCCCGTCCGATACCTGTCTCTCCGACCTTCTTTGGACGTAGGTTTACGGGTCCAGACAGGTGTACACTCACACCTGTCGTCTTAAGACTGGACAAGTGTCATTGCACGACCCTCCTACGTCTCGGGGGTCACAAGAGGGTGAGGACCCGGCCCATTCGACCTTCGCCACCCACCTACAGACCGGAAGATCTAGACTTGGGAGAAAGCCCACTGACCACTCCTCTACCTTCCTTCGCTCCCACTCTCTCCCATCACATCCCTTTAGTCCTCACCGACTCGGTGCCCCGGACTCGACACTGGTCACGACGTGCGTCCACCCTCGGTCCTCGCCGCAGCTCTGCGTCTGGGACGAACCTGTTTCTCCCTTCACGTCACCCCTGTGAAAGAGAGACCTGACGTTTCCCGTGTGTCGGGGACACGGACCCCTTACTCCGCTCCCCCCCTGACAAAGGAGACCGGTCAGTCATGGGCCGTGTCCTGGCCTGCGCATCATCCGCGAGTTAGTTGTCGCGAGTCACTTACAGTCTGACGGACGTCTTCGCGCGGAGAACCCCTTCGCCACATAAACGACTTACTCACTTACTTATGTGCTACCTACACCCGTCTTCGGTTCTCTCTCCTTTTGACTGGCGGTACCGTACTTTCTTACTCTAAAGTCCTTCGTTCTCTAAGAGTCCCCGGTACTCTAATACAGGAGCCCTGTTTGTCGTCGTCACTTTGTGGGTAGTTGGCGGGTCGCGAAGAGGTGTTTGGGGAAGAGGCAGGGATTAGAGCCTTCGGTTACGCCGTTCGAGACTCCTTCCAGTACGAATCTTTATTAATCTCTATTTCCACTTGTCTCTTCTTCTTAGTCCATAAACCCAGGTCCCTCCTACAGCTAAAACCGTTGGGATACCCACCTGCACCCGGTTGTCCCTCTGGTCCAGTGCCGAGTAAAGAAGAACCTACTCTGTCAGTCAACCTTTTTTCTAGTCTCCCTCCCCGACCACCATAAATAGTCCGTCAACCCATTCCTCGTTCATATGTTAAATTCCTCAAGTGGAGTAGGAAAACCTCTCGTCCCGTCTCTTGTCCCGATCCTAATGAACCCCGATCCTCGTCGACAGAGAACGAATCCCGAAACTTCAACCAGGTGAAGATCTTTTGCATACACACTCCCCTCCCCTTTCGCTGTAAATAGGGAGACAAGTTGGTTTTTCTTCTTCTCTTTTGTTTCTGTTTGGGGGGTTTGGCTTTGACCTCAAACGATTTCGACTTGGTTCACAGGGGCGTAGGATCTGCCTCTGGGGACGGGGTCCGGAGAGGGGACCTCAGTGGGCGGTGCGTCAACGTGAACCACTGACAGGGTTTGTGGATGAACATGACAAGTGGAGTCAGGGAGACAGGACAGACTTGAGAATGAGGTGTTTGAACCGAGTTACATATTTTTAAGGGTAACTTTTATTACTCTTAAGCCATAGGTACACTTCAGGATCTTTCTCTACCCTCACCCTACCCCCGCCCCCCTCTTCTGGCGGGGGGGAGGTTTTTTTTTTAAAGTTTGTCCTTCACAAACTTTTTTTAAAGTTTGTCCACCTCTCTTCCAACTCACTGGTCCGATCAGGGGCTGTAGACACAGAGCCAGGGGTTACTCGGTCTCCTGCACCTTCGACTCACGGTCCTCGGGCCACGGCTCTTCCAGGGGGTCCCGACAGTTCATGCCCTACCTCTTCAACAGACCCAGGTCCGGCGCCGGGGTGTAGGTCACGTGGTAGGTCAGACGCTACATCTCGTCCTAGTCGTGGACCTCCTGTCTTCCCGGTCGGATGTCGGTGGGGAGAGGTCCCCCTCGGTCTCCGGTGCGCTAACGGGGTAAGTGACGTGGCGTTCCGAGTCGATCGACGTCGGTCAGGAATTCGTTCAGTCGAGTAGAAAAACCGAGGTGTTGGGGAGACAAAGAGGTCGGGTGTCACTGGTGGAGCTTGTCTACTGGCTTCCTTAGACTCAAGTAGCCCTTCCTTCCACGGAGACAAGAGGCCTCGGCGGATGTAATGTAAGACGAGGGTTTGACTGGGCTGTTCTCCGAACGATTAGTTGTAGGATGAACAACGTCCTTAAGTCAGGAGAACGGAGACTAAGACCCAGTAGGATAAGAGCCCAGTGAGGTTAAGGACGGTACAACCGGAGACACCCTCGGGTCGTCCGCCGACCCCCCAACCTCAAACGAAAAGTCTCTCCCTAAACAGGAGTCTCGTCTCACCTTATTCCTGTCACACTCTCCGACGACGGCCGTGTCAACAGGCTCATTGTCAACTAATAGGGGTCGACGGAAGGAGGACTGGGAAGGGTAAGACGAGTTTCTTACGTCCAAATAAAATTGTAATCAGGATCGTTTTATCTCAATCCTTATTCAGTCGACTTATGGTTCGTGTGTCACGCATAGTCAAGTTTTCTGCGGAACCTACTAGACGACGACACTGCATGGACGGGGAACGAAAAGAAGGTAATGATGTCTATTAATTTCTACTAGATCTAATCTTGGAACGATCACCCGGGTCCTGGTCCCCGTAGCTGTCGACCTTCGACCGCTTTTTACATCTAAGAATCCGGAGTACGACCTAGAGGATTTAGTCTTTGACGGAAAATTGTTCTAAATGTACGTGAAAATGCAACCGCTACGGGAACCGGATCTTATGATGCCTCTACAGGTGTCCGGACGCAGAAGAGATATGAGACGTGTTAAGGACCGTCAACCCGAGGGGTCTACTGACGTAGACTCGTTCTTACTTTACCAAAGATTGTCATTTCGAGACTTTGTCAGTAAATCCTCCAAAATGAGGACTGACATGAAACATTTATGACACCATACGTTTAAGACGGGTTTCCCCGAATCAAGGACCTTGGTCTCGGGTGACCCCCTAGGTCTTCGGTCTACACTATGGATTTAAATCCGTTTGACCAATGAGGGGTCAGAAGAGAGGTTCCTTCCGTTTCCAATGTCAAAGTCGTAGGAAGTGGAAGACGGAACGGGACGTGTATCGCCGGAACCTGAAAACACCGGGACTGGGACTCACTCCCTCTCGGGGCAGCTTGGAGGAGGGGGGTATTGAAGTGTGGGAACGGTCGTCGACGTCTTGCCAGAGTTTATTTCTTGCACCGGCTCCTGAACCCCTGCACGGGGTCCTTCCCTGCCCGCCGTCGACAGAGGTGTAAGGTCGGAGGGCTCGTCCGGGACCCTTGTACGGCCCTCCTCCGTCGCTCCCCTAGTCCTCAGGGTGGGACCGGGACGTGGTCGGCCTCTTCTCTCCTCCACTCGCACCGGGGACCGCACAAGTGTCACCCCTTTCCTCCGTCCGAGCGGGAAGGGTTCCACCGGCTCCCGGCGGGAGGTCGGTGTCCGGGACCCGCGGGTGTGGGTGAGGACGAGACGTTGCGCGCGAAGTGGGGTCAAGCGTTGACCCCACTGTCGACACCCCTTTGACGTGCACCAACCGGGTCTGGACCGGTTCTACAGGGCTGTGGGTTATTACGCACGCAAATTTTTGTTTCATTCTACTCTTTTCATACATACAAACGAACGGATGTATACCTTACTCGAACTTCCTAGACACTCTCTGTATCTAGCTGTCTTCCAGGATGATATTTCGCGTCCCTCGATATGAGTCATAGAACATTGTTTGATATTACCTTTTCTTATGCTTTTTCCTGCCTATATGCGTAGGAAATATAGAGATACATACTTAGTGAAACACCATGTGGTCTTTGATTGTGTTGCCACATTCAGTTGAGATAATTTTTTTTCTTTCCCTCCTTGTCTCCTGTGGGTGCCGAGCACTCCTTCTCTTGACCCACGTACGGGTCTTCCCTCCTTTCTACACAGTCACCCCAAAGAGATAGCTGGGAAAGTTTCACAAACTTGATTGGATAAGTTCTTTGTTTAGATGTCTTTAACTTTCACATTAGTATTCCCAATCTAACCGATATTTCCCCAACGTACTCTCGGAACACCACTGCCTCGACAAGACACAGAACTGACACCACCACCAATGCACTTGATACTGACTATCTTGATGTGTGTGTGCTCTAACCTATATTTTGACCGCGTCACACTTATCGAGACACGTAATATGGTTGTGACTGAAGGACCCAAACCACAACACGATATTAATACGTTCTGCAAGGGTGACACCCCTCGACCCATTACCCATGTAGCCGAGAGAGTCGTGTAAAACCCCCCCCCGTTTAAGAATACTTATGTATGACTAAAGTTTTATTTTGGGACTTTTTTACATCGTTTGTCGTTCCCTCTTTTGTAGGATCATAATCTCATCCTTCCGACCTACCCTAGGATCTCTGACAGATCGCGTCACCAAAACTGTGTAAGAGTTCGACACTTTAGGAGATGAAGTCACTTTAGAGGGTTCCTTCGGGTCGTACACTTGTTTCAGTGTACCTCGAGGCACCGGTCCGGTCACCCCCACCGTGGACGGACTTTAGGTCGTGGAGACGAAGTGAGGGGAGCTAAACGTTTACACGATGACTCCGAGTCTCTTCATTTTGTTGAGTGCCTTTCGGTGTGCCGGAGAATGCCCGACCCGACCTTGACGCCAGACGAGAGGACTCCGGGGCAGGTGTGGTAGGGACCGGGAGGGAAGGATCGGGACGTCCCGCCGGGACCGGGAGGGGTGCGGGGACGGACAGGCGTGGACCTCGTCTCGTCGACAGTACATCTTCTACTACTTCTACTCCCACTCCCACCATACGGGTGGGACGTATGTCGACTACCACATCTCTTTGTGGTCCACAGGACCCTGGTGCTCCTCCTTCTCGTGCGCCCGGCTCGCTCTTAAGTGTAGATCCTGGTCGCCTCTCCCCCGCACTCCGTTCTTCCCCCGGTAGACCACGGTCCTCCGCGGCACGACGTGCGGTCCCGTCGTCTGCCGCCTGACACAGACGTAGGCAGGGTGCCGCGGGTCGGGGGTCCCACGGGGTCCTTTCCGGTTGGAAGGACGGACCCGAGGGGGAGATCCTGTCGACCACGTGTGTCGGGTTGTCTGTTCCTCTTGGGCGTGTTGACCCGAGGTCGACAAAGAATTCACTACTACACTTGGGTCCTCTCCTCCGCCCTTGAGACCGTAATGGTCCCGACTTCTTCCACCATGTCCCCGACCCCGTAGCCGCCCCCCGAACGAGGCTCAAGAGGGGACCGCAGGGCAAGTACACCTCCTTCCACCTCTACGCCGACCGGACGTGCCGGTGGTCTAACGGGGGTTGTGGACACCTCTGTACGCTTAGGATTCGACACCATCCGAACCCCTCGCCCCTCCCGCACTGGGTAGGTGGTCAGAGATCCTCTTCTGCCTCTGTGACTCGTCCCTCTGAGGAAAGGTCCCACAGAAGTTCCGAGGAGGGTAGGAGGGTCAATACCTCTGTGTCGTCAGGGGACATCGGGGCCGCCCGTCTCTAGCACCCGTCCCTGTCTACGTATCTGCGTCCCTCGGACTGAAGAGATGGGTCTGTCGCACACGTGGACGCCCGTGTGCGTGTCGAGTCCCGTGTTCGGAGCGTCACTAGTCAGGGAGAGGTTTCAATCCACCTGGGTCGTAGGGTACGAGTTCGTGGCCAAGGTCCTTGGTCAGGTTCAGAACTTGAGAAACTCGACCTGAGAGAACGGACGATCTTGGGACTACCTATGTTTCGGGGGTCTGGGAGACTAGGTCGGGAGAGGAAAGGGGGGTCGTCGACTACGGCTCTGGAATGGCAATTAGTGTCCACACTTCTGTCGGTAGGGACGTTTCAACCCCAGACTCTGGCAGAACAGGTTCTACTCCGGAGGGTGTGACGTGTCTGTGTTTCTGGTGACTTCCGAAGACGAGGCCAGGGACCCCACTCCGGCGTCCAGGCAGACCTGCACCCGTCACTCCGCCGAGGACCCTCAGGGAACAGGAGGTCAGGAGCGGAGGGGAACGGTCTCGGTCGTCTACGGGGATTGTAAGTGGGATCGTATCGTGGGGCCCGTTCGACCACGACGACCCAGTCCGTCGGTGGAGGAAGTTGGTGGAGGGTTCAACCGCACTCTTCGACGACCGATGGGACGGACGAGTCAGTCACAAATAAAGGGAAGACCATTCTTCCGACCTGAAAAGGAGCCCCTTGGTCGAGAGGGTCTGAGTCGGTGACACCAGACGAACTGGGACGAGGTTGGGACTCCCACGCCGGGGTCCGGGCGCGTCAGCCTCGTCGTGTAGAGACTCCGGTGTCACTGACCAAGTGCCTGTCAGTCACTTTAAGATATTACCCTGAAACGTCTTCTCAAATCTCTTTCTTAGAGAGAGGCGGACAAATACCTTCGTTTGGACTTCGACGTCCGGTCGTGCCTCTTTTCGTCTCGACTCTCTACCTCTTACGACCCCGGGTTAGTAAATACAGGGACTCGGGTCGACCCGCATCAGTCGAGGGATTCGGTCACGCCGAAGATTACTTTGGGGAGGTGTGCCGAGGTAGTGAAGGTTATCTTCGAGTGCACTGACTCGGTGATGACGTCCGTAAAGATCCCAGGTCCGGCGTTAAGGAGGAAGGTCTCGACCCTCCCGCCGCCCACCCCCGAACCCGGATGGACGACTACCGGTACCGCTACTACTGCCCGAGGGTCGGGCTCATGTCGTGGAGGGAACATCGGCCCGAGGCGGCCCGGTCGTAGTGGGTCTGCCCCTCGTCCCGGTGCTTCTTCTGTGTGTGGTCACCCATCTACATGACGGTCTAAGGACTCTCCGCCTCTCCTCTACGTCCACTCGCGTCCGAGGGACGAGGGTCGGAGGGGAGCCGAGTCGGACGTTTTAGGGTTGTCCGGTCGCCATTGTGGTACGATTGACGGTCGTTTCGATAGATGAGTAGACTGCGAGCGACAATTGGGCCCTCCATGTGCCCCCGGTCGGGAAAGGTAAGACATTTACTCCTTTGGTTCCACTTGGGAGGAGTCTGTGACTTGAATAGTCCCCGTCTCTGGTCTAGGATCCAGAGAACTAAACTAGGGACCTTCTTAGAGGTAGAGGAGAGAAAGTGACACGTTCGTCTAAGATCGGAATCAAGGAAAGGAAACGGGAATGGGGAGGTATCCTGGTTTATCTAAAGACTCTATGCAAGTGGGGACGAGGGCGACGGACGTACTTAGACTCTATTCTTGAGTCGAAGTAAAGACACTCCGTCCCTTACTAATGTTTGACACAAGGTTGGTTTACCAATCCTTGTCTCCTCTTTGGGAATTTGCACACACTTTCGCGACGGTGCGGAGGGTCAGGGTGGGTCCTTAGGTGGGACCAGCTCTGGAGTCACTGGAGTCGGAGTGGGACGAGGTCCATCTCAGGGGTCGACTACGGGCTCTCGTCACGGTTCCACTACTCCAGTGGGTCCGACCGTCGTTACCCGCACCGGTGTAACAGACCCAACTACGGTTAGAACGCTCTCGGTTACTACTGAGGTTAGTACTAGTACGGACCCCTCCTCCCTCTCCCCGGCCCGTCCCCTTCTGCTCTACTGCCCCGTAGGCGGTTGGCTCTCCCTCTGCCCTCCCCGGGCCAAAACCTGTGGAGACCCTGGCGGGACGGAGGAGGGACGGGGAGGGAGCGGGAGGAATGGGTCCTGGTCCCTCCGTTACCTCCGGCACCGGTGCGACGACCGTGTCTCGTCTTTCCGCACGCCCTACGACTTCACCGGTAGTCCCTAGGTCGGCTTCTGGTGCCGCCGCTACCTGCGGTCCTTCGGGTGGTGGCACCGGACGTGGACCCCTCCCCTCGGCACTGAGTCCCTCGTCCCGCGAAGAGTCGACTCCAGTGCCTTGTGAGTTGGTCGGGAGGAGGACGGGGGTCGACGAGGTCCTCCGTCCGTCTCGACCGGACAGGTCAAGAGGGTCCGCCCTTACTACAGAAATAAATAAATCAAAGTGTGGTCTGTGGTCATGACCCATCACGCGGGACGTCCTCGGGTCCTGTACAATGACCGACTTACTCACGAGGAGACCCCGGGACCCCTCCCGGGTGTCTCGGACTCTGAAGTAGGTCTGTGTCCGGACCCTGAGTTCCCCTCCTTGAGGACCAGGCCTTTCACACGTCGGAGTACCCCTGTACCCTGTTTTCATCAGTTCCCGGAAGTCGTAAGGTTCAGAGGAGGACTACACTCGGCTCCCCTGTGTTCGGAGGACGTAGTGACGTTCGTCTCTTGACTGTGACTTCTAGGACCCTTAGGGAGACTAGAACCGGTAAAAGGACCCTTTAGCCCTTTTTGAGGGTCTCAAGTAAACCCTCTTCCGTCGAGTCGTCCTGGAACCTCGAAGTAAGTCCTCGGTCACCCACGACTGAATCCGGACAGTGCAAGGACGGGTCCCTCCTTCCTCCGACTCGGGGTGGCCGGACCAGGGACGAGAGAATGGACTTACTCCCGGTACAAGGGTCACTAGTAGGCGGTCTCGAGGAACCCACACAGGTACACGGGCTACAACCGGACCCTTTCCCTCCTGGTCCCAGACCTCGCCGTCCGACCCTTTCGGACGTCGCGGCAATCGATCCTAGGACGGACCTAGTCGTCTGCCACGTGCACGGGGTTCTGGGACCTGGTCCCACACTGGGCGTCCCTTTCACTTCGTCCCACCTCCCCGACCTACTCTCCCTTCCGCGTTCTAACGGAACTCGAGGACGGAGACCGACCCCCCACCGGTCCCCAGAGCATTCCGTCGAGGGAGAAGAGGGGATGAGAGTCTTGTCTCCGGCTAAGACCCGAGACGGGACGAATAGGCCCGTCGAGTAGGGGTATGCCCACTCTTCCTTGGCTAGTCAGGGACCGAGACTTCGGTCGACCGGTAGGTTCCCCTTGTCCAGTCGACGACCACGTCCTGTCTCCGGTACTCTCACAAACCCTTCCTGACTCCACCGACCCTCGTCCGGTCCTCCCGTTCTACCCCTCCCGATCCGTCCGACGGTGAAGAGAGACGAGGGAAGAGACCCGAGTACCGGTACGCCCCTGTAGGGACGGTGGACCGAGGGGACCGGAGGGTACAAAATGGCGAAGGATGGAGGGCGGGGTACCGGGACTTAGACCAAATCAGAGGCTTGATGCTGCCGACTAGATTCTCCAACACCCTCCACCCTCACTGCTCGGCGGGGAGAAGGAGCTAAGGGAATGTCTTCTCGTTCGACGGCACCCCCTCTCCCTCGCCCCACCCTCCCCCGACCTTTCCGGACCGAGACGAGGCCGGGTCGACGTCTCGTCCCGACCTCTAGTCTCTTCCGGGGGCCGACACGTCCACTTCCCTGGTCGCACTACGAGCGGACCGTTTCGACGTGTTTGTCAGTGCTCCACCCAACGCTTCGTCCCCCACCCCGTTCTCAGGTCCCTACCGACCCTGGAGGTCTTTGGCTCGGACCCTTGGTGAGACTCGTCCCTCGGGGACTGGTCCCCGTCCTGTTGGTCGGACCCTAGAGGGACTCGGAAAGGTCGGGCCTGGGTGGAACGCCTGGACTCGTCGACTCTTTCCGGACGTCACGGGCGAACCAGTCCGAGACACCACGGACTCAGAGACACACGGGGTGAGGGAGGTCGGTCCTGTGAGTGACGCCACCTTTCGGAACTACGGTCGCAGTAAAGGTCCAAAGGGAATTCCGGGTCGTCACGTCCGTGGTCCTACTTCTGGAGACAGTGGAAGACCTTATGAAGGGTCACGATGTTCCCCTTTTGTCTTGGGTCCTTAGAGTCCCGGGGTGTCCCGTCCGTAGTTTCAACTTTCACTTTGACTCAGGGGACTTTCACTCAAATACTAATTAATTATTTGAGACGAGGTTCATATACTAATTACAACGAGAGGTTTTGAAATAAGGGAAAGGACAGGGACAGACTTAAGTCAGGGAAAGCACGGGGAAGACTGGAGTCAGGACACGATTGATTCGTCGTTAGACGGTCTCAGTCTACTGATTCTAACGACGCTAGTCACTATTGTAACAATGTTCGAGTCCAACAAAGAGGACCCACTCTACTCAATGGTCTCGTAAAAACAAGAAAGGGAAATTTAGGGGAGTGAGTTTCTGGTTCACCGTCTCCGAGACTCCGAACAAAGGGAGCGGAACGGACCACAGGACGTCATTCGAGAACGACGACGACGACGACGATTCCGCGAAGTCCGCACAGGCTGAGACACGCTGGGGTATCTACCGTCGGGTGGTCCGAGGGGACAGGGACCCTAAGAGGTCTGTTCTTGTGACCTCACCCAACGGTAAAGGAAGAGGTTACGTACTTTCACTTTTCACTTTCACTTCAGCGAGTCACAGGTTGAGAAGTGTTGGGGTACCTGACGTCGGATGGTCCGAGGAGGCGGGTACCCTAAAAGGTCCGTTCTCACGACCTCACCCCACGGTAGCGGAATACGGGAATGAAACGACGTTTGGACGTTACTCTCAAACCGAAAGACACGACACCCGTGTACTCGGGAACGAACCAATGCCAACCTCTCAGACCCTCGTCCCCCAACTCTTCCTTCACCTTAGTCGTCCCTCACTCGACCAGTCTGCGGAAAGGAGGTCCTTAGGACCTTCGTTTGGTTCAGGTACTACGAGGTTTGTTGTATCGGGGGAAGGATGGTGGGTCTTGGCCCCTACACGTCTCCCAGAGGGGGTCAGTCCTCTGGGGTCGGACCGGACGAAGGACACCGATGAAACACCTCGGTCCTGTCTTCTGCCACCCCTGGGTACGTCGACTCAGTGGGACCTCGACCGAATGTGGGGTCTTGAGGTCGTGCTAGGGGGAAGTTTAGCGGAAGTCAGATCAAAGAAACACCGAAGTCGGAGCCCACCACAACAGAGTCGACAACTCGCGACCCGAGGTACCCCGATTCCTCTAATCTCTCAAACAAACCGAAGATAGAGGTTCCCGAGACCCGGAGTCGGTGTCGACGAGAGGAAGTCTTCTCCGAGACTTATTTCTGCCACCGGAGGTTTGGAGTCTTCCGAGCAGACGTTCTTCGAACAGTAAGGAGGAGCCGGGACAGTGGGGTCTTTCGAGGGCGTCAGAGAGTCAATCCTTTGCCTCCCGACGACCACGCCCTTCTCGTGTCCGCGCACGTAAGGCCGGGACTCTGGCAGTCCGAGGTGAGAGGCCGGGCAAGAAGGTCGATCACAGAAAATCCAGACGTGACTCACGGGTCGATTCCCGAGAGACACGTCAAAAAGTAAAATGAGATAGTTTTTGGGCCACTCCATCCTCGATAAGAATAGGGACAAAACATTTCCTCCCGTGATGACTCCAAGTCTCTCGTGATATAAGTCACGACCCTTCCTCTTTACGTCCTCGGCCCTGACCGATAAACTTTCGATGAAATTAACGTTGGCTTTGACTTCTGAACGTTCTTTACGACCCTAACTCAATGGAAGGGACCGGGGTTCCCGTTGGACTCAAGGAAAGACACGAAGGAAAAGATTCTTACCTTTGTAACTACAAACCGTCTTTTGTTGTTTTAAGAGATTTCGTTCATAGGAAGTTAACTTTTTATTTAATTTTTTTTTTCTTACCTTTCGAAAGTCCAAGCCTCTCCCCTCCCCAGTCCGTCGGTCTACCTCTATGCGTCCGACTAGTCTGATGGTTCCAGTCCCTCGCTTTACGTTCCCGTGACCGGACTGTCGGAGACCAGAGGGTGCACTCTGGTGTTCCCACCCGGTGCACGAGACAGGGGTTGTAACAGGGTGTCTCCGGTCGTCCCCGAGGAATCTGTTCAATGTTCCGGAACTCGAGGACTGACACTTTACATGTGAAGTCCCCGGTCTAGTCTACCAGGGGTCACCGTTAAGGTCCTGACTGTGATGTCAATTACTATTCGTTCCGACGTTTAGTCTAGGTGTCACTCTATAGTGGAATATGAGCAATACTACCGTTGATAATTTTTTTGTCTTTCATTGTTCACAACTGTTCCTACACCTCTTTAATATTCGGAACTCACGACAGCTACCCTTACTTTGTACCGAGTTTGCGATACCCTTTGTCATACCGACAATGAATTGTTTAATTCTACTCTTGATGAGACACTAGGTCGCTAGAGTGAAAACCATAAATATGGGGTTTGTGAACTTTCGTCCCACAGTTTCTCTATAAACGTGTAGGCACAAGTATCGTTGCAATAAGGATTATCGGTTCTCCATCTTCGTTGGGTTCACAGGTGACTACCTATTTAATTATTTGTTTTGTATCAGAATGTATGTGTTCCCTTTCAATAAGTCGGGATTTTACCTTTCTTTAGGACAATATACATTGTTGTACCTACTTGGAATTCCTGTCCTGTCACTCACTTTGTTCGGTCGGCATTTTTCTGTTTATGATATACTAAGGTGAGTATGCGCCATAGACTTCACAAGTCGAAGGATCTTTGTCTTCATCGAACGACCAATGGACCCTGACCCTCCTCCCCCCTTCCCTTCAGCTACAAATCCACATCTCGTACCTCAAAATCGAGACATTCTACTTTCAAAACCTCTGGATAAAATGTTGTTACACTTATATGAATTGTGGTGACTTGACGTGTAATTTTTACCAATTCTCCTATTTAAAATACAAGACACACAAAAAAAAATTGGTGTTAAATTGGTGTTGTTGTTTTTTCTCCTCGTGCCTTTAGTCTCCCCTGACTCCGACCCCCTCCGGCGTGTGCCCCAGACTATTTCCGTTCCTGGAGAGAAAAGAACAGTCTCAAGAAGAACACCCATACCCCCACACGCACAACTGTCACCCCCAGGGATGGTCCTGGGAGAGTAATCCCGATCTCACGTGGGAAGGGACTCGAGGACTGGATCGGGGAGTATCACCTTCCATATCCTTAGAAAAATCCCTTCCACGAGAGAACTTTTGATTTCTACCCTTTCTTTGGGGGACTGAGGGACGGTGTCAACGACTCGAAAGTCTGTGGGTGTCCTTCTCGGTCCTCCCTCCGTGTAGGAAAGAACCGGGACCCCGGGGATCTCCCCTCCGCCGGGGTGCTCGGGGTACACGAGACCTCCTCGAGTCCGTGACAACGAGAACCGGTTCCGACCACGCATGGCGACCCCGAGGTCGAGGGTCGTCCGTCCCGGCACGGGGCGAGACGGGGGAAGAGGGAGTGGAGCTGACCTGTGCATCGAGTCTCTCGTTCGTAAGGAAGACGCTGTAGTGGGGGAGGGTTATTTTCACCGACTGACCGCCAAAACCTTCGAAGAGAGTCTCGGGTCGGAGTATAGGGGAGAAGAGACGTATTGTGGGTGGAGAGTGTCGAAGGTTCGGAGGCCAAGACACTTTTCGACACTAGACGTCCATCCGCATACATTTTATACACACACATAACCGTCCCACTTCTTCGGGCTTTTCTTTATGAGGTTCACATACGGTCTTTATAAAAGACCTAACAAACATTCCTTATAACAGAAATACTAAATCTTTTTTTTTTTATACTTCGAGTCGATTGGGGAGATCGACGGTGATATAATATATGATTATGAATTCTGTATGATATTTATATATATATACTCTAATATTTATAGGAGTTTAGGAACGTGGGGGAATCGTGTGTATGTCGAAGAGGAAGTTGATGTGATCCTGGATCTTCCCTACCCCGAAATCGTCGCTCCGCCTGTCTGTTCGTTCATCTTAGCCGTGGGTACTATTGTCGGGGACAGAAGGCCCGGACGGTCCTCTGTCAGACCTGGGAGTGTGGTGGACTGGGGGGTGGGTCGTTGTGGGACTCGACCGTGAACCAGTCCCATCGGTCACCGATGTGTGTAGGAAAGAAGTGGGTGTTTTCGGAGAATCCCCTCGGAGACTATACGTACACACACACGCCGCGCGTATGTGTGTGTGAGCCGAGACCCTCCCGGTCCCTTCGTCCGACCGGGACTCTACTCGTCGCCCATCTCGCTGTCCCCGGTCCCCTGGTCACACAGAGGAAGGACGAAACCGGGTTGAGTCCGGGTAGGATAAGTGGGACGGACCTTCACAGACTGGGACTTCCGTCTGGGTACTCGGTTCGGAAGTGGGTGCGGAAGGACGAGACGACCCCTACCTTTTCCTGTACAAGGTCCTTCGGGAACCGCCCTCTACGCCTACCGTGTGTCCCCGTCTAAAGTGACCAAGAGTCTTTACACCGAGGAGAAAGGAAAGGAAGAGACAGACACCTACGACACCCCCCCCCCACGTCATACCCCGAGTGACCAAGGACTACCGAGCCTCCTCCCTACTCGGACGCCGTGGGGGTGTTATTAGGACTGAGTAGTGGTTTCCAAAGTGTGGAGTCGCTGGGATGACGACAGAGTGGGACCAGACAAGGAGAAGAGAGAAGGTAGACTGTAGAGAAGACCGGAGTTTCTCTCTTGGTTCAGACGGACCTCACAAGACGGGTCGTCCCTTCTTTCAGTGTCCGACCTTTCCGACCTCAGTTTCTGTGTTTCGGTCGAGTCTAGGGGTCGTCGAGGCTCTTGATGTCCTCTTGGACCCTTCGACTCGACCTCGACGGAGAGTCCGACTCCTGACTCAGTCGAGTCTACTCACATTTGGGTCGACCGTGGATTCCGAGAGGGACGGTGGACATCCGTAGGAGATCCACAGGTTCCTCCTCCGGGAGTCCCGTCGCGGACCCCTGTCTTCCGACCCGTTTCACACTATTCCCTCCGTCTATGGACTTTGGAACCCCCGTCCGGTCGGTCCCTCCTTACAAAGACGAGGTGGGACGAAGTGGTTTCGGTAGGAACGGTAAGTGAAATTGGAAACGTCTGAGGAGACATGTGTGTTTTTTCGGTCTCCTCCTCCGCAAACCCCCTCCCCCACAGAGGAAAGGAGCCCTAGAAGTCGTGTACTCCTCACTCCTATTTCTCGACCCTCTGAGTGGACAAAATTGTGTCGAATCTTAAGTTCACTGCCTCTTCCTTTACCGTTGGGTGAGGTCACAAGAACGGACCTCTTAGGGTCCCTGTCTCCTCGGACCACCCGACGACAGATACCCCAACGTGTCTCAGCCCGTGTTGACTTCGCTGAGTCGTCGTCGTCGTCTTAAGGTCCCTTCCGACCGTGTGGTGGAGGACGGTGGGGGTAGGGAGGTTCCCGACTGTCTTCTCCTCTCACTCCACGGGACCCCGTCGGGTCCTGATTTGGTCCTCCGACCCGCTCCGGAGATGTCCTACCTCCGAGGGGTTGGATTAGGGGAAGTAAAGGATGTGACCCGGGTCAGGGTGAAAGGAAGGGTTACGAAGCCCTTGAAGTCGGAGCCACCCCGCCAACGTCGTCTGACGTCAGATGAATTAGAGAAGGATGAAACCCGGTCATTAGTCAGGGAATAGAGTGACGTTTCCACCGACGTGTGACTCACCTCTCTCCCGTCTATTCTCCTCTGTCTTTACCCGGACCCCTTTTCTGACCCCGAAGACGTCGTCACCCCTTTTACTCCCGGAGTCTGGTTCCTCTGTAGACGTGGCCGTGCCGGAACACGAGTCGACGAGACTCTGTGTCCCCTGTGGGATGTCGGTCGAGGAGGGTTCCCGGCGAAGCTCCGGAGGTAGGGGGACGTCAAGTCGAATCGAACACTCCCCTTGTGCGTCTAGACTTAGGAATCTTTGACAGGACGAGGAGGACTGGGGTTCTAACGGTCAGTGGAGAAAGTGGGGGAATCTATGCCTTATTTTTGGAAGAACGTCAGGGACTAAAGAGACGAGGACGGTAGGGACGGCACTGAGCTGACGTTGGTAGACGGCCCGAACGAGGTGTGTGCGACTCCCTCTTCCGACCCCCGTCCGCGTTTCTGTTTGGTCGGTGAGAGGAGGCATAGTTGACCTGGAACCGAGACCCCACTCGGCTCCACGGTGTGGTTCCCGTTTACGACCGGGAGACACCCGTGTGACCCGTCCGAGGTTTCAAATGGATGGACCCAAAGAGTCACAGAGTCCCATTCCCCATTCTACGGCCTTCAGTAAAGGTCGAGATCTTAAGGGAACTCACGCATTCTCTCCCCCTCCCTCACCGGGAGTTTCTTAGAAACAAGAACGAGTAAATCTTATATTGAGGTCAACAAGGTCTAAGGTCAGATGGGACAAAAAGTTCCTTTCTGTTTTTCGTCTGAGGAGGACCTCAGAAATTGGTTGAAACCTTGGTGCCGGTGCCATTTCCGATATCTCCGACTCCTGTGTCCAAGACCCAGGCTACTGGTTCCTGTTCAATGATTAGGGAAACTCGGTAACCAAAGGACAGATGTGTTACCCCTGTCAATACCAAGCTTGGAGTGTCCAGGTGTCTTCTCAGGTTGTCTACGACGGGTGACGGCAAGAATGAAAGATCTTTTATTTTATTGGGGAGGGTACAATGGTAGTCTGGGACCAAGATGTGGGGAAACCTCCGTAGTTTGGTCTTGACCTTTGGAGACTCTTACTCTTGGGTCCGGTGTCCTTTCCCTACCTTCTCCACCTCTTTGACGATGGGACCAGACTAAAGAGGAGGAGAGTCGATGGTCCCACTCCTTAGGTTTCGGACGGGAGGGGCGAGGTCTGGTCGTAGGGTTGTAGGTACTCCTTGCTAGGGGTTTCTCTGTCCAATTCCCTCTGTCTTTCGTACTATATTTGTGGTAGGAGTCATCGTTAGTTTCCTCGTCCCAGGGGGATTCCAGAGTTCAGTTTCACCAGGTCCATCTGTGGTAACTTTCTTGGAGGATCTTGGTTGGTGGGACGAAGGACCCTGTCACCGGACCATTCTGAGCGGTCGTCCTGAGACATAACAGTATGCGTAACAAACATCCCGACCGAGCCGTTTCCGCTCCTCGACGACTTTAGGTGTAGGAGGACTCTCTAAGGTACCGGTTCCTGAGTGACCGACCCCGTCCCCCGTCCCCGTCCGGGTTTCCCGTTTTCGGTCTAGTGGAGGTCGGAAGGATAAAGAGACTCATGGATCCTGTCTCGGGTCTTGAGTCATCCTTAGACTATGTGCAATTACTAATTGAATCTATTTGGGCCGTGAAAGTCTTTCGAAATATACAGAATGATTGAAGTTTTTGAAATCGACCTTTATATCGAAATTTAGTAGGACCCCTGGACCTCCAGGACCCATTCAGGATTGGGTGTTATACGATTGTGTCGTATAGGGACCGACAATCGGAGGACCAAGACGGTTAAGGACAGCAATTAAGATGCATCCTCGGAGTGTTTCTCGAGAGAAGCGGGTGGTGTCCAAGCACTTTCCGTCCATACCTCGTTCCTCTTCTCTGTCAAGACAGGTCTAAATCAATATAAAACAGGGGGATAAACAGTGTACTAGTCGTGAAGATACAGACTAGTGCGGTTGGGGGGGTTTAGTACAGAGTCGTACACGGGTGGGGGTAAGAGATTCCTCTCGGACGGTTCCAATGTACTTCTGTTCGTTGTGTTTTACGGAAATTCTTGGAAGAGCGAATTAAACTCTGGGAGAACCGTCGACCTGTTTAAGGACGGGTCGTCCCCCTACTTCCCTTCCGAACTCTGACTCGAAAGATGACACCCATAGGAACTTTGGGGTTTTACTTCCCCTTTCTTTCGGATTTCTCTTCCGGGTGGTAGATTTACAGAGGATCACTCGACCCGAGTCGTCCTTACTGGTCCTCCCTACCGTCCGTTGTTAGACGAGGTAGAGAGGAGAAGGTTCGGACTCGAACCCTTAGTTGGGACGAAGACAAATTCGTTATGTCGGGACTGGTGGACAGGGTCCCGATGGCCCGAAGGGGTCCCGAAGACATCTTTCCCTGATCTCCTGTACTAGGTTTCCCTTTGTCACAAGGTCCTTCGTCGTCGACGAAGACTGTCCCTCCACCTCCTTTTCGAGGTTCTCTGTCAGAGGGTCCTCCTTTTCTGCCAAGGTCCGAGTCACAGGTCCCGGCGGGAGGGTCGAGGATGGACGTGCTACAGGTCGTGGTACGGCCGCCGGTGGCAGGGCTTCGGCCGGTCCTCCTTCCCCTTGTCGTGGACGTCGGGCTACCTCTTCCTCCAGAGGAACTCGCCCCTCCCCCGCCGCCCCGGTACCAGCCTCGACTGCAGCAGTGAGAGCAACGAGACCGACGGCAAGAGGTCGTCCCGCAGGAGGAGGGCCTCCGGGAACCGTAACCGGGCTCTGAGTCCGTGGTGGTGGAGCTGGAGGCGGGGCAGCCCGGGGTCCTTGAGGCTCCAGGGTCGGTTCCCGAGAGCCGGGCCCGGGAGGCTTCTCGTCCGGCTCCGCCGCCCTGGTCAGGGCAAGTCGACCACCCTCAGGAACCCGAGGCCGAACCTCCTGTACAGCGCCTCCCTCCTCCTCTTCCCCCCTTGAGAGGAGAAACAAAAAGGCGAGAGAGAGGGAAAGACTGAGCCCTTTCTTGAATCAGAACCCCACTTGCGTCCGCGCCACCGGCGCCCTGGAGAAGGGCGCCGAGAGGCGAGGATAGCCCGCGAAGTCTTCGACTAGGTGGCTGTCCGTCGGGGTAGTTCGTGACTTCGGTGTTCGACCTCCCCTCGTCCTTTGAGGCGTGGTCTGCGACGTCGACCGCGAATGCCCACGTCTACGGGCTGGGTCGACCGGCTCTTCGAAGAACCCCCCTCGAGGAGACCGGAGGATTGAAGAAACCAAGAGTCGCGTCTGAGAAGTCTCAGTCCCCGTAGGTCTCGTCTTCTCGTCCCAGTTCACACCCCACGGAGACTCCACCGGGACGAAACTACTGTTCGTCGGACTCAAGTCTAGGAAGGCGTCCGTCTTGACCGGACCCCCCCGGAGACCGACCCGAGGCAGTCGACGGGTGTCGAGGAGACCGAGACGACCAGGGTCCCGTCACAGTCGGGAGAAAGAGGAAAAAAGGTCTCTGCAAGAAGGAAAGACCCTTCTGGGACATAGAAGAGTTTAGGGACCAGGAGTGTCAGGGTTCTTAGACCTACCTTGTGGAATACACTCTTCTTCCTTCTGTTCCCTTGCAATGCTATGACGTCTTTTGTCGAGGATGACGCTCTTATAAGGGTGTGCCGTCCGTATTCCTCAAACGATAAAGGGAAGGGAAAAGTGATTGTTGGGGGTAAGGACGGGACGTTGTAGACCTACGGGTCGTCCGTGATCAGGACGGTAGGAGGGTTGTCCGTTGCGTGACGGGTGGTCCCTGGTGGTGGTACCAGTTGTCGGTGCTCTGCCCGGTCGGACCCTGCCCCTTCTACGACACGTCCTCTGGAACCGTAACGGAAGAGTCGTTACCACCTACCCTTCCCTACAGGACCCCCTATAGGGAAGATCTTACAGGTAATTCTTGGGTTTCAATAATTTTACACCAGAGGATCGCCTCATACAATGTTTAAGTCAGTGTTCGAGGGATGTCAGTGAACCGACATCTTTCGCTATCAAATGTCAGTATTCCGTTTATTCGTCCCTCTTAGACTGATGACTTACTTCCAGGGATGTGGGGATGTTTGGGATCAGGGACTCCCTTTTTTTTTTTTTTTTGTTTGACCCTCCTGAGGGGCCCGTTACCCTGTCCGGACGGTCTGGTTCCGGTTCTCGGTCTCCGGATGGGTGAGGACGGGAACTCTCAGTTGTCACAATGTTTTTCGAGTCTGTGACTGAACCTAGGTCCGGAGACGATGAAGAGAGGGGGACGAGAACCGGAACACTCGAGAAGTCTATCCTGTTCTCACGATAGAGTGAAACTTCCCTTCCTACCATTGTGACACCAATAATACGTGTGTAGAGTCAAGAGATCCAAGTGGGACAAGGGGTCCCAATGACTCTCAACCTATATTACCTTAAGAATTTTTTGTTTTTGTTTTTTCGTGGTAGTCTTTTTTATTTATTTTGTCTCTTTTTATTTTTTGTTTTCGTCGTATTCGGTTTTGCATGAACGAGGGTTTACGTACAGAGAAATCCCATTACCGGGATGAAGAACGGATGTCCTTAGGGGTCCGGAACTAGGGTGGGCTAAGGTAGGGTGGTCTTCTCGAGAGTGTTCATTTTTTGTGCAAACTTCTCTTAAAGGGATCCTTCCTACTTATCCAGGAATTCATAAGGTTTGTGTGTGTTAATCAGTTGAGGTCAAACCCCTTCCCACCTAGTTTGAGGTCATTGACCGGGTGCCCTTAACAAAAGAGAAAGATCGGTGAGTGCAGTGGTCCTGAGGGAAAGGGTCAGAGGAATTTGTGACAGGACAATCAAGAAAGTTTTTGGGAGTGTTCTCTAGGTCCTTCTTTGGAGACTCGTCCTCTCTCGGGCGCCAAGGACACGGTCTTTTCAAAGACTCAGGCGATTTTGGACTGACCAGGAGGAGGAGGGCAGAAAGACCGTTCAATGGATTGGACTTTGTCCCGAGCCTCGCTCTCTTCGGTCGGGGAGTAGGCGACGACGGTCATTTCTCTGAAGTTGGCCCGGATCCGGGCCCCTACTTTCTCCGTTTTCACTGGGCCCTACGAGACCCCTCCCCTGATTCGTCTGCCGAAAGCACAGGGGCTTGGGTCTCTAACCCTCTTCATAGACCCACCGGGAGGCCGGAGAGGAGGTTTGTCTGAGTCGCTTGCGCGCCCCACGGTCCAGGGAGCCGGAGCGGTGGGTGGGGGATCTGGGTTGTCGTGACTGGACGGGGAGTGAGCCCTCCTTTCCCCCGCGGACCGCTGACCGCCGCCCCTGGGCACCAGAGCCCCCTCCGTCCCCAGGGGGAGAAGAGTAGTGAGGAGGAGGAGACGTCAGGAGGAGCCGGGGGCCTACGGGGGGCGGTGTGTGTGTGTGTGGGGTCGGATCCGCTCGCAGGTCGGCGCCGTGGGCCGAACGATGTAAAGAGGAGCCGCGACCCGCTCGCTCCGGCGGCGAGACGAAGGTGCTCGCCATCCACCGGGCCCGCCCGTCCTGTCCAGCGGCGCAGGGTCCGCCCCGCCCCCCGTCAGGCCTGCCGCTCGGCACCCCGGCTCGAGCGAGCGGGGGTTAGGGAAGAACGGGCGTCTGAACCCGAGTTGACCAACCGACGATCGCCGTTTGCACTAGACCCCGTCTTACCCACCGTGGGGGTAAGGTAGTTTTTATCTAAGGCCTACCTGTCGCCGTCGGGGGTTAGTCTCCGCCGCTCCCCCCGCCCGAGCCGGCGCCGGGCCGGGGCCCCCGCCCCGCGGCCCCTCCGCGTCATGCGCCCCACTGCGCGCGGCCTCCGGCGAGCGGCCAGGGGCGCGACGGGCGCACCCCGGCGGTGGGGCGCGGCCCCAGCGGGGAGCGGGGAATTTCCGCACGCGCGGCCACGCGCAGATGGGGACCCATGCCTTAACAAAGGAACACGGAGACCGGAAGCCGTTCTGGCCCTTTGGAGGGGCGCCTCGGCGGTCGAGACTGGCGGCCCCGAGTTTGGTGGGACGGCGCCGAGACGCGGGGCCCGAGCCAAGGGCCTCTCTTGGCATGAATGGAACAAACCCCTGTGTCGGAGAACGGACGACCCCTCTTCAGTGGAGGCGAGAAAGGCGGTCTACGGCGCAAGGACGTTCGCGCACCGAGTCGGACTTCCTTGGCCGGAATTATTTCAGGGTCGGAAGCTTCCCGACCTTTACCCGCCCGCCCTCCCTCCCTCCTTTTTCTCCAGTTTTGGTGGCGACACCAGGATGTGAGTGGCGGGCTCCGCCCCGCCTGCCCTCGGACCCAAGGAGACTGGGCGACTAAGACCACCGTCGTGCCTTCCTACATAGGTAGGGCCCGATTTGTTTTAGGTTGAAAGGGACTGCGTGGAAGACCCTAGTTTCTCCCGACAAGGGTAAAGCGGAAAACGGTGAAGGAGGGACCCCATATAGGTGGAAAGGTTGCGTTTGCCTCTTGGTCAAGAAAACCCCTACAAAAACCACATGCCCCACACTAGAGGGGGCTTTTCCTTGGCGGTGGGAACCCAAAAGGGGAGAACAGTCACCTTGGACACTGGTCACCAAGGAAGGACAGTAAAAGGAGGGCCTTTCACCGAGTCCCCACGTAAGCTCGCACTGAGATCCGGGGGCCTACTCAAAACTTCTCTCTCTTGTGGCGCCTCTCTTGTGGCGCGACCCATCCTCGAAGACCGACGGAGAAGGAGAAAGACTCTATGGCGTGGGAGAGGGGGTGGGGGGTCGTGCGTGCGTGGGGTCGTGCGTGTCTCGTTGTTCTCGTCCATTAATTAAGGGAACGCGTTTGGGCGTGTCAGAGCAGGGATAAAGGGTGAGATCAGGAGTCCTAATAAGGTCAAATCGACGACCCTGTAAACCGTAGTCCCGGACGTCAAAGAATATCGTGGATCATCTCCTTTACCGACACAGTTTTAACTCCAAGATTAAACCGATCCTTGTGATGCAGAAAGACGGACCTATGTTTTCATTGACGATCTGATCCTTTGTAACCCGACGTAGGTCTTCCTAGGCTAGAACTTAACCACCACATCCCCACCCATCCCTTAATTCCGCTTCCACAGACCTCTGAAAAGTCAACTCCCGACCTTTATTAAGGACGGGGACGAGGTAAGTTGTCAGGAGAGACAGGGGAAATGTAGAACTGTGTCGACTCGGTGGACTTACATTTTAGAACTAGGTGGAGGATAAGGGAAAGATGGAAGGAAATTTTTTTAGGAGGACTTCGTCAAGGGAAGGGGACATTTAAAAAAAATTTATCTTAAAAGGTGGTCTAGACACCCTTCCACGTGTTTAGGATTTATACGTCCAGTTGTCTATTACTGTGTCACTTGTATGGACGTACTGTCGGGGGGTCCAGTTCTTAAGCTGGTATTGGTCGTGGGGTTTTCGGGAGAAGTACAGAGGGGCATCAGGGACGGGGTGGCAGGAAGGATTTAATTGGAGACAGATTAGGGTATACAATCAAAATGGACGAAAACTTGAAATATACTTACTTTGGTAAGTCAACCATGATAAAACACAGATCGAAGAGAGTGAGTCATAATACAAACACTTTAAATTCGGGTTCCCTCGTCATCGAGTAAGTAAAAGTACCGACATACCATACGGTAACGTCGACAACTACTTTTTTATTTTTAGTTATCTACTAGACTCTTTCTTTACCTTTTAAAATAAGTTCGGTCGGACTCATAATATTGGACTCTCTGTCAAAAAGTCTTTCGAGACTCCTGACAAGACGGACGACCTCCCGTTTTGTATCAATATACACAAAAACTCTACTTCCAAATATGTGACTTACTACATAACTGTCAAATACGATAGGTCTACACGTCTTGTTTCGTTCGTCACCCCGTAGTACTGGGGAATGTTCTGACTCTTCCCTACAATAGAGGATTCCTCAAGACTAATCGCGCATAAGTGTTATGTATGACTTTCCCTTCCTCTTCCGGGTTTACCCGTCTGTTTTGAAAATACAAAGTCAACAAGAACAGAATATTATTTTATACTCAAAATAAAGTAGTGGTAATTTACGTATATGGTGTCAAATAAAAAGATAATAAGGCAACCACCTGTAGATCCAACAAGGATCAAACCGTAATAATACTTATTTCAACGACATTGTTAAAACAAAGACAGGTAACCGTGTGAATACAAAGATAAAGACAACCTATATATAAATGTCTGTCTGAATGACCCAGTAGTCAAGTCAAGTCAGTGAGTCAGCACAGGTTGAGAAACGCTAGGGTACCTGACGTCGTGCGGTCCGAAGGGACGGGTAGTGGTTGAGGGTCTCAAATGAGTTTGAGTACAGGTAACTCAGTCACTACGGTAGGTTGGTAGAGTAGGAGACAATAGGGGAAGAGGAGGACGGAAGTTAGAAAGGGTCGTAGTCCCAGAAAAGTTTACTCAGGGGACAAGCGTAATCCACCGGTTTCATAACCTCAAAGTCGAAATCGGAGTCAGGAAGGTTACTTGTGAGTCATGACTAAAGGGAATCCTACCTGACCAACCTAGAGGAACGTCAGGTTCCCTGAGAATTCTCAGAAGAGGTTGTGGTGTCAAGTTTTCATAGTCAAGATGACCCAGTATCTTATACAAATATACGAATCGTAGTCACGCACACACGTACGCTTCTTCACGCACACACGCACGCTTCAACGAAGTCAGTACAGGTCGAGAAACACTGAGATACCTGACATCGGGCGGTCCGAGGAGACAGGTACCTTAAGAGGTCCGTTCTTATGACCTCACCCAACGGTACGAGAGGAGGTCCTCTAGAAGGGTTAGGTCCTTAACTCGGGTACAGAGAAAAACAGAGGACGTAACTGTCCACCGAAGAACTGGTAGTCACGGTGGACCCTTCGGGAAATCCTAGTCATTTACTATGTTTTATTAAAAGGTTTCACGAGTACAATCAACTGTGAGGACGTCCGTCACAGAATCGTACGGTTAGCGAGGTGTAGGGGTAGTGTGACACAGCAGTGAGATATTACTAAAATTTTACAATCGGCCAGACGACCCACACGTTACTATGAAGTATCTCCAAGTCAAAACGTAAAGGAATCATGACTAACTCCAATTCGTGGAAAGGTATACAAATAAACGATAAACCTACAGACAAGTTCATGAAATAAAGAAAACAGGTAAAAGAAAATTTTTTAATAAATAAAATTAACCTCCGATTAATGAAATGTTATAACATCACCAAAAACGGTATGTAGTTGTACTTAGTCGGTACCCATATGTACGCAAGGGGTGGTAAAAGATAATCCGAAAGACACAATGGCAAAATATCCTCAAGAAATATACAAAATCTATTCTCAAGAAACAACCAATACCCATAACGTCTATAAAGGTACTCATATATTTATGGCTTCTGGAGTCAAAACGTCCAGAAGACTTCGGAGCCCCGGTGACCTCGTGATTACATAAGGGTCGAGGATCGTGAATCACCCACGATCACCATTTCTTTGACGGACGATAACGTCGTGTACATTGTCTAAACCCGAAAAGAAGACCTACCCCTTTTAGGAGACCTCCTCCCGTACCTTTGGGTGAGGTCATAGGAACAGACCTCTTAGGGTACCTGTCTCCTCGGACCGCTCGATGATAGGTATTCCAACGTTTCTTAGTTTGTGCTGACTTTACGGAATCGTGTGTCGTGTGCGTCGTGAATCATCCACGATTTATTCCCACAACTTACTTACTTATTTTGCTTACTCTGAGTAGGTCCATCAGACACGACACGATACGACTAAGGGTCCTGGAGTGTGACTCTCCCCGACCTCCCCTGTCTAAAAGAAGGTCGGGTCGGTCGACACACTGGAACCCTTCCCCTTCTACGGGTCGGGAAGGGACGACTTTTTCGTCTTTATCTATGTCAAACACGTCTCTCTTCGTGTCTATATCCCTTGTCTCCAGTATTCACTCTTCTGTCCTTGATCGTCGTCCATCGTTTGACCGGTCTGCGAGGTCTTCCTCTCTGACCCTTCACCTCCTCCCCTACCACAGTTCCTCTACCACTCCCAGAGACTCGTAGTGTCACCCAGAGGCATACTGTTCTTGGAGGTTCGAGTACATCCGCGACGAGGGTGAATGAGAGAGGGGGAGCAAAAAAAACCGCCTAGACGAACCGAAGGACCCAAAATCAAGGGACTGGTCCTAACTTGGCTCCGTAGGGGGTCGTCACTCCTGTGGCTCAGGATTCGCACCCTGACGGTCCCTTACGGGAGGACGAACGAGAATTTCGCACAATCCACTCCGTCGAGAAGCTACGAAAAGGAAAGGTTTCCTCTCTTGAATTCCCCAGGAGTAAGGATAGAGGGGTAATTCCTTAAGAAAAAAAAAAAAAAAACAGTCCAGACTTTGAAGGAGTACCGGACATTACAGGTAGCACTTCTACCTTCTGCCACCGCAGTCACGGCCGGGGAGGAGAGGTCCCGTAGGAAGGGATCCGGACGCGTAAGAGAGCGGAAGAGTACAGTGTAAGAGAGGGGACAGGAGAGGAAGAGGAGGAAGTCGATGTCGACTATGGTCCAGTCCGGTCTTCAGACTGGCTAAAGGTACTCAAGTCTTCTCTTTAACAGGGGGAGTGTCGTGGTGTTGTTTGAGTGTCGTAGGTGAAAGGTCCAGAAAGGAGGTCTTCTGTTACTCCAACGTCGACGAGGTCTTGAAAGATATATCCTATTTGAACCCCCGAATCGTGAAATCAACTGTTCCCCAGGTACCTCACAGTACCTTACCGTGAGAATCTCGTTCGTGGCGTAAAGTGAATCTGATACTCTGGCAACTGTCCCCACCTCCTAAATCTCCTCCCTCCTCCACACCTATTGACGACCTCGGCCACCTCATCGGACACTCCCTGCATGGAGACACCCGTCGGCAGAGGTCGTGAAAAGATTATGCACCAAGAAAACCGAAGACATGACCCCAGGGGGTCCAGCACACCGGAAAGAAAGTCCTTGTCGACTACAGATGGACGGACGTACGAGTAAGACTTTGTAGCATTTTAAGGTCTCGGGACATTTGGGACTTAGGGTATTCGTCGTACCATATCGGTGTCCTGAGTGGACTGTACCGACCTTGCAAAAGGCAGAAAGCAAAGACGACTCTTTTCCTACTGCACGGGGTAAAAAGGGGAAGGATGTTGGGGAGGGGTCGATACAGGGAGGGTCTCCAGTTGTAGAAAGGACGACTGGGCTTGATTCCACTATAGGAGAAGGCCGAAGGAAGTCAAATCCTCCTACACCACTGCCCCCACCTACCCCTTCACGCCGGTAGACACGAGTTTCGACCCACGAGCGTAGTGGGGCAAAGAAGAGAGACTTGAGAGACAAGGGTTTTGAGGGACCTATGAGAGGGACCTAAGGAAGTCCGACCTACCAAGGTCCATAAAACCTCGACATCAAGACTTTAAGGGCGCATATTGGCCCTCTTGAATCGTCGTTCGTTTTATCCGACTACTCGTTGGCCCTCTTGAATCGTCGTTCGTTTTATCCGACCACTCGATATTGACCCCTCTACTTCAGTGGAAACTCTCTGTCTCAACGTCTCACCTCACACAGTGTCGAAACACTAGTGTACCCAAACTTAGGTACGAAT
Organism: Capra ibex; assembly: GCA_006410555.1. Taxonomy (NCBI): domain Eukaryota; kingdom Metazoa; phylum Chordata; class Mammalia; order Artiodactyla; family Bovidae; genus Capra; species Capra ibex. Next base: position 2,858,447 of record SJYO01036187.1, read on the forward strand.
CAGTGTGCAATCCATACGCTGGCACTCGTTTGAGGAAATACAGAGACTCGATATAGACTTTTTTACCTCTGTCACGAGCGAAGGAATCTCTACGACACCTCTAGTCTCTGTGGTAGCGCAAACCTCGTGAAGGGCGTGTGTCATCCCTTTCCTACTAAAGTGGCTTCTCCTTCTCGGTGTCTCTTCCCGACTCCGTGGACAGCCCCGTCGCGGTCGAGGGACCCTGAGTGTGACTCCAGACAGGAAGTGTCTGACTCCCGGGAGGATTGACGTCTCCCAAATTCTCCCGGCGAGACAGTGTACCCACACCGACGCCTGCGTCAGAACCACCCCGTAGTGGGGTTTCAAAAGTGGTTTCCACTCGTTCGAAGTGGAAAGGTCTCGGTCTTACGATCTGCTAGTATAAGACTTTTGGTCTAATAGATCAAAGTCTTACGGGGGGACACAAATGACGGGAAACTAATAGGCGATCGAGTTGCAAAGGATTTGTCCGGACCAGTATCCTTAGTGGACACCCGTGAAGAGAATTTTATATCTAAAGGTCCGGGGAGAGGACCTTTAAGACAAAGGTGTCTAGACCACGGTCCGGTCCTTTAGGTAGAAATTAATCACAGGGTCCACTGAGGGTACTAGACTGGTCAAACCCCTTCTCACGGGGTTGGGTCACCAAGAGTTAGTACGAGGATTTTTCTTGGAGAACCCTTCGAAATTGTTGTTAAACCGAGGGGTTCTCCTCCTCGGAGGGGTATCCTCTTTTGTTACTTGCGAACCTTCCGAGACCCCACAAATTTCTGTGTCTCTACGAAGTCAACTTAGAAGGACACACCTAAATATATAACTGAGTAAATTAGGAGTATTAATGAGATACTTCATCCGACAACGTTACGCTATCGAGTTTTGGTTCAGTGACCTAATCTCTTTTCATCCACCGCGTAAGACCCCGAAGGAACCACCGAGTCTGCCATTTCTCAGACGGCCGTTACGTCCTCTGGACGTAAGCTAGGACCCAGTCCTTCGAGGGGATTTTTCCCTTACCGTTGGGAGAGGTCATAAGAACCGGAAGAGACCACCGAGTCACCATTTCCGAGGAGGATGCTACGTCCTCGACGTCGTCTGCGTCCAAGCTAGGGACCCAACGTTTCTGGGGAACTCTACCTAAACCGTCGGGTGGGGTCATAAGACCCGACCTTTTTGGATACCTGTCTTCTCGGACCACTCGATGTCAGGTAGCCCAGTGTTTTCTCAGCCTGTACCAAATCGTTGATGTGTTCTTCCACGCAAGGTTTCAATGAAGCCCCAAAGGGACCACCGAGACACCCATTTCTTAGGCAGACGGTTACGTCCTCTTTCTCCAAGATAGGGACTAGTCTCTCCTAGGGTTAATAACGTCCCTTTGCTTCGGGTACACGGAGTTGATAACTCGGACACAGACCCTTGGTCTCGATTACTCGGGGTCAGGTCAAGTCAGTGAGTGAACACACGCTGAGAGACGCTGGGGTACTTAGCGTCGTACGGTCCGGAGGGACAGGTAGTGGTTGAGACTCAAGTGAGTCTAAGTACAAGTAGCTCAGTCACTATGGTAGGTCGGTAGAGTGGGAGACAGCAGGGGAAGAGGAGGACGGGGGTTAGGGAGGGTCGTAGTTTCAGAAAAGGTTACTCAGTTGAGAAGCGTACTCCACCGGTTTCATGACCTCAAAGTCGAAATCGTAGTAAGGAAGGTTTCTTTAGGGTCCCAACTAGAGGAAGTCTCACCTGACCAACCTAGAGGAACGTCAGGTTCACGCCCCCCGGCGAGGCGTCTTTCTCTCTCCGTCATCTTGAAGGGAGTCGTTTCGGCTCCCCAGGGCTCCTCTCCACTCGGACGACAGGCGGTTGGGTCAGGGAGCCGCTCTCTGTTAGTCTGCGCTGTCCTCAAGGTAGATTCGTCAAGGCGAAATAACGGGGGGTTTGAGAACCAAATATATCCGTTCGTTCCCGCAAACACTCCCTGAAAGGTATCAACGTGGCTAGTGTAATTTCCAGTTCAGCAGTACGCGAAGTAACATTGTCCTCAGATACCACTAGTGAGCGACAGGTGCACGTTCCTTTAGTTCTCTCGGTTAGTTTTCAAAACTGTTTGTTGAATGCGGTGCGGGAGTAGAGCAGACGGTCCGCGGTAGAATCGAGATTTGGTGTTTCGATCGGGAAGTAAAAGTTCCAAAGGGCAAATCCCGGGGTGCAGGTTCCCTGAGAGTTCTCAGAAGAGGTTGTGGTGTCGAGTTTTCGTAGTTAAGAAGCCACGAGTCGGAAGAAGTGTCAGGTTGAGAGTGTAGGTATGTACTGGTGTCCTTTTTGGTACTCGGATGGACGACGTTAATGACTTCGGACTCAAGATGTTCTCTTCTGTGACCTTACTCTTCGGGGTTGATCTCTTTTCGGACACGTCGTTACTTCTGGGTCGTGTCGGTTTTTATTTATTTATTATTTCTAAAAAATTTTCGTTCGATGCGTTCTGTCAGTACATACGCAGTATTCAGGGAAGTCAGCACAGACGGAGAAGAACTGGGATACCTGACATCGGAAGGTCCGAGGAGACATGAACCCCTAAGAGGTCCGTTCTTACACCTCACCCGACGACACGGGAGGAGGTCCGCTAGAAGGACTGGGTCCTTAGCCTTGGACACAGAGAATCCAGAGGTCGTAACCGTCCGTCAGGAAATGGTGATCACTGTGGACCATTCGTGTCCTATCAGTCAACAACAAATCAGCGATTCAACACAGGCTGAGAAACGTTGGGGTACCTGACGTCATACGGTCCGAAGGGACAGGAAGTGATAAGGGGACTCAAACGAGTTTGAACACAAGTAACTCATCACTACGGTAGGTTGGTAGAGTACGAGACAACGGGGGAAGAGAAGAACGGGAGGTAGAAAGGGTAGTAGTCCCAGAAAAGGTTACTCAACCGAGAAGCTTAGTCCACCGGTTTCATAACCTCAAAGTCGAAGTCGGAGTCAGGAAGGTTATTTATAAGTCCCAACTAAAGGAAATCCTACCTGATCAAACTAGAGGAAAGTCAGGTTCCCTGAGGGTTCTCAGAAGAGGTCGTAGTGTCAAGTTTTCGTAGTTAAGAAACCGTGAGTCTGAAGAAATATCAGGTTGAGAGTGTAGACATGAACTGATGACCCTTTTAGGTACCGGAACTGATATACCTGGAAACAACCGTTTCATTACAAACACGAAAAATTATACGACAGATCCAAACAGTATCGAAAAGAAGGTTCCTCGTTCGTAGAAAATTAAAGTACCGACGTCAATGGTAGACGTTACTATAACCTCGGGGGGATTTTTTTCAGACAGTGACAAAGGTAACAAAGAGGTAGATAAACGGTACTTCACTACCCTGGCCTACGGTACTAGAGTCAAAAGACTTACAATTCGAAATTCGGTTGAACGTACACACACACGAGTCCGTGAAGTCAGCACAGGCTGAGAAACGATGAGATACCTGACCGACAAATAGGTACCTTCGGAGGTCCGTTCTTATGACCTCTCCCAACGGTACGGGAGGAGGTCCCCTAGAAGGGTTGGACCCTTAACTTGAACGTAGACGGACACAGAGGACGTAACGTCCGTCTAAGAAATGGGTGACTCGGTAGACCCTTCGGGAATTCGGTCGAATTCCCTTTACGTTTAGTTTTGATGTTATACTATGGTGAAGTGTGAGTGAAGTCAAGTCAAGTCAAGTCAGCGAGTCACCTCAGGCTGAGAAACACTGGGGTACTTAGCGTCGTGCGGTCCGGAGGGACAGGTAGTGGTAGAGGGCCTCAAGTGAGTCTGAGTACAGGTAGCTCAGCCACTACGGTAGGTCGATAGAGTAGGAGTCAGCAGGGGAAGAGGAGGACGGGGGTTAGGGAGGGTCGTAGTCCCAGAAAAGGTTACTCAGTTGAGAAGCGTACTCCACCGGTTTCCTGACCTCAAAGTCGAAATCGTAGTAAGAAAGGTTTCTTGTGGGTCCTGACTAGAGGAAATCTTACCTGACCAACCTAGAGGAACGTCAGGTTCCCTGAGAGTTCTCAGAAGAGGTTATGGTGTCAAGTTTTCGTAGTTAAGAAGCCGTGAGTCGAAAGAAGTGTCAGGTCGAGAGCGTAGGTATGTGAGTGATCTAACCATTATTTTTTTTATTCCCGTTTGGGGTCTTTTATATCGTTCATAACCACTCCTACACTTCTTTAACCTTGATAACACGTAAACCACCACCTTACATTTCACCCCGTCGAAGACACCTTTATCCAGTCACAAAGGAATATTTCAAATTGTGTTCTAATAGTATAATAGGTCGTTAAGATGAGGATTCGTATACGGGGATTTCTTATCTTTTGTCTCCTCTTTTCGTAAGGTCAATCTCCGTTACCTCACTTTACTGTCTGTCCGTTCCCTCTTACACAGTAAAAGTCTTTGTCCCTCAAGAGATACACCGACGCACGTAAACCTCTTCACCTCCCATTTTCTACTTTACAGAAACTACCAACAATATGTCGAATTCTGAATGAAATGTACCTACATAACAAAATGGACAACTAAAGTAAAAAGGTACATCCAGAAACTTGTATCTCTAAAATATAAAACTTTAAATATAATTAAAAATTACGGAATATAAAATTTTAAAGACATTACAAACGACTGTATCAGATGAAAATATCACTTATATATATGTGTGTCAAAAACCAAAAAATAAAAACCAGTGTAACACACCGACACCCTAGACTCAAGGTACTGATTACTTAGGTCGACAGTGGGACACGTAACGTTCCGTCTAAGAATTGGTGACCCGGTGGTCCCTTCAGAGGGATTTTTCTAATAGGAAATTCTCGTCAAAAGAATTTCCCGTTAAAATTTTAAATGTCATTGCAACTCTCCTGTCATGTCTCTAAAAGGAATACGGGGGACAGGGGTATACAAGTAGCGGACGGGGTAATAGTTGTGACGAGTTGTCTCACCATGTAAAAGGTGGTCACACTTGGTTGTACCTGTAGTATTAGTGGGTTTCAAATGGAATCCCAAGTGAGAACCGCAACATGTAGGATATCCAAACCTGTTCATATATTACTATATAAGGAGAGTAATATTATAGTATATCTCATAAAAGTGACGGGATTTTCACTTCTCCTCGATTTTTCGGAGAACTACTTTCACTTTCTCCTCTCACTTTTTCAACCGAATGTCGAGTTGTAAGTCTTTTGCTTCTAGTACCGTAGACCAGGGTAGTGAAGTACCCTTTATCTACCGCTTTGTCATCTTTGTTACAGTCTGAGAAAAAAAAACCCGAGGTTTTAGTGACGTCTACCACTGACGTCGGTACTTTAATTTTCTGCGAATGAGGAACCTTCCTTTCAATACTGATTGGATATATCGTATAAATTTTCGTCTCTGTAATGAAACGGTTGATTCCAGGCAGATCAGTTCCGATACCAAAAAGGACACCAGTACATACCTACACTCTCAACCTGACACTTCTTCCGACTCACGGCTTCTTAACTACGAAAACTTGACACCACAACCTCTTCTGAGAACTCCCGGGGAACCTGACGTTCCTCTAGGTTGGTCAGGTAAGACTTCCTCTAGTTGGGACCCTAAAGAAACCTTCCTTACTACGATTTCGACTTAGAGGTCATGAAACCGGTGGAGTACACTTCTCAACTGACTAACCTTTTCTGAGACTACGACCCTCCCTAACCCCCGTCCTCCTCTTCCCCTGCTGTCTCCTACTCTACCGACCTACCGTAGTGCCTGAGCTACCTGTACTCAGACTCACTTGAGGCCCTCTACCACTACCTGTCCCTCCGGACCGCACGACACTAAGTACCCCAGTGTTTCTCAGTCTGTGTTGACTCACTGACTTGACTTGACTTGACTTGACTTTTTAGGAGACACGAGACGGATAATTAAATGAAAATTATAATTTATTATAAGGTAACCAACCTACATGGTATCAATAAATAGGTAAGTGGATGACTTTCTATAGAACCGATGAAGGTTCAAAAACCGTTAATATTTATTTCGACAATACTTGTATACATATGTCCAAAACCACACCTATACAAAGGTTGAGGAAACCCATTTATGGTTCCTTGAGTTAACAACCGAATATACCATTCTCATACGAATCAAAACCTCTTCCCGTACCATTGGGTGAGGTCAAGAAAACGGACCCCTTAGGCTACCTGTCTCCTCGGACCGTCCGACATTATGAACCCCAGCATCTCTCAGCCTACACTGACTTCACTGAATCGTTCGCGTACGAATCAAAACATTCTATGACGACTTGACAGAAGGTTTCACTGACACGATAAAACATAAAGATGGTCGTCACTTTCTCAAGGACAACAGGGTGTACGGGTTGTGGGAGACTACAAAAGTCACGAGACCTAAACCCGGATGTTAAAATTATCTACACACCGTCAAGGCGTAACAAAGTCACACATAAAGGGACTATTGTACACTACACCTCGTGGAAAAGCGTACGAATAAAAGGGAGACACATAGAAACCACTTCACAGACAATTCCAAAAACCGGGTAACAAATTGACCTAACAAAGGAATAACAAGTCAAAATTCTCAAGAACGTGCAAAACCTATTGTCTGGACGGAGAATTGTACGACTAAATTTGAATGTTTAAACCGAGAAGAAATAATAATAAAAAAACTAATCTGGGAATCGATAATTCAGAGTAAATGAGAAAATTTTTAACAAAATTATAAAAATTTAATACTTTCATACTATTGTGTCGATGTCCTCTGAACCTTTTATGTCTTGTTCCAATGTATATCAAGGTGACATATAATGTCAATGAAAAAATTCCTCTATTTAATTTCTGAAAATCAACCTCAAAGTTATAATTTGAGAGTTTTTAATTATCTTATTTATATGTCTCTTCATCTTCCTATGTCATCTGGACTTTTCGAGACCCTTGGTTAAGTTCAGAGTAAATCAGAATTTCGTAATTAAATGCCACGATACAACTACTGAGGGGTTCATAGAAACAGAATCTGAAGAAGACTCGAGGAGTGAACACACAGAGTTGGGAACAATGAACAGTATCGGTTGTACCTCGAGCAGTAGAGGACTACAGATGAGGAAGTCAGAGGGGAAGAGTCATTTACGTCAGTGACAAGGGTAAACGGGTTACGTCGACCGGCCCTCAGGAAGGACCGGGGAAGGAGATGAAGAGGTAGGGGCAAACAACGACAACAAATTAGCGATTCAACACAGGCGTAGAAAACGTGGAGGAACCTGATATCGGGCGGTCCGAGGAGACAGCTACCCTAAAAGGTCCGTTCTCGTGACCTCGTCCAAAGTAAAGGAAGAGGTCCCCTAGAAGGACTGGGTTTCTAACTTGGGTGCGGAGAACGTAACAGTCCGTCCAAGAGATGGTGACTTGGTAGTGCCTTCGGGAGAAGTAGGGGGATGGGAGGTAGTTAGTAGTCGACGGCAGATGACCGAGGTGGAGGATGTCTGAAAAAAACTAAAAATTTTTAAGTCTATTTTAAGTGTGTTGTATTTTAATTAATAAATTTTCGTATGTGGATTGAACAATTACCTATTTGTAGTTCCAGGATGGCGTATCATGTCTCTTGACATAAGTCATAGGATACTAAATTTTTTTCTAATGTATTTTTACACATATATATATATATAGACTTTGTAAAACGAAATATCGTATTTAATTGTGTTGCAACATTTATTTGGTATAAAGTCATTTATTTTAGTTTCGTATGTTAAGTGACTGTATCTTTTGTTTGAATGTCAATGGTTTCCCCTTCCACCTCCCCTATTTAATCCTGAAATTTTCCATATGTGACACACGTGCACACGCACACTTCAGTGAAGTCGTTCTTATGACCTCACCCAACGGTACGGGAGGAGGGTCCCGAGAAGGGTTCGGTCCCTAGTTAGGACGCAGGGAATACAGAGGACGTAGCCGTGCGCCAAGAAATGGCGATCACGGTGGACCCTTCGGGGTTTTCTATTTGTGACGATATATGTTTTATCTATTTTTTCCTGGATGAAATATCGTGTCCCATGATATAAGTTATAGAACGTTATTGTATATTACCTTTTCTTATACTTTTTCTAAGTCAACACATATATATATATATTTATATATTTTGACTCAGTAAAACAACATATACACTTTGTAACTTTTAGTTTATATGAAGTTAATTCTTTTTTGCATATTAGACAATCGAGAATCATATAAATGTTACAACACGTGGATAGTGAAGACAAATAAGAAGTATTCTGTAAAAGTGGTGGGGTTTTCCTTTGGAGAATTGGTAATGAGGAGTGAGAGAGGAAGGGGATCGAGGACCGTTAGGGATTGGACGAAAGACTGAGATGCCTAAAAGGACAAGATCTGTAAAGTATTTTTACCTCGGTGCATTATACACTGGAACACACAGACCGAAGAAAGAGAGAGGTGTACTAATTAAGCTCCAAGTAGGCACACCGTCGTATACAGTACGGAAAAATACCCACTCTCCTCAGGCACCGTGTCTATGTTACATAAAACAAATAGGGAAGTCGATAACCACAGGTCGACCCAACAAAGGTAGATAACCGATAACACTTGTCACGACGGCCCTCATGTTTGAAAACAAACTTATACACAAAAGTTAAGAAAACTTTCTTACGAAGTCTCACCTTAACGACCCCCGAAGGGTCCACCACGATTCCCATTTCTTGGACGATTCTCAACCTGTGTCGTCTTTGTCGAATCGTGTCGTGTGTGTCACCGATTGGCCTTCTAAAAAAATTATGTGGAAAGAGACTAGGTAACGGACCTAGAAAGTTGACAATGTAACATTGTCGGATGAAGTGGTCCATTAACAATCATAATTTACTAATATTAATATTATTAACTTACTGGTATATGTGTGTTCAGATACAGATATATAGATAAAGATAGTTAGATAAGAACAAATCAGTGGGTCAGCACAGGTTAAGAAACGTTGGGGTACATGACGTCACTTGGTCCGGAGGACAGGGAATGGTAGAGGTTCTTAAACGGGTTCAAGTACAAGTATCACTACGGTAGGTCGGTAGAGTAGGAGACTGTGGGAGAAGAGGAGACGGGAACTCAAGAAGGTCGTAGACCCTGAAAAAATTACTCAACAGATAAGTGGAGTCTACTGGTTTTATGACCTCGAAGTCGAACTTGTAGTTAGGAAGGTCACTTATAAGTCCCAACTAGAGGGAGTTCTAACCAAACTAGTAGAACGACAGGTTCCCTGAAAGTCCTCAGAAGAGGTCGTAGTGTCAAGCTTCCATAATTAAGAATGTGTAAGATGGAAGAAATGTCAGTTCGAGAGTGTTAGGATGCACTGGTGACCCTTCTGGTATCGGATATACCTGATATACTTGGAAAGAACCGTCTCATTACAGAGATGAAAAGTTGTGTGACAGATCCAAACAGTAACGAAAGGACTGTTCTTCGTTAACAGAAGACTAAAGAACCAACGTCAGTGGTAGACGTCACGAAAACCTCGGGTTCTTCTCCTTTAGACAGTGATGAAGGTGGAAAGGGTGAAGATAAACGGTACGTCATTACCCCAGTCATTGCGCCCGTGTCCTCCCGGTTCTCCTCGATGAGGTACTAGTTCCAGTCCTCCCCACCACCACTTCTCTATGGGGAGTAGGTTCCATTCCTCGTCACCGACACGAAACGACCTCGTCGACACTTCTCTATGGGGTGCAGGTTCCATTCTCTTTGGGTTCATTCTGCCATCCACAACACTCTCCTGTAGTCTCCCGTCTGTGTGACTTTGGAATTAGTGTCTTTTGATCGGTTAGACTGGTGTACCTGGTGTCGGAACAGATTGAGTCACTTTCATTCGGTCCGGCACACCCCGGTGGGTTCTGTCCGTCCAGCACCACCTCTCCAGACTGTCTTACACCAGGTGACCTCTTCCCTTACCGTTCGGTGAAGTCATAAGAACTGAACTCTTGGGGTACTTGTCATACTTTTCCGTTTTACTCTCCTATGACTTTCTCCTCGAGGGGTCCAGCCATCCACGGGTTATACGATGACCTCTAGTCACCTCTTTATTTAGGTCTTTCTTACTTCCCTACCTCGGTTTCGTATTTTGTTATGGGTCAACACCTACCCTGACCACTATCTTCGTTCCAGACTACGACGTTTCTCGTTATAACGTATCGTTGGACCTTACAGTCCAGGTACTTAGTTCTGTTTAACCTTCACCAGTTTGTCCTCTACCGTTCTCACTTACAGCTGTAAGATCCTTAGTCTCTTGATTTTTCCTGACCTTACCCACTTAAATTGAGTCTACTGGTAATGTAGATGATGACGCCCGTCCTTAGGGAGTCTTCTTTACCTCATCGGTAGTACCAGTTGTTTTCTCAGGCTTTACGTCATGAACCTACGTTAGAGTTTTTGCTGTCTTACTAGAGACAAGCAAAGGTTCCGTTTGGTAAGTTATAGTGTCATTAGGTTCAGATACCGGGTTGGTCATTACGACTTCTTCGACTTCAACTTGTCAAGATACTTATGGATATTCTGGAAAATCTTGATTGTGGGTTTTTTCTACAGGAACAGTAATATCCCTTGACCTTACATTTTCATCCTTCAGTTCTTTGTGGACCTCATTATCCGTTTAAACCGGAACCTCATACCTTATTTCGTCCCGTTTCCGATTATCTTAAAACGGTTCTCTTGTGCGACCAGTATCGTTTGTGGGAGAAGGTTGTTGTGTTCTCTTCTGAGATGTGTACCTGTAGTGGTCTACCAGTTGTGGCTTTAGTCTAACTAATATAGGAAACGTCGGGTTCTACCTTTTTGAGATATGTCAGTCGTTTTTGTTCTGGTCCTCGACTGACACCGAGTCTAGTACTTGAGGAATAACGGTTTAAGTCTGAATTTAACTTCTTTCATCCCTTTTGGTGGTCTGGTAAGTCCATACTGGATTTAGTTTAGGGAATACTAATATGTCACCTTCACTCTTTATCTAAATTCCTTGATCTAGACTATCTATCTCACGGACTACTTGATACCTACCTCCAAACACTGTAACATGTCCTCTGTCCCTAGTTCTGGTAGGGGTACCTTTTATTTACGTTTTTTCGTTTTACCGACAACCCCTCCGGAATATTTATCGATACTTTTCTTCTCTTCGGTTTTCGTTTACTCTTTTCCTTTCTATATTCGTAGACTTACATCTCAAGGTTTCTTGTCGTTCCTCTCTATTCTTTCGGAAGGAGTCGCTAGTTACGTTTCTTTATCTCCTTTTGTTGTCTTACCCTTTCTGATCTCTAGAGAAGTTATTTTAATCTCTATGGTTCCCTTGTAAAGTACGTTTCTACCCGAGCTATTTCCTATCTTTAACATACCTGGATTGTCTTCGTCTTCTATAATTCTTCTCCACCGTTCTTATGTGTCTTCTTGACGTGTTTTTTCCAGAAGTACTGGTTCTATTAGTACTACTACACTAGTGAGTGGATCTCGGTCTGTAGGACCTTACACTTCAGTTCACCCGGAATCTTTCGTAGTGATATTTGTTTCGATCACCTCCACTACCTTAAGGTTAACTCGATAAAGTATAGGACTTTCTACTACGACACTTTTACGACGTGAGTTATACGGTCGTTTAAACCTTTTGAGTCGTCACCGGTGTCCTGACCTTTTCCAGTCAAAAGTAAGGTTA
>SJYO01036187.1:2870565-3140730 GCA_006410555.1 Capra ibex
CGTTCCACCACCGGACGTTGAGGAACGGACCCCAGGTAACCTCCACGTTCCACGGGAGCTGGTCCACTGGGGTCGTACTGTGGACCGGGGGAGTCTGTGTGAGGGCGTCGGACGAAGGGGTACCCGTCCTGACGAGAGTGGATCCTTACACAAACGTTCCGGTCCTTTGACGTCCCTCAGTGTTCCGGGACTAAGACCGTAACTCAGACAACCTTGTCCGGACGTCCAGAAGACAGATTGTTCGGTTTGTGAACGACGTTCTATGTCCGGACNACAACCCCTCCGGAATATTTATCGATACTTTTCTTCTCTTCGGTTTTCGTTTACTCTTTTCCTTTCTATATTCGTAGACTTACATCTCAAGGTTTCTTGTCGTTCCTCTCTATTCTTTCGGAAGGAGTCGCTAGTTACGTTTCTTTATCTCCTTTTGTTGTCTTACCCTTTCTGATCTCTAGAGAAGTTATTTTAATCTCTATGGTTCCCTTGTAAAGTACGTTTCTACCCGAGCTATTTCCTATCTTTAACATACCTGGATTGTCTTCGTCTTCTATAATTCTTCTCCACCGTTCTTATGTGTCTTCTTGACGTGTTTTTTCCAGAAGTACTGGTTCTATTAGTACTACTACACTAGTGAGTGGATCTCGGTCTGTAGGACCTTACACTTCAGTTCACCCGGAATCTTTCGTAGTGATATTTGTTTCGATCACCTCCACTACCTTAAGGTTAACTCGATAAAGTATAGGACTTTCTACTACGACACTTTTACGACGTGAGTTATACGGTCGTTTAAACCTTTTGAGTCGTCACCGGTGTCCTGACCTTTTCCAGTCAAAAGTAAGGTTAGGGTTTCTTTCCGTTACGGTTTCTTACGAGTTTGATAGCGTGTTGACGTGAGTAGAGTGTACGATCATTTCATTACGAGTTGTAAGAGGTTCTGTCCGAAGTCGTTATGTACTTGACACTTGAGGTCTACAAGTTCGACCAAAATCTTTTCCGTCTCCTTGGTCTCTAGTTTAACGGTTGTAGGTGACCTAGTACCTTTTTCGTTCTCTCAAGGTNAACTGACACACCTAGTGTTATTTGACACCTTTTAAGACTCTCTCTACCCTTAGGGTCTGGTGAACTGGACGGAGAACTCTTTAGACATACGTCCGGTCCTTCGTTGTCAATCTTGACCTGTACCTTGTTGTCTGACCAAGGTTTATCCTCTTCCTCATGCAGTTCCGACATATAACAGTGGGACGAATAAATTGAATGTACGTCTCATATAGTACTCTTTGCGACCCGACCTACTTCGTGTTCGACCTTAGTTCTAACGGTCCTCTTTAGAGTTATTGGAGTCTATACGTCTACTGTGTTGGGAATACCGTCTTTCACTTCTCCTTGAGTTTTCGGAGAACTACTTTCACTTTCACCTCTCACTTTTTCAACCGAATTTCGAGTTGTAAGTCTTTTGCTTCTAGTACCGTAGACCAGGGTAGTGAAGTACCCTTTATCTACCCCTTTGTCACCTTTGTCACAGTCTGATAAAAAACCCCGAAGTTTTAGTGACGTCTACCACTGACGTCGGTACTTTAATTTTCTGCGAATGAGGAACCTTCCTTTCAATACTGGTTGGATCTAACGTATAACTTTTCGCCTCTGTAATGAAACGGTTGTTTCCAGGTAGATCAGTTCCGATACCAAAAAGGTCATCAGTACATACCTACACTCTCAACTTGTCACCTCTTTCGACTTGCGACTTCTTAACTACGAAAACTTGACACCACAACCTCTTCTGAGAACTCTCAGGGAACCTGACGTTCCTCTAGGTTGGTCAGGTAAGACTTTCTCTAGTCGGGACCCTAAGGAAACCTTCCTTACTACGATTTCGACTTTGAGGTTATGAAACGGGTGGAGTACGTTTCTCTACTGAGTAACCATTTCTGAGACTACGACCCTCCCTAACCCCCGTCCGCTTCTTCCCCTGTTGTCTCCTACTCTACCGTAGTGACTGAGATACCTGCACTCAAACTCACTTGAGGCCCTCAACCACCGTACCGCACGACGTTAAGTACCACAACGTTTCTCAGCCTGTGCTGTGTCGCTGACTTGACTTCACTTACCCCAGTCTACGATACTAGAATCAAAATAAAATTATAAATCAGAATTCGACCGAGCAAGTGAGAGATGTAAGTGGGAGTAGGTCTCCGAGAAATCACGGAGAACCGAAAGACGGAATCTCACCATAGTAGGCGTATAGACTCAAACAACTACAAAGAGGGTAGATAGAACTAGGGTCGAACATTGAGCGGGTCGGACCGTAAAGAGTACTACACGAGTCGCATATCCAATTTGTTTGTCCCACTGTCGTCTGTCGGGACAGTATGAGGAAGAGTTAGAACTCGGTTAGTCAACAAGGTATGTCCCAAGATTCACAACAAAGAACTGCGCGTATATCCAAAGAGTCCTCTGTCCATTCTACCAGACCATAAGGGTGGAGAGATTCTCGAAAGGCGTTAAACAGTACTAGGTATTTCAGTTTCCGAAATCACATCAACTACTTTGTCTCTATCTACAATAAGACTTTAAGGGAATCAAAGAGATATTAGGTCGTTTACCACCGTCAAACTAGAGATCAAGGAGAAAGAAAAGATTTGGGTCGAACCTGTAGACCTTCCAGAACTAAGTGTATTACGACTTCGGGTCGTACGTTCTAAAATACGTACTGGAGTGATCGCACCCTCTACTCACGATAACAGACTACCAATCGTGTAAAAACCACGATAGATAGATATCGATGGGGATAAAGATATGGATAGGGAAATGCATATAAATATAGATCCATATTAATAAATCATGTCACGGACCTTATATCGTGAGTGACATACATACATGCAATCTTTCTTCCTCATTTCACTTCTACTCTTCTTACCTTTCCACCTTCACTCCCTTTCATGGGGGAGTGGACAAGAGAGGAGAGGGTGAGAGCCGTACAGTCCGAGGGCTCAAGGACAGGACTGTGTGCTCCGGGCAGTTCGGAGGAAGGCCAAAGGACCCCCGTGGTCCGAGAACAAACGTGTGAGACAAGACGAACCGTGTAGGAAATGTGAGGGGGGAGGGGATAAGAGAGGTGAAGAAACGGAACAATTGAGAATAGATTAGAACTTCAGAATCGAATAAGTACTGGACGAGTGGTTCTCCCGAAGGACTAACGGGAGTCCTCCGTGGCACTTTCACTTTCACTTCAGAGAGTCAACACAGGTTAAGAAACACTGGGGTACCTGACATCGGGAGGTCCGAGGAGGTAGGTACCCTAAAAGATTCGTTATGTGACCTCACCTCACGGTAAAGAAAGACGTCCCCTAGAAGGACTGGGTCTAACCCTTGGACCCAGAGGACGTAACGTCCGTCTCAGAAAAATGACAGACTCCGTGGTCCCTAGGGACTGGTCCTTGGTACCCCGTATATGTTATCCTAAAATGGAGGATCTAGACTCGTTCTCTCGAGGAATGGGGGTCAGAGTACGAAATCTTCCATGGCGTCTAATGCCGGTGTTTTCTTGATTTAGATGATATTTGGATCTCCACGAAGACAGGTGACCCCAAGTCGAGAGTCACGACCAAGTCTCGTGGACCAGTGGGGTTTGTGTGCAAAGACTCTGATTGTGTCAAGTCCGGGGCCTCTTGGTGAAGAGATGTCTTCAACGAGATATAGAAGCCTTTTCTTTTCAATGTAGACTTTACAGGGTTTCTACGCCGTAACACCCAACACAGTGACACTTGAAACCTCTACTGTATCGAAACCTCTCGTCCCTCCTTGACTCGACAGTTTCACACGAATCGATTCCCTTTTCTTTTAACTGAACAGTTTAGGAAGGAGAGTCTATCGTACTGCCGTTATCTAAGGACGTGCCACACAATAAAGGGTCCTCACGACTCACTGGTGAAAGAACGAAGAGAAACTCAAGGTTAAAGACCAAGACCTCCGTGAGTTCTTAATCACATTATAAACGACTCCTGTAAAACTGACAAGGTTTCTCCGTCCCTCTTTCCAGTCATATATACACTAAAACCAGTTCCCCCTTATGTTCGTTAGTTCGTGTATAAAAGGGTCTTCCAAAGACGATCAGAGCACTTCGAAAACGATCAGTACTCTTTGTCAGTCGTGGTACTTCCTAAAATCACGAAAAGATCTAAACCCCTTTATATTCTTAACCCGAGTATAATTATTTTAACCGAGGACTTTTATAGATAGACTTCTGGACAGGACGGTCAAGGGCTAAGGAGGGAGTATGACCACCTCCCACCCCTCAACTTTCTATGACTCTGTGTGGGTAGGTCGGAGATCTGTGACCCACCCCAAACCAACCTTCTGTAGTTCATTATGGACGGGTCGACTTTCTATGACCCCACCCCCGACCAACTTTCTATCGTCCCAAACGAGTCAACATCCTCTAACTCAGCCTCTTCCGTTACCGTGGGGTGAGGTCAGGAGAACGGACCTTTTAGGGTACCTGACTCTTCGGACCACCCGACGTACGTCAGGTACCTCAGTGATTGTCAGCCTGTACTGACTCGTTAAAGTGAAAGTGCGTAACCTCTTCCTTTCCCGTTGGGTGAGGTCACAAACACGGACCTCTTAGGGTCCCTGCCCCCTCGGACCACCCGACGGCAGACACCCTAACGTGTCTCAACCTGTGCTGACTTCGCTGAATCGTCGTCGTCGTCGTCGTCGTCGTCCTCTAACTCACCAGAACGGACTCACCAGTCCTTTCCGACTAGACTGTGAACAGGAGTTAAGTCGACGGGATCATCATTAAACAATCCCATTTTCACTTCTACAATGTACTCTCGAACCGCGACTTCTTCTTCCTACTCTGAGGAGGACTGGTCAATGTCAAAAGAGTCCCCTGACTCTTTAAATGTTCTCACCATTTGTGACTCAGGAGTGTAGTACGTCACCAGGGTATCCCTTTGGGTAAGTAATTAATTTCGTGAACGAGACGAACGTCGCCCACCTCTGATTCTTGACCGCTAAGTCACTAGACTCATAGGAACCACCAGAATCTAACGACCTCCCTCTTTGTCTGTGTATTCTTCTAGACTTTACAGACCCCACTGCCGATCTCTTCGATTCGAGTGTACCGGGTGGTGTGTCAAAGTGATCCCTTAAAATGGAGACTGTTTGAGTCGAATTTTGCCCTTTGTCTCCGAGACTTTATGTCTTTATTCCTCGTAGTCTCTCGGTCGGAAATTGATTGTAGAGTCAGTCCCAAGTCAAGTCAAGTCAAGTCAGCGAGTCAGCACAGGCTGAGAAACGCTGGGGTACTTAGTGTCGTGTGGTCCGGAGGGACAGGTAGTGGTTGAGGGCGTCAAGTGAGTCTAAGTGCAGGTAACTCAGTCACTACGGTAGGTCGGTAGAGTAGGAGACAGCAGGGGAAGAGGAGGACGGGGGTTAGGGCGGGTCGTAGTCTCAGAAATGGTTACTCAGTTGAGAAACGTACTCCACCGGTCTCATGACCTCGAAGTCGAAATCGTAGTAAGGAAGGTTTCTTTAGGGTCCCAACTAGAGGANNCGGGTCGTAGTCTCAGAAATGGTTACTCAGTTGAGAAACGTACTCCACCGACTTCATGACCTCGAAGTCGAAATCGTAGTAAGGAAGGTTTCTTTAGGGTCCCAACTAGAGGAAGTCTTACCTGACCAACCTAGAAGAACGTCAGGTTCCCTGAGAGTTCTCAGAAGAGGTTGTGGTGTCAAGTTTTCGTAGTTAAGAAGTCGTGAGTCGGAAGAAGTGTCAGGTTGAGAGTGTAGGTATGTACTGGTGTCCTTTTTGGTATCGGAACTAATTTGTCTGGAATCAGCCGTTTCATTACAGAGACGAAAACTTATAAGATAGATCAAACCAGTATTGAAAAGAAGGTTCCTCATTCGCAGAAAATTAAAGTGCCGACGTTAGTGGTAGACGTCACTAAAACCTCGGGGTTTTATATTTCAGACTGTGACAAAGGTGACAAAGGGGTAGATAAACGGTACTTCACTACCCTGGTCTACGGTACTAGAAGCAAAAGACTTACAACTCGAAATTCGGTTGAAAAAGTGAGAGGAGAAACTGAAAGTAGTTCTCCGAAAACTCAAGGAGAAGTGAAAGACGGTATTCCCACCACAGTAGACGTATAGACTCCAATAACTATAAAGTTTGAATTTGAACGTTCATGGATGAATTGAACCCCTTTAATATGATTTCCTCTAGAGTTGGATTTTACTGGTTTAACTCCAAGAAAACTATAAGGTTTTAACTATCAAAACACGTGTGTCAATCTTTTACAACCGGTGTTCTAGTTTGTCTGACTTATCTTGTGAATGAAACTAACCATAGATCTTCGAAGAAAGCTTTGATACAGTCCTACGTTTTTCCGACGATCGTCAGACAGTAACTGAACAAGAAGAAGGTCGGGTCGTAAAGAGTACTACATGAGACGTATATTCAATTTATTCGTGCCGCTGTTATATGTCGAAACTGCATGAGGAAAGAGTTAAACCTTGGTCAGACAACAAGGTACAGGTCAAGATTGACAACGAAGAACTAGACGTATATCCAAAGAGTCCTCTGTCCAGTCCACCAGACCATAAGGGTAGAGAACTTCTTAACAAGTTCTCTTTCAATCGGACTTCCTTTTTCTTTTACGGAACTCCCTCCTTCAGACTAAATCCTCTTGGATCAAAAGTGAGGGACACGGAACTCTGGTCTCGAGAGTCCTAGTGAATAGATAGTTCTGGCAGAGATTAAGGACTTTGATTTTTTGCTTGTGGTTTTTGTCCCTTACTTCGATCTAGAGAGTAACACAGACAGACTTATATACATACAGAGTCGTACATAGACAGAAACCTATCTTAAGACTCCAATTAAACGATTACTCGAGATTAAATTAAACGGACTTCTTTTCATTCACGAATGTTTAGTTTGTTAAGATTTATATTCTTTTTAATTCGATTTGCTTAAAGTCTAAGTACACTTGACCCTTTATGAGTCATAATTTAATCATGGACAGTCACCTGCACTCGAACTCGTTCGAGACTCTCTACGACTTTCTGTCCCTTCGGACCGCACGACGGCCGGTACCCCTGTGTTTCTTAACCTGTACTGACTCACTGACTCGTTGTCGTTGGACCGTAATTACAAGTTCAGACAACTAGACTAATTATATCTGTACAGAATCTCAGTAGTCATATTATGAAGGTAACACGAATCCGAATTATATCTGATTTATTCAAGAATAACATAGACAATGTTTAAACAGTCGTTCCTTTCCTTGAATTACACTTCTTTGAAAATTCCTTTGAAAATTCCTTTCTTTTACATTTACTCTATTCTCGAAAGTCTATTCTAGGTAATTCTCATTAATACAAAATCAGAGAGGTCTAAAACTCTTTAACTTAATGATCCCAACACGATTCAATTCACTACTTTCGAATAACTTATGGATCCAGTGAGGGTTTATTTTACTCTATTGACTTTGTCATTAATTATTAGTGACCGAAGGAGAATGTCTCTCTGATTCCTATAAAATCCGATAAGTACTTATACAAACGACGGTAGAACTCTACAAGAGATATTCTTTCCTTCACAAAAATCTTTAATAGTAATCATAAATACGAGTGGTTAGATGTCTTGCGATTATATTTCCAGTCGAGTACCAACGAATTCCTTTCATCCTACACAAAAGTCATTTTTTCCGTACTTCTTATCTTAACGTAAAACAATTCCCTTTTCCTTCATCCAGACTGAATATCTACCGACAAAGACTCACCCTTTTATCATTACCATATCTTTCACTACCGATGTTTCTCCAAACACTTTTCACCCGGGACTTTTTTCTAAAACACGTAGTGTTCAAAAGAATTCTACGACTTGACGGAAACTATTGTCTAAAACTCGAGAAATGAAAATTCACTAGACGAGACATAAACAGAAACTTTAAACAATGAAACCGATTCACTTATTGATAACGAAGTATCCCTGGATACTAGGATAGACTAACTCACAAGATTTAAGAAAAACTATAAAAAACTGTTTTGAAGGATATAGTTTTAAGTTACTTCAGGAAACTGGAGATCGATTGAAACCCTACGAAGTTTCCCGGGGTCTTTGTAGGGTTTCTCTCTACATTTGATCCAAGTAAACTATGTAATTTAATGTAACCTTCATAACAGTTCACTCATTATCTAGAAGAGTCCAATATAACATACCATTTACAATGATTGTATCTATAAGATTTTAAATATACCTCAAGGATTTTAAGACTTTACAGGACCATTCTACAATAGTCAGTATTAAGATTAATAATAGACGTTCACAACATACAGTGTCGTCATTGGTGTAATGAAACAGTTAACGTAACATTAGTCTAAAATTTACTCGGAATTCAATAGTAATATCTGTCAATACCAAAATCCGGCTCCGAAAACGTTTTTTCGAAGGAGAAGTTCTTCTAATTGTCTTAACCTATTTACATTCAAAGACTGAAAATCTAGTATTACGACTTGACTCATTCTTTAATTTCTTAGGATTCCTCTTTGGCCTACCGAAGTTTTTGACAATTGTTTTTCTCAATCAATTGTTTTCCTGACTCATTTGGACATTTTTACCAATATTAAAAATACCGAAGACAGACTTTTAATGACCCAACTTAGGCACAAAATGTCCACTTTCCTTTTGGCAGGGTAGTTTGATTGATACTGGATGTCATTAAACCATTTAGTATGAAAACATCCGTCTTGCCTTTGTGGAAAAAAAAGGATAGACGTGGAAGGTCTACAGTATTAGATAATCCAAAGGTCGTCGAAGTAGTCATTTAGTCCTGTCCACTCAACCTCTTCCCCTGCTGTCTCCCACTCTACCAACCTACCGTAGTGGCTGAGTTACCTGTACTCGAACTCGTTCGAGGCTCTCTACCACTTCCTGACCCTTCGGACTGCACGACATCAGGTGCCCCAGTGTCTCAGTGCGTGCTGACTCGCTGACTTGTTGTTTTCCTTTCGATGGAGCGGTTGTCCATGTCTTAGAATTCCATAAACCCCTGGAACATTTCCCTCTTCGAGTGGATCTAAGCTTTCCACTTTGTACATCATTCGGGAACCGTATTAAAAGGATCGGGACTCTCAAAAAAAGATTTCAAGTCAAACTTCAAAATTCGAACCCCTTTTTTTCAACAAACTCTGAGGAATATTGTTAAAGTCATTTCGTTTTTCGGATACACTAGTTAATATCAATATATTTAATAGTCCGGTTCTATATAAAAAACTCTGGTCTAAATAAAACGTTTGTTTAATTAGAATTAAACCTATACAAACCATCTTTACTCTCATTAAAATCTCTAATTTTTCTAATACAAAGTTACTTACAGTTTAGGGTTAATACATTTACTCCCAGACATAAATGAGTGAACGGTCTATCAAGGAACGACAATACAATATAATTATACTTCAATTAGTTTAATGATTTTCCTGTGAGATTCAAAACAAAGACTTCGAATAGAGTCATTAGAGACCTACTTCTAGTCTACGAGGTACTGGACTGTTGTCCCCTAATGTATATGACCTTTTCTGTATTAAATTTCCCGATAGAGGTTGGACCTACCTTCCTGAAAATTTAGTTCATAAGAATTGATCAAGTACATGTCACTTTGACTTCCTTTTAACTGAGAACCTAATTAAGGGTGAAGATTTCCGACCTGACTGATAACCTGATTGGATCTCTCTCGGTCAGATTTATGACCTGATGGATCTCTCTCCTGACGACTGGAGTTTGAGTGGAATTTTGCTACGAGTTTATCTCCTTTGATGTGGATGTGGTCCTTCTCTTCTTTTACTATACTCTTCATCTGTCGAATGGTTCTAGACCCTGGACTAAACACACTAGAACTGAAGAATCTGAAAACGTATATTTAGTTTTTAAAAGATAGTAACTAAACTAGGATACGATCAAAATTTTTAGTTGGGGTTAACAACTCAACACCAGTCAATAGACGTAGATAATGAAGATCTAATGGAACCACCTAAAGAGGTGAAGTTCTCAGATTAACCTTCTTTCAAGTCAGGATAAATCCGATGAGAACTATAATGATCCATCTTAAGAGAGTGGACCGCTTAATTATTATGAAAGAGACTGGGACCGGTATTATACTTAAAAGGAGATTCGATAAGTTCGAGTTAGTCTCGTTGTCGTTTTTAAGTTCCTATTTTGGAGGGTTTTAATACCCTACCTAAATACTGTAATTGTGATCCAACACACCGTGGGGTGAGGTCATGAGAACGGACCTTTTAGGGTACCTACCTCCTCGGACCATCCGACGTCAGGTACCCCAGCGATTCTCAGTCTGTACTGACTCGCTGAAGTGAAAGAAAAAAGTGGAAGTACGTAACCTCTTCCTTTACCGTTGGGTGAGGTCACAAGAACGGACGTCTTAGGGTCCCTGTCCCCTCGGACCACCCGACGGCAGATACCCCAGCGTGTCTCAACCTGTGCTGACTTCGCTGAATCGTCGTCGTCGTCACCAGTAAAGTCTAAATTCGGGGGGAAGAAATAGAACCCTTGTTAATTTAATATGATTCCTATTGGTCGGAATCATTGTGATCCTTTGACCCGATCCTCAGAATACCTGTCACGGTTGTATTTTAAAGGGACTTTCCATTTTTAACCATGTCTTATCAGATTCAGTCTACTGGACTCTTATATGACCCTACGTAGATCACATTTAAGACCGAAGTAAGAATGAATTCTGAAATTATTATACCTATCGATACAATAAACATGAAACCAACAAAATGTTCTATCAACAAAGAACGTAATGGTTTACACACTGACTTGGAGGTTACTTTTATTCGTTAAACTTCGTCAACTAGTTTATATATCAAGACATGTACTAGTTACTGACATTATCACACTGAGATCTATACCCTTCCATGGTATTCTCACTTAAAAAGGACCTAGTATTGTCTAATTCTGTCCAACCAGGTCTCAGGAAACTAATGATAACTATTCTGGATCAGGTCATTATCGTGTGACTCACTCATCGGACAGAAGCTTTAGAAGTGGTCTGGATCCTTACTCGGAAGGAACGTGGCACATTATCACTTTAACAGTACTTTACGGAGGGTTTCAGACCAGCTTAAATACTGGCACTACCGTGAGACAGTTGATTTTTAACCGTGAATAGTAGATGGAGATGTTATTATTTTAACACGAGGACGATAACGACAGGAAGTTATGGGTGACTTTCCTCAAATCTCACCTCTCGTCTTTACTCCGTGAGACACGAACCCCCCTTTTGACTATCCTATCCAGAAGACAAAAGTCCTCGACTAAAATACTCAGGTTAAGAACATAGGGAGGTATAGATCTTTTTATGATTTTAGGAAGTACCACTGTTGACAAGGAGCACTGATCGGCTTCAAAGTACTCTGATCATCTTTGGAAGACCCTTTTATACACGGACTGACGGGCATAAGGGGGAAGTGGTTTTAGTGTATACATGACTAGAAAGAGGGACGGAGAAACCTCTTCAAAGAGTCTCGATAGACTCCACGACAGAGGGTCCGACGTCAGGAGTGAAACGACGTTTGTTTCGAATTGAGTGTTGAGGGTACGACACGTAAAGATTTTCAGTTGTCATCCAGATCTACAGTGTGCACTTTGTACTATACGAAAAATAATTGTCGGTGTATCTGTGACTTGTATCTTTAACGTTTATCGAAGTAAAAATAATTTTATAAATTAATCCAAATTTATAAAATTTTTGATTTCTTCACAGGTCGAGAAGTCTTTTTTGACCCAAAGATAATAAAGGAGACCTTCTTTTCTTATGACCTAACTCTTACCGGTTCAAATGTCGTTGGATACTAGTCTTAGTTCCCTGAAGTCCTCTCTTGTTCAACCGCATCCACCCGCACCTCATGTGGAGAGGGGTGCCTATGTAGTCCTGATGTGGAAGTCTGTGTCTGCACGTACCTCTTGTGGTCGACTCTCACCTGTCCTCCTGGACTGGTCTCCTTTTCTTAAATATCTGGGTGCGTTTTGAGCCCTCCTCCTTTTTGTCCTCACAATCATCCTAACCTGGGCGGGAGCCGCCCACCCCTTTGACTCCGTCCCCAGGGTAGGAGTGTCGCCCCGTCAACAGTCTCAGTCTCCTCTTTGTAAATTCCGACTCTCACTTTGTGGACTAGACCTTACCTTTACTCCTACCTTACTCTTACCTTACCTTATCTCTTACCTTACTCTTATTTACCTTACTCTTAGTCTGGCAGACAACGTCGGTATGTATACGGTCCGTCCTTGCGTCCAGAGGACCTTCTCCGTCACCAACCCTCGACCTCAAATCCCTAACTCCTCGTTAGGATCAAGCTCCCGACGACAACTGAAACCTCTCTGTCTACCTCCGTTTCATTCCCTCCTCTAACACCACCCTTTACGGACACCTCCTTTCGGTCCGTCGGTACCTTCGTTCCGTCATGACGACTCAGTGTGTCACCCCCACCTCGGTAGTGGTATCGGAGAGAGAGGGGTGTCCGGTCGTAGGTGTCGACTTGTTGTCTCTCCGACCGGGTAGTTTACGGACTGAGTGACTTGATGTCGCATCCTGGGGTCGGTCTCCGGGGAAGACACATGGACTGCACGACTTGTTGTCTCTTCCTGGGGTCCGTTCCCTCGGGAAATCCCGGACTTACCCGCCTCGTTACCTCTTTCTCACCGGTCTCCCCGGAAGACTAGTGGTCGATATTCTCCGACCTTTTTTCTGAGACTATTCGGTGTTGAGGACGGCACCTCCGTCGGGCACAGGGACGTATAAACCACGACGGTTTCCGGGACGGTGGGTTCATCGACACGGTGGAAATGTGAGTCGAGACCCCGTCTCGACCCCGTCTCGACGGCGTCCGTTTTTTCAGAACACAGATACACGCGTCCTAGCGAAGCCAGCACAGGCCGAGAAACACTGGACCGTCTGACATCGGACGGTCCGTAGAGACAGTCCCTCCCCCGAGAGATCCGTTCTTGTGACCTCGCATGACCGGGGACGACCAACGTGATATAAGGGACGACGGGATCGGCGGTTGAGGGGACTCCTGGACCACGACGGTCTTGGGGACGCTGGGTTCGTCGACGTGGTGGAGGTGTGGACCGGGGGTGACCCCGTTTGGGTTCAGGAGGTCCCGTCGGAGTCCTCGTTTGGGGTCACCTGCTGGGTGTTCGTCTCCACCTTTATTTTGGTGCTAACTTTGGGTCCCCACCACACCGATTCCTTCGTCTGGGTTTTGGAAGGGTGGTCGACATGTTGGACGTCTACTTCAGGTGTGTTAGTTGATCGTCCTGAGCTACAGATACCTTATACATTTTCCGGTAACTCTCGAGGGTGTTTTCTTTTACGTGATCAAGACTATCGACACCCGTGACCTCCGTTCTTGTGTATCCTCATCCAATCTTAGACTCGACGGGGGGTCGTCCAGGTCTCTGGTCGTGTCACAACCTCCCGTAGGATCCCACCACTCCACCTGACACTGAGGGTCACGTCCTTTCCTGGGACTCTCGTCACTGAGTTCTTTTTGTAAATAATAAGACAAAACTGAACAAACAAACTGAACAAGATACCTAAGAAAACATAAAAAAGAAAAAAAGAGGAGGAGGGGGGTAAGGGGGGTATCATCAACGACTAAAATGACCGTGATACTTTAGATTAAGTTGTAGACTCGAAAAGTTTAAAAAAGACTCAGTGTAAAAAATAACAACAATATTTGAGGACGGAGATGTAACCCGAAAACATCAAGACGCCTCTAAAGGAGGGGGGAGGGGGAGGCGGAAAAGAAAGAAGACGACGAAAAAAAAGAAAAGAGAAAAAACATTAAAATTAAAAATTATGGATAAAAAGATGTAAATAAGGAAACAAACGGAAGGATGACAGGAAAAGGGGAGCGTCAATTAGAAGTCACACATATTTAGAGGAATTAGATGGAGATAAATTGAAACGTATAGATAAGGAAGATAGAAAAGACAGGAGAGTCATATAAACAATCAAAACAAAAGTAACGAGATAAGGGGTGAACCGCGGAACGAAATCAAAACAAAAGGTCAAACACGAGATCAATCAAAACAAGAATTGACCATTTATATGAAAAACTAAAAGAAACAAGTGACCCAGTTATATAATATGAAATAAAAACAACCTGGCAAAATTGAAACGAGCACCCACATATACATATATAAGGTAATAAAATTAATAATAAAGGGACTAAAACATTGACGGTAAACAGACCCCAAGTAGAAACCGAAGAGCAACAACCCATAAACAAAATTAGAGTGAATTACGGTATTGTTTGGTGAACACCTTAGAAGCAAGGACTGGTCTCTAGTTCGGGACTCGGAAACCTCACCCTCGTGACTGAGGTTCTGGGATCTGATGATATCTTGATTGGGGTCCCTCATAGTTTATACTCTTGAGTGTGTTTCCTTTGGTGAACTTATGTTCTGGTCCGTAATAGGTTGGTGGTCGTCGTGGGACGCGTCCCGTGGAGTAGATTTGTTGTTTGTCTTGTTTTTATGTTTAGTTTAGTAGTCGTCTGTCCTAATAGTGGAGTGAGTCCGAACGGGTAGTCTCCTTTTGTTTGTTTGTTTGTTTCTTTAGAGTGGGATATGTCTACGAATGTGTTTGGTGACCTGGTTGGAATTCTCCGGTCTTTGGTTTTTCTTCTTTCTTAAGTCGGAACTTCGGACCTTTCTCCTCTGGAGTTTGTGTTTGACTTTCTAATTTTTGATATTCTATTAGAGTCATCTACGTCTTTTTCGGAAACTGTTTTAAGTCGTGGGTATAATTTTAAGAAGTTTTTTTTCCCGTGTCTTCCTTGGATGGGGTTGTATCATTTCCGGTATATACTATTCGGATGTCGTTTGTAATAAAAGTTACCACTTTTTGACTTTTGTAAGGGGGATTCTAGTCCTTGTTCTGTTCCCACGGGTGAAAGTGGTGATAATAAGTTGTATCAAACCCTTCAGGATATCGTAAGTCTCTTCTTTTTCTTTATTTTCCTTAGGTCTAGTCTTTTCTTCATTTTGAGAGTCAAACGTCTACTGTACTATAACATGTATCTTTTGGGATTCACTTCAACAAGTCAACACAGGCTGAGAAACACTGGGGGCACCTGACATCTGATGGTCCGAGGAGGGAGGTACCCTAAGAGGTCCGTTCTCAGGACCTCACCCAACGGTAAAGGAAGAGGTCCCCTAGAAGGGCTGGGTCCCTAGCTTGGGTCCAGAGGACGTAAGGTCCGTCAGCGAAATTGGAGACTCGGTGGTCCCTTCGGTTTTGTGATGATCTCGATTAGTCACTTAAATCGTTTCAACGTCCTATGTTTTAGTTATGTGTCTTTAACGAACGAAAAGATATATGATCGTACTTTTTAGTCTCTTTAATTCTTTATTTAGGGTAAGTAGTAGTGTTGTTTTTCTTAATTTATAGATCCTTATTAGAATAGATTCCTCCGTTTTCTTGACATGTGTCTTTTAATATTCTGTGACTACTTTCTTTAGTTTCTACAGTATTTGTCTACCTCTCTATAAGGTACAAGGACCCATCCTTCTTAGTTATAACACTTTTACTGATATGATGGTTTACGTTAGATGTTTAAGTTACACTAGGGATAGTTTAATGGTTACCGTAAAAAGTGTCTTGATCTTGTTTTTTTAAGTGTTAAGTATACCTGTGTGTTTTCTAGGACTTATCGGTTTCGTCAGAACTCTCTCTTCTTACCTCGACCTCCTTAGTTGGAAGGACTGAAGTCTAATAAGATGTTTCGATGTCAGTAGTTCTGTCATACCATGACCGTGTTTTTGTCTTTATAACAGGTTGCCTTGTTATATCTTTTGGGTCTTTATTTGGGTACTTGGATACCCATGAAATAAAAACTGTTTCCTCCGTTCTTATATGTTACCCCGTTTCTGTTGGAGAAGTTATTTACCACGACACTATTGACCTGTCGATGTTCATTTTACTACTTTAATCCTGTGAAGCATTGTGGTATGTGTTTCTATTTGAGTTTTACCTAATGTCTGGGTTTACATTCTGGTCTTTGATATTTTGAGAAGTTCCTTTTGTATCCGTCTTGTGAACTACTGTATTTAGTTTCGTTCTAGGAAATACTGGGTGGAGGATCTCATTACCTTTACTTTTGTTTTCATTTGTTCACCCTGGACTAATTTGAATTTTCGAAAACGTGTCGTTTCCTTTGATATTCGTTTCACTTTTCTGTTAGGAGTCTTACCCTCTTTTATTATCGTTTACTTTGTTGACTGTTTCCTAATTAAAGGTTTTATATATTCGTCGAGTATGTTGAGTTACGGTCCTTTTTTTTTTTTGTTAGTTTTTCACCCCTTTTCTGGATTTGTCTGTAAAGAGGTTTCTTCTGTATGTCTACCGATTGTTTGTGTACCTTTCTACGAGTTGTAGCGAGTAATAATTTCTTTATGTTTAGTTCTGATGTTCCTCTATAGTGGAGTGTAGTCAGTCTTATTTCACTTCAGCGAGTCAGGACAACCTGAGAAACGTTGGGGTACCTGACATTGGATGGTCCGAGGAGACAGGTACCCTAAAAGGTTTGTTCTTATGACCTCACCCAACGGTAAAGGAAAAGGTCCCTTAGAAAGGTTGGGTCCCTAGTTTGGACTCAGGGGACGTAACGTCCGTCTACGAAATGGTACTCGGTGGTCACCTCGGGGATTCTCAGATGTTTGTTATTTACGACCTCTCCCACACCTCTTTTCCCTTACCCTTACATGACAACCACCCTACATTTAACTATGTCAGTGATACCTTCTACCATACCTCTGAGGAATTTTTGAATCCTTATTTTGGTGGTATACTGGGTCGTTAGGGTGAGGATCCGTATATGCGACTTCTTTGGTTTTAACTTTTTCTGTGTCCATTGGGTAACAAGTGACGTCGTGATAAATGTTATCGGTCTTGTACCTTCGTTGGATCTACAGGTACTGTCTACTTACCTATTTCTTCAACACGATGTATATGTGTTACCTCATAAGTCAAGTCAAGACAAGTCAGCGAGTCAGCACAGGCTGAGAAACGCTGGGGTGCTTAGCGTCGTGCGGTCCGTAGGGACAGGTGGTGGTTGAGGACCTCAAGTGAGTCTGAGTGTAGGTAGTTCAGTCACTACGGTAGGTCGGTAGAGTAGGAGACAGCAGGGGAAGAGGAGGACGGGGGGTTAGGGAGGGTCGTAGTCTCAGAAATGGTTACTCAGTTGAGAAACGTACTCCTCCGGTTTCATGACCTCAAAGTCGAAGTCGTAGTAAGGAAGGTTTCTTGTGGGTCCCGACTAGAGGAAGTCTTACCTGACCAACCTAGAAGAACGTCAGGTTCCCTGAGAGTTCAGAAGAGGTTGTGGTGTTAAGTTTTCGTAGTTAAGAAGCCGCGAGTCGGAAGAGGTGTCAGGTTGAGAGTGTAGGTATGTACTGGTGTCCTTTTTGGTATCGGAACTGATCTACCTGGAAACGACCGTTTCATTACAGAGACGAAAACTTATACGATAGATCAAACCAGTATTGAAAAGAAGGTTCCTCATTCGCAGAAAATTAAAGTACCGACGTTAGTGGTAGACGTCACTAAAACCTCTGGTTTTTTTATTTCAGACTGTGACAAAGATGACAAAGGGGTAGATAAAGGGTACTTCACTACCCTGGTCTACGGTACTAGAAGCAAAAGACTTACAACTCGAAATTCGGTTGAAAAAGTGAGAGGAGAAACTGAAAGTAGTTCTCCGAAAACTCAAGGAGAAGTGAAAGACGGTATTCCCACCACAGTGGACGTATAGACTCCAATAACTATAAAGAGGGTTGTTAGAACTGAGGTCGAACACGAAGAAGGTCAGGTCGCAAAGAGTACTACATGAGACGTGTCTTCAATTTATTCGTCCCACTATTATATGTCGGAACTACATGAGGAAAAAGGATAAACTTTGGTCAGACAACAAGGTACAGGTCAAGATTGACAACGAAGGACTGGACGTATGTCTAAAGAGTTCTCCGTCCAGTCCACCAGACCATAAGGGTAGAGAAAGTCTTAAAAGGTGACAAATAACACTAGGTGTGTCAGTTTCCGAAACCGTATTTCGTCTTTATCTACAAAAAGACCTTAAGAGAACGAAGAAGGTACTAGGTCACCTACAACCGTTAAACTAGAGACCAAGGAGACGGAAAAGATTTTGGTCGAACTTGTGGTCCTTCAAGTGCCAAGTACATAACGACTTCGGACCGAACCTCTTAAAATTCGTAATGAAATGATCGTACACTCTACTCACGTTAACACGCTATCAAACTCGTAAGAAACCGTAACGGAAAGAATCCCTAACCTTACTTTTGCCTGGAAAAGGTCAGGACACCGGTGACGACTCAAAAGGTTTAAACGACCGTATAACTCATGTCGTGAAAGTGTCGTGGTAGAAAGTCCTAAACTTTATCGAGGTGACCTTAAGGTAGTGGAGGTGATCGAAACAAGCATCACTACGAAAGATTCCGGGTGAACTGAAGTGTAAGGAGTCGGTATTTTGACTTACGTAAACTCAGTCTAGACTAATCCACCTACTTGGGTCTTGGATAATATGTCTCACTTCACTCAGTCTTTCTCTTTCTATTTATAGCATAAGATTGCGTATATATGTCTTAGATCTTTTTACCATGACTTCTTAAATAAATGTCCCGTTTTTACCTCTTTGTCTATGTCTCTTATCTAATTACCTGTACCCCTCTCCTCTCCTCTCCCACTCTACATACCTCTCTCATTGTACCTTTGAATGTTTTGGTATACATTTTATCTATCGGTTACCCTTAAACGACATACCGAGTCCTTTGAGTTTGTCCCCGAGACATAGTTAAATGTCCCCACCCTACCCCACCCTCTACCCTCCCTCAAAGCTTTCCCTCCCCTGTATACACATGGATACAGACTAAATACAACAAACTGTCTTTTGTTGTTTTAAGACATTTCGTTAATAGGAAGTTATTTTTTATTTAATTATTTTTTTTTTAGTTTCCAGAAGTCGGGTTTAAATGAGGAAAGGAGGTGAAAGAAACGGATACTTATGACACAGAAGGAAGGTTGGAAGCTCTCGCTCCATACTTATCCTATGAACTCGGTACAGTAACTACCCTCACACGTCACGTTTACACTAATAGACGAGCTAGAGAAAGTCTACCTAAACCCCTCACTATGTGCCTACCTCATTTCCACCTCCTTTCAAGGTCCAAGTAACAGGGTAGGATGGGTCATAGTACAATGCAACAAGACCGGTCGTACAAGTTGACAAGAAAAGTCTTTTGAAGTCCCCGGTTTCCCGACCTTACAGACACAAGAGTCTCGGTCCTAACCCTCGTCAAGGGAGACGTCTCGAAGGGAGGGGCCCCCGAACCTTCTGATAACAAGACTACGATCTTCTCTCTTCCTTCTGGTCTATCCCTGTCCCTGGGAACGAGCGAAAAAGGGGTCAATAGGGTGTCTAGTAATCTCCGGACCGACGGGGGTTTGAGTTCTTCCCTCTTCTCGACTTGTGTCTTCGACTCCCACCCCCACCATTCCTTTCAACCGTCTGTCACCCTGTTCACACTTATCATTTTCCAGTCGGTCCTCTTGTCTCTTGAACTCGAGTCTTGGTTTAAGTTATCGTCTCGGTGGAAACAGGAACTCTAGAGGGACTTAGTCTTACTTACTCGGTGTGTGGTCTCCAAGAATCCCCGTCCGTCACATTCTACTAACTTTTTCGTGGACTAAACCCCTAAAAACTCGACGTAAACTTAAGACTCCGACGGGGAAGTCTTGATACAGAAGAACCCGTTTACTGAGGAGACTTCTGTTCGAAATCTAAGTCTGTCTGAGACGGGGATTGTGGACGTACTGTTTAATCAATTGGAGACTCGGAGTCAACGGAGTAAACAATTTTTGTCCCCGTTATTTTGGAAACCGTAACAACAGTCATAATTTATTATAAATTAGAACAATTTCATCTAAAGTAGACAGTGTAACCTAGTACCTCATTGTTGCTCGAACCCCGGTCCTCTGTACGTAAACTTAAACGGAGGTCGATCTGTACATTAGAGAGACTCTTTGTTAAAGAGGAGACATCCTTCTTGCCACGGAGAAGTGCATCGAGAGTACCCCGAGGTCACTCGATTCACCCCGACGGGTCTACCGGGTCACCGTTTCTTAGGTGGACGGTCGTGTCCTCGGCGTCCTCTGAGCCCAAACTAAGGACTCAGTCCTTCTAGGGGACCTCCTCCTTTGTCGTTGGTCAAGAACGGACCCGTTAGGGTACCTGACTCCTCGGACCACACGATGTCAGGTACCCCAGGACTTCTGAGCCTGTGCTGTCTCGTGTTCAACTTAGTCTGACCATACCCTTTCGTGAAACATGTCGAGACATGTCTACACTTCTCAAGAAAAACAAGAAGTTGAGTGGGAGATTGTTTCCGATTTAATTTATGTCTTAACCGGTTTTTCACCTCCCGCTCCCTTCCTTACACTTAGAATCCCCCTCATCGTCTCTTGGACTTTATAAGGGACGACGGGCACAACTTGTGACAGGTAATCCGAGGTCGAGGACTCCTCGACGAGTGTGGGTGTCCGCCCACCCTTCCCCGTCCCCTAACGCTGCTCCCTTTTCTTCGGTGACAGGGTGACGACAATTTGGGGTCCTTCCGCTCCTTCCAGGACAGACCTGTCCTCTTTTTCGCCCTTACAGCAGAGTTCAGGGTCGAGGCAGACACAGAGGGAGGTACTGGAACTGAGGGAACACTAAGTGTTTCGTATCGAGGGTCGGAACTCGGTTCTTTACGACGTAAAGTTACGGGGGGTGGACTGTCGATGACTCGTCTAAGGTTATACGAGGCCGAACCTGGGGTGTCTTTTGTCTGACCTCGAAACGCCAGGGGATTCCCTCCCGTCGACCGGGAACGGGGTGGCCACCTCGTCTCGGAGACATCCGTCAGGGGAGGGGTGAACGGGAGGTGAAAGGGAGCTATTCAGACTTGGTCCTGTGCTGCTGTCCCGGTCCCGGGACGACGGGGACCCGAGGTCTCTCTCCGACGGAAAGAGAACCCTCGACTCGGGCGTCCTACACGGTCCCTTTACAAAGGTGTCTAATCACGGAGGACCCCACCCCGTCGTCGTCGTCCACCGTCCTGTCCCGTCCCCTCCCTCGCTTTGGGTCCCTCGGGAACCCTCCTCGGGTTCCTGCTTCAAACAGAAGAGGTCCGAGGTTGGAGGTCTTGGTCCTCCAGACCCCAAGGGGGTTTCGGGGGCCGGAGTCAAATGGGGGTCACTAGTCTGCCACGACGTGTCTGATGAAATAAACTGGTCGACAACGCCATTAATACCATCACTGTGTCAAATTCAGGACGAGGTCCACGTCTTATTTACCTTCCCCTTCTCCACTCTCCGTCCCCCTCCTCCCCTCTCTACTTCTCGGTCTATTTGTTAGGTTCTTCCCTCCCCCTTTTTTTCCTTTCCTTCAATGTCGTTCTTGTTTAAATATTCGGCTCCTTTTCCGTCGAGTTGTTCGCACGGAATTTAATTTGAAAATTCTCCATTTTAGACCAACTATAAAAAGTTTAGACACAAACGAGTCAATCCGGAGTTGTTCCTCGTCACTGTAGTGGTCACGTTCCGTCAGTTCGGTCTATGGAAGATAACATTTTCTGCCTTTTCTTCCGTTATTGCCTACCGCCTACCGCTTAGCTCCTCGACAGACCTCCCTCTCCGGTCGAAGGACGACCAAGAGGGGAAGAAGGGCCGGAACAAAAAGTGACTCAAATCCTCACTGGTTCCGTCCACCCACTCCAGTAATATTGTACTAAAAACTGTAGTTGTGACCGAAAGGGGGAACCCAATCAGGACCAGGTCGTAGTCCGTAGGGATTAGGTCGACCAGAGATTGGAGTGTCAAGCACGTCCACTCCTTGACCGAGGTGCAGGCACAGTGGTAAGACCTATTTGAGCTTCTACTTAAAGTGGACCCAGAGTATCCGAAGGTGCCTCTAAAAGAGCAACTAAGGTACCTACGACTCCCTCTCTTCAAAACCCTCCTCTCCGGTGACGAAATCACGTTTACAATAACGTCTCGTGGGATGGGGACTTCGGTGACCGGAAACTGGGAGGTCCCCATCCTTCACCCGTTCCATCCTCGTCGGTAAATCTTCTTCACTCTAAGGTATACTGTCCGACCAGTGGGGACGTCCTAGATGCAGGTACCGTTTCATGTCCCCCTCGTCTACTGTCAGGACCCCTCACGTTTAGTAGAGGACGAGACCTTAGACAAATTATTAAAGAGGAGGCTCCCCTTCAATAGAAAATTAAGAGAGAGATTCCGACCTCAGGGTCGATCTGAATGGGGATACGGTCGGTGGGGAGGGGTGTAATAATCCCCGTGTTCACCTATCCTTGGATCCGATGGATACCCCAAGAGACGAAGTAGAGCTTAAAGTGATGGTCTAGGCTACGGGTGTCGGACGGAGGTGTGTTGTTATGTTGGCTTCGTGTGTACATTGGAGTTTCTACTTTCCTCTATTGGATGTGAGGAATTTTTTTGGTTACCTGGGGGAAGGGTACTTTAGACAAGAATTCAAGTTTAAGTTTATGTATAAGTTTGTTGAACTGAATACTACTCCTTTAGTCTCGACGCATACCATTCCTCGTCTCTTCATTTGCCTTTAGTACGGGGAGATAGGGTCCTGATTTTTAAACGACTTCTTGGGTGTTTCATCATCAAGTGTATGGCATCAACTTTGACCACTTATACAAAATCTAAGGGTTTCATGCAAAACTCTTAAGTTTCGTACTCAAGTAGAAACTGGAGTTTACACAGACGTCAAGTGATTCACCTTCAACTCTTAAGACCTCATGGGTGAAAACCCCGTTTACTCTAGGTCTCCCCTCCCGAAGAGAGTTTCCTTCCTTCTCCACCCTGAGCTCCCAGGATTAAGATGGTCCAAGAAAGGTCAGTAGACTAATAGAGGTGGGGACTTTTTGTCAGTGACTAAGGTGGTTTAAGATCCGTCACCGTTCTGAGACCGTGACTCTTTTCGACCGGTCAACCCGAGACGACATAGAAAATCAAACATGTTTAAGGTCCAAAGGGGGTAAAACGCCTGACAGTCCTCTTACTCACCGTTTCCCTGTCCAGTCTACATAGAGGAGAGAGGTGGTTCGACAGGTTTGGACAAGGTGAGTGAGTGGATGACTTCGAGACTCCGACATCCATCTGCCCCAACTTGGCCATCTACGGTCACCATTCTAAATCTATCACAGACGACAGACACAACGGTTATGTTCATGGATCTTTCCTTCTTAGGTCTCTTTACCTCGAAATACACTCGTCGGTTCGGTTCCTTCGCCACCGTCCGTCCGATGGACCTTTTAACCCGGGAACACAGTGGTGTCCTCTGCAGACCTAGAAGGAATGCTCTGACGTCGGTTCCTAAAAACAGGAAGTCGGATGGGTAAAAGTTTTGGAAAGATTCTATGGTAAAGTCGGTCCTTGTGTCTTAGTGGAGGGTTCCCGTAATGTCTCTGTAGGGAATGTACCAGGTTCCGATTCGCGAGAGAGAGGTACTACCGGTGCCTCCGGTTGCCGAAGTAAAGTATGGGTGCCGGTCCAATAAGATAGTCATCTTTAGATCTATAGGTCTTTAGATTCGTGGTAAAGAAATGACGGGTTCGAAAGAACACATAGCGAGTCCAATCTTTGTTTGTGAGAGGCCCCCTCAAAATGACGATATCTACCGCTAGGAGAATTTCATCTTGTGCGACACGGGGACACGAATCAGCGAGTCAACACAGGCTGAGAAACACTGGGTACCTGACATCGGGTGGTCCGAGGAGAGAGGTACCCCCAAGAGGTCCGTTCTTATTTTCATCTTGTACTAAAGACCAATAAGGACAGAAGACTTCCTCCTGAGATAGAAGGGTCTCAGTTTGAAGTCCAGACCTATCAGGGTCCTATGAGAGATCACAGGGTAAGAGGACTTCCATCATTCAACAGGAGGAGGGGTCGACCCCGACCCTGAGGAGGGGTAATACTTACAAGAAACTTTTTTCTGAGGGATCGAATAGTCAATTTCACACCACCCTGCTTAAACTCTACCATTAAACACAAAATGAAACTAACTCAATCACGAAAACAAGATCTTTACCTAGGGTAAAAATTCATGAAAGTCCGTCTTGTCTAAATAGTACTTCGATAATTCGCATACGTATTTTTAGGGTGTTCATGTCTACACAAAAAACTCAAGTACTGTCCCAGTATCGAGACACAAGTGCATCAACCTATCCATAACAATTATTAAATTTCCACTGTCCTTTTAAAGTTTTTGTGGTAACCGAGAACGAAATATCGTTGGGACCCTACGACACAGCGTGCGTGCAAAACAAACTCATAGGAAAGATTTTGACTTCATATCGCCTGAATGTCACAACACGATCGAAATCCACCTGTCGTTTCACTGGGTCGGTAGGTGCAAGTCTGTCTCGACGAGAAAGGGTCTAAGAAGAGGTAGTGTCCAATACGTTCTATAGCTTACATCCAGGGGTGACAAATAGATGAATTATACATTATCGCATATAGACAACAAGGGTTTGAGGGGTAAATAGGAGGGGTTGTGGAAAGGGTGAACTATCGGTGTCCAAACACGAGGTACAGAAACTCAGACAGAGACAAGGCGTTCATTCAAGTAAACATAGCAACAGGATCTAAAGTGTGCTCACTGTGGTCTACTGTAAACGGCAAGAGACAGACTAAACGAAGTGAATCATACTATTGGAGATCCAGGTAACAAGATGAAAGGTGAGGACCAAAGTTTCCCCAGGGAAGTGTTAAGGACCGAAACCTCTAAAGACGGCAACTACAGACGGACGGAGATAAGACATGTTCGGATTGACACAACTACTCTAATAGCGTCCACGGGGTGTCCCTTTCCCTTTCCGTCTCTCGGAGACTCCGGTTCTCTCCTCTTGGACCCTCGGACTTTCGGTCCCAAGGAGCTACCGTCCCCGGGTCCAGGACGAGACACCGTCCTCAGGTTCCTCCGTCCTTTAGAGTCTCCCCTACAAGTCCCCTCTAGAACCTAGGTCTCGAGAGTGGGGGGTCTGTCCAGTTCCTTAGTCTCCTTTAGACGTTGGACTTCACTGGAACACCCGTCCTATTACCTACAGAGTCTCCGTTTGTGTTCCTGACTACTAGTGTCTGATTCCCTAGGACTGCGATACGATGACGTATTCTGGAACTCCGGACTAAGTTCCACCCCCACGAACCTCCGGACTAAGTTCCGCCCCCACGAACCTCCGGACTAAGTTCCACCCCCACCACCCCCAACGAACCTCCGAAGTTATTACGGACTCCAACTTAAAAACTCTTTACTCAATCTAAATTCAACTAATTTTTGACTCACGAAAAAAACGGGGGATTATGGGCTCCTCAAATACCAACATCTTAAAGTGATATTATAGAAATTCCAGGTGCGGATTATCCAGGATTCTTAATCGAATCTTTTTACTCTCTGAGGTACTAACTTCCATATATTTTCGTTTCACTTGTGTTCAGAAGTGTACTCTCGTAGAAAAGGAGTGTAGTGTCTGGTCTCTAAGAGTTTGACACCAGTCGGTAGTCGACCACAGTCTTAGGGGACCCTATAAACAATTTTTCCGTCTAAAGTCCCAAGAGAGGTCTCAATTATATGGACTTAGAAACCCTCACCCAGGTCCATTAGACGTAAAATTATTCAAGGGATCCACTAGGAGAACAGGAGAATTTAAACTCTTGGTGATAGATATGTTGTATCTAAACCTTCCGTACGACCTTCTGACCCCTTCCCCGTGTCTCCGTGACGATGACCCTCTCCACTTCCCCCAATTAAGGTTACCATGTCGGTCCTCTTCAAGGACCCGACGTTTAAGACTCGAGACAACGACTCGACAATAAGATCTTACCTAGTCTTGGTCTGACGTACCCACCTTGGGTTGGGGGAGACACCGAGGAGGTCTCCTTCCCCTTAGACTCGGCTAGGAGAGGAGATCCGGTCTCACCGACCGGATCCAATTCGTTCCTGGGTCCGAACCGACTGGATTAAATAACAAAGACTAGGAAAGGACAAACGAAAGAGTGAAGGTGAACCTCCCCTTTTATGTCAAGGTCAGGGTAGTCCTCTCCTTCGTCGGTCGACAAAGGTCCGACTTGTCGACCGTACCCCCACCCCGTCACCTATAGTCTATCCTATGTCAAGATCGTGGGGTGGGGAGTGTTCGAGGGGGGTTTGAGGGGGTCGGTGTCAACTACTTCAGTAATGGACCCCGTTGTTATAACTGAAGGCCCTTCTGTCTAACATACCAGACCGCCTCGTCGACCATTGGGTTCCGGACTAGTAGTCTCCCCGACTACCCGTCCCCCAGTTTCCGTAGGTTGTGCACCTTGACCTGGGCCAGTAGTCGGTGTTACAGGAACCGATCAAAATCCTGGAACTCTCTCCTTTGTTTCTTTCAGACTGAAGAATAACTAGACGATAAGTTCATGACATACTTAGATATGTCAGGACTAAAGAGAGGTCGTTCCGTCTCGGAAATGTCTCCTCTGAGTGACATCGAGACTCTGGAGTTAAAGTCGGATGACCAACATCCTCTATCTTACCGACAAGAAGGACCTTTAGATATCGTGCCATCTAAATCCAATGTACGAACCCTCCAAACGGAATATCGGCACTCCATCCAGTCCTTGACCTTTTAGTCCTATAACCCATTAAAGGGAATCCGACTCTTGGTACCCGATCCACTTTTACATCATCTGTCGTGTCACCTTTAGAGTTGGTAGAGCTCCGTCCCCCCATCTATACTACTGGAGTGAATTCGGACCCTCTCAGAGTCTGTCCACCACTGTCTAGTATGTGAAAGAAAGAAGAGACCCGTAGGGACGAAGGACAAACATTGGTAGACGTGACCCCGGTCCTTCTACTCGAGTTGTCTGTTTTTCAGTCTCCAACCCCCCGATCATAAGTTCAAAAGAGAGACTCGGAGGAAAGGAGTCCTTCCTTGTACTCCTTCGAAGATCTTTAAAGTCAGACTTCATTGATTTCGAGTTGAGTCGTTTTCAGGACCAGGGTCCGTCCTACATCTGGTCTGGGACTCCTAGTCTAGTGTACTTCGACACACCCTTACCTACTCCTACGACTGTCAGATCGGGGTGTTTGGGTGGGTCGGTGGATCCCTTTCGAGGTCGTGGTCAGAGTTCGATAGACCTATTGTGAACCAAATCCTGTCAGAGACGGGATCTTTCTCCTCACAGACAGAGTATTGACCCCCCGTAATAGAACTCTCCTGGAGAAAACCCAGTCACACTCCAGATCTTTCCTTCACTCCCAAGGAAGAAGACTGAATTTTTGGTAGTAGACTCCGTTTCGTTTAAGACACGACAACCCGACTCCCTTCCCCATTGAGTGAACAGTCTCGAATAAAAGTGAGGTTGTGTCTACAGAGTTTATGAGACTATGTTCTTAATTATATATCAGACCTATACAAGAACTGGGAGACCTTCCGAGGATTTCAGTAGGGGTCTTCACAGACGACACGGGACGGGGTGGAATGAATTTCTAAAGACGGAGGTCTTGACTTCTTCCGCGTGTCTAGCCTGGAGTCACTCGTTCACCGAGTCGCCACTTGCCAGACGGACCGCTACGTCCTCTGCACACAAGCTAAGGACCCGCCCCTTCTACGGGACCTCCTCCTTTACCGTTGGGTGAGGTCATGAGAGCGGACCTCTTAGGGTGCCTGTCTCCTCGGACCGTCCGATGTCAGGTACCTCAGCGTTTCTCACCCTGTGCTGACTCGTGCGTACGGACGTTACTCGGATGTCTCGGGTCCAAAGGGTGGTCGACGATCCGATCCAGGCCTGAGTTTGCGGAGCAAAGAAATGCAGATCATGGTTCTTATGTTTTCCATACGTTACTTACAGCGTAGATATGTAAAATTTTCTACACTTTGTCATTATTTGTTTTGTTTTCCTCAACAGAGTAATTCCTTAACCGGGTCCCAAATACCTCCATCATAACGACCCGACCCATAGACTGAAGTGTTCCTACCACGAAATGAAAAGGGTTTCATGGATGTCCAACTTTACCGTAGCTCATCTCGGTCTTTCTCCCGCCACAAGTAAATTCTACCTAAAGAATCACCATACTTAAAACTCGGTCTTAAACTTCCTTCCTATACTCTTACTACCTCTTCTCCGTTCTCTGTCACACTCGTACGTGTTTTTGAGTCGAGACCCGAAACGTCGCGGTGAGTGTTGACACACTGTGAGTCGCTCGAGGAATCGGAAACGCAGAGTCGAACGAGTAGAGAATTGTCTTCCTATTATCATCGTGGATGAACCAATCCACCAACAATGGTACTGACCTACACATATTATGCGAATCCGACCAAGGACCGTGAGTTATATACAATCGACAATGAACGGACAAATCTTCCCTCCCTGGTGAGACCCGTTATTAGTCTCCGTATTTCTACCCTGATTCTCCTCCCTAAGTAGTTACCATTGCCCCTGGAGTTTCCGTCTTGTGTAACTAAGGAGTAAAGAGACTCGAGGATGTCAGGCATAAGGGTGTAATACAACAAAAGATAAAATCCGTTTCGACATAAAAGAGGAACTCACTTATTCAAGCTCCCGTTCCTGTTACCCGTGAATCTCAATCGTTCTGGTCGAAGGTAGGATGACACTCGGACCAGTAGTTTTGGTGGTGCTGTCCGACAGTGACCGAACACAAAGTTATAAAGGTCATCGTCTTTCGAGTGGTAGGACACAAAATTAGGTAAAGCAGAAACTTGTTGAGACACTACTCGTAGAAGAATTATTACTTGACTCCATGCCCAAGGACATCGTAGATTGGATGCGTATGGAGAAAATAAATAAAAATTTTATGAGACATCTCAGGTGTCCTATTACATAGTTATCGTGATCTCGGCAGTCGTCCTAGAGTGGAGACAACTCTTGTCTCCGGACACGAGCACGGCGGACTTACGACAAGGGTCCAGAAACGAGGAAAAACCCAAAGTCACATTTACGGAGTACTCTCTCCTACCACACGCACGAACCAGTATATCAGTGCACCCTGAGAAACGCTGGGGTGCCTGACATCGGACGGTCCGAGAAGACAGGTACCTTAAAAACTCCGTTCTTATGACCTCACCCAACGGTAAAAGGAGGAGGTCCCCTAGAAGGGTTGGGTCCCTGACTTGGATGGAGAGGACACTGAGCCTCTTCCGTTACCGTGGGATGAGGTCATGTGAACGGACCTGTTAGGGTACCTACCTCCTCGGACCATCCGACATCAGGTACCCCAGCGATTCTCAGCCTGTACTGACTCGCTAAAGTGAACGCGAAAAGTGAAAGTACGTAACCTCTTCCGTTACCGTCGGGTGAGGTCACAAGAACGGACCTCTTAGGGTCCCTGCCCTCTCGGACCACGCCAGCGTGTCTCAGCCTGTACTGACTTCACTGAGTCGTCGTCGTCGAGGACACTGAGGACGTAACGTCCGTCTAAGAATTGACGACTCGGTGTCCCCTTCGGGGATTCTCTCCTAACTGGTGTCTATGCTTCGACGAATGACAGGGTTGGGGTGAAATGTTGGTAAAGCACTGTGTAACAGGACACCAAAAGAAACACCACGGATGAAGAAGGTGAACAAGTATATAAACTAATGAATGTGGGTGATCGTACATTTGTAGAAATCTTACCCTTAGAACCGGACAAGTGGTAAAAGGGTTCACGAACCCTCTTACAGATCGGGTATCATCGGTGACTTACTTGTGAATCATTTACTTATTTACTTCCTTCTGTCCTTAAAAGACATTTTGTGAGAGCTATCCACCTGTAGGTCGGAGACTCTTCGAGTGACAGTACGCTCCACGGTATGAGGGTTTGAGTCGAAATTCACCCCCGAGGGTCTTTGTAAAGGGTCACCGGAAGAGAGAGGGGGAGTTCCCGGTGTGCTGTTCGGAAGGAAGGGTGCACCGTTAGACAATCCAAAGACTTCCGAGAACAAGGAGTGTCTACCCCGGTGTTTCAAGTAAGTCTAGGAAGGACATTTTCGAATACCCACTCTGGTCCATTTCTACCTACTTCTCCCGAGTCCCTCGGTAAGTCTTAGTCCCGTACTCCTTCTCCACACTGGTCCTGTTTCTCCATGACACATGAGGACCCCACTACCCCCGAAAGGTAAGGGGTGCCTCCGTCCCCTCGTCCCACCCGGATCCCTCGGGTGTCTAGAGTAGTCTAGTCGCCCCTTCCTTCCGGTGACGCCGTCCCCTGACCTCTCCTCCCGTCGTACGGTCTTGGACCCCTCTACTTTCGGGGTCGACCACCTTTTGTCGGGAACCTTTCCCGTACCTCAACCTTACTCCGACCTTTTTTTGACCACCTTTCTTCGAGTCACTCCCCTTAAGTCACTAAAGGACCGGGGTACTCGGGGGTCCCTCTCCTGTTTCCGACCGTGACCTACTTTTCGTTGTCTCGGGTCCCGAATGTGACAAGGTCAAGGGACGGTTACGACCCACTGAGACCCGTCCGACGGGGGTCGGGGACGTTACGCCCGTACGGGGGGTCGGACACGCTCCTGTGTGTCGTAGGAGGTACCCCTTCCGGGGTCCCTCTTTCCTGGTGTCTTTAGCTTCACACCTCCTGGGAATTACTGGGCGGTCCTTCTAGTAGTCCTTTGTGGTGGACGGGGAATGGAACGAATTAGGACCTTATATTATGAGTAGAGTATCAACAGTCCACCCAAAATAACTAGTAAAAGTTTTCCTAGTCTAAATGGAAGACTTAAGAAAAATCGAGTTGGACTGCAAATTTATTCGACCAGAAAGGATCTCTACAGTTTGCAAGACACATAAAGAAGAGTGGGAAATCGAAAGTCGAGTCTATAGTGCATTCTTCAGAACGGACTGGACACCTGTCTCAGAGTAAGGAAGAATTTAAGAAGTTATCGTCGTCGGGGGAAAGGAGTAACGTGAGTACCAAACGTTAATGTGTAAGTAAAAAGATTGGAAATTTAACTGTAAGTATCGTCTTGTAGGGTTCAGACAGACGTTGGAAAAGAGAGGTTCCCCAATGTGTGGGAAGGGTACCCTGAAATAACCGAGATGCCCAAAGTTAATTATTATGAGGTCGGAGACAGAGATAATAGAGAAACCCAGATTCCATAAA
This sequence comes from Capra ibex, assembly GCA_006410555.1. Taxonomy (NCBI): domain Eukaryota; kingdom Metazoa; phylum Chordata; class Mammalia; order Artiodactyla; family Bovidae; genus Capra; species Capra ibex. The sequence continues at coordinate 2,901,832 of SJYO01036187.1, forward strand.
TATTGACAGATAATTATATAATCTTCGGAGAGTGTAAAGATTTGGTAATATAAAGAGACTCTTGAACGAAAGGAGAACTTAAGGGTTAGAACCAATGTCCGTGGTCATGGACTGGTCGATTGTAGTGTGTGACGTAGGACTACTCGGGTGGAGAGTGAGGAGCCGCCCGTGGATGAGACGGGATGCTGGATGATTGTAGTGTGTGACGTAGGACTACTCGGGTGGAGAGTGAAGAGTGTCTGTGGATGAGACGGGGTGCTGGTTGATGGCAGTGTGTGACGCAGGACTGCTCGGGCGGAGAGTGAGGAGCCGCCCGTGGATGAGACGGGGTGCTGGTCGATTGTAGTGTGTGACGCAGGACTGCTCGGGCGGAGAGTGAGGAGCCGCCCGTGGATGAGACGGGGTGCTGGTTGATTGCAGTGTGTGACGCAGGACTGCTCGGGCGGAGAGTGAGGAGCCACCCGTGGATGAGACGGGGTGCTGGTCGATTGTAGTGTGTGACGCAGGACTGCTCGGGCGGAGAGTGAGCAGACGTCCGTGGATGAGACGGGGTGCTGGTCGATTGTAGTGTGTGACGCAGGACTGCTCGGGCGGAGAGTATGGAGACACCCGTGGATGAGACGGGGTACTAGTATCGGAGTCAATTCTGGAGGTATGGGTGGCGGACTCTACAACGTTGTTAAATTAACAAAGAAGAATGAAGTTCCGAAGGAGTCCTAGCGGCGATCGTCACAAAGAGATTTTGTCTTAGGTAGTGTCCGGACAAACTTCTGGGGACTGTAAACAGGTGTCTAATCTCGGGTTTGAGCACCCGTACCGTGTGTTTCGGAACTGGGGGTTTGATAGTTATGTTGAGGTAAAAGTAGAAGGTAGTGAAAAGGGGTTTAATAGGATGAGAAATCTAAAGTAAAAGGGACACGGGACTTACAGGATGAAGATCGGTTGAGGATAAACAGGAAATTCAGGAAAAGATCACCAACCTTTTCTGAAAGAACCAAGAATCTCCATCGTAGTCGGGGAGAAAAACCGAGTCCAAGATACCCTTAAACAAGTAGGGATTAACAATATTAGGATCATATCACACTCCGACTTTCGTGTGAGACCTTGACCAGGACCTACATATTATGACCCATACAATGAATGGACGACACATCTAGACACGGAGGTAAAAGGGACAAGTTACTCCTATTATGTAAGGGGTGAAGTGTCTTGCCGACGTCCCCACTTGACATATAGATATCATATACATATGGACTCGTGTCACGGTTCTCGTGTCGTTCGGGTGACAGGCACAACGACGATAATAGTAAAGGATAAATAGTAATTAATAGTAGTAAGTAGAGGGTGAGGATCTGAGGTGCAAGGGATTTCGGTCTCTGGAGGATAGGGTCGGTTCGTGGGCCGTGTACCCTTCGGAAACTTTTTAGTAACTGGTTTACTCGGGGACCCGGTCGAGGCGGGTCAGGGTTGCCTGTGTGAAGTCGCCCCGACTGGGTCAGAAGCCCTTGTGCACCACGCATGGAGGACTTGTCAGACACGTCCCACTTAAGCCTTCAACTACTACCGGAGCCGGTATCCCCCCTACTGCAAGAGGACCTCTCTCTTGGTGTTTGGAACCGAACTCGACTGGAGATCAGGGGGTGTGGACCGGGGACGGGTCCTTTTCGGTGGACGGTGGTCGTCTCCCTCGCCTTCGACTAAACTGGCTTTTTGAGTTCCGAATTATAAGAATCGGTCGGTGACAGAAGGGACCCGGGAACTGTACACCAATACGAGTTACGATCTCCAGACAGAGACGAAGTCCGGTCTGGAAGTACAAAGAACCAGCACCTCCCCAGTGTCTCTCGACGAGTCTCGTTCTGACGAAAGAGACCCTGGCGGTCCTGCGGAGATAAAACCGGACATGTCACGACGACCGCCAGAAGACACCGTGAGAAAGGGTCCCACATCCTGTCAAGACGTCACCCGTCACACTCAAGAATGAGTCCTCCCCGTGGGCTCTCGGAGACTCCGGGGTAATTCCGGGACTCCCCCTACTAGTAATATTGACTACCACCATCACTAAAAGGTGTAGGATGACACTTTAAACAAGAGACAGACTACTCCTTTTTTGAGTCCTGATTAATCTTTTCTCCCAATTCGATACCTCCCTGAAAGAGGAGTCTCGGGTGCTCTCTCCTCTAAGGGGTTAACACATAGAAAGAAACTTGACGATACCACGTTTTTTCGTGGTCCGATCCCGGTCCTCTTGACCCGACTATGTTTCACCGACACACTAAAAGCCTATACTGTTGGAGAAACACAGAGCTAGAGAGTCGACCGAGGAGGAGACAATCCTCCTGGTTTACCTTTTTGTCTACACTTTCATAAGACCTGTCTATTTTTGTGGTAAGTTTACGTTCCTGTATCATGTGTCATGATAATAAAACCACGTAAGAGATGCGTCGACCACTTTTGTCGAGTCCAGACCGACTGTACGGTTTGTGTGGTCGATCAGTGTCGTCTTTAGTTACTCCGTGGTAAGTGAATAAGAGTTGGACCCGACGTGTAGTCGTCTCGAGGCGTTTCGACGTGACCCACTTACCAGGAGGGACTTCAACGCGACCACCGTGACCATCTTTGACCTTGCCAGAGTGAGGAAAGTTCTAAAGTCTTTTCGGAGTCGGGGCCACTCGATCGCACCGATCAAGTTTGTCTTTTCGAGGAATCGCCGACCAGGTTGACTTTCATCTGGTTAATCGACTTTTTATCAAGAGTCTTTTTTTGAAATAGTTTCATAACCAAGTGGACTCTGAATAAAGATATTTTCATTTGGAATCCCCCAGGGACCACCAGGTCACCAATCCTCAGACGTGAGAGTGACGGTTCCAGGTCCCAAGTTAGGGACGAGCCCCTTGATCCGAGGGTGTTCGATTTTTTCATTTAGAGTATATCTTAAATATAAAAACTTTCGTTGGGTTTTAAATGGAATAAAACCTCTTACTGTTACATACATAAACTTCCGACATATGTAGTGTTTACAATATCTAAAATTTTTATCATCCACTTAAAGAGATTAAGTTGAGTCCCTTTTCTATAATTAATAAGTAATTTAAACACTCCACTTATTTCGAAAGTTTGGTACTCCTTCTTATTATTTTTCCACCATTTCTCCAACCCTTAGAAATCGGATGTACTGGTTTTACGACTTATTATTACTACTACTTATATAATGTACAATTTACTCATACTTCACTTCACTTCACTTCAACGAGTCAGCACAGGCTGGGAAACGCTGGGGTACCTGACATCGGATGGTCCGAGGAGTTAGGTACCTTAAAAGGTCCGTTCTCATGACCTCACCCAACGGTAAAGGAAGAGGTCCCCTAGAAGGGCTGGGTCCCTAACTTGGGCCCAGAGGGCGTAACGTCCGTCTGCGAAATGGTAGACTCGGTCGTCCCTTCGGGACAATTTACTCATATCCAGTGTTTTTAATTGAAGGTTTATTACAGAGAAGTGTAGTCACATTACCAATATAAAAACTTACCCATGTCAGGGTTTCTTGGACTCCCTCCGGAGACTTTGTGTGTATGTCCTTTGAACCGGTCGTTGAAGTACCTCAAACGTCTACAGTCAACCTTGGGAACGAGGACTCCAAATGGGTAGACTACTGTCTCCCGTCAAGTCGTGACTCGGAAGGATGATAGGTTTGACATCGGTCTCTTCCTTCTTCGGTTCTTCTATTTCGGTTCCCTACCTCCCCACACACCCCCCTCAGTCCACCACAATGGAACTAGGGCCGTAACTTGTACCACTCGCGACGCCACCAGGACTGGTAGCCTAACCAATGCATTAAGGAGAGGTAGTTGGATTCCGTTTTTCTGATTCCAGTCTGTGACAGGTGACCTTTCCCTCCCAACATCCTATGGGGGAAAGGACCGGGAACCTCTAGAAATTCTGATCCTCCCCACAGGACACATGGTCAATCTACATCACAGACCACCGACTCCCTACCAATCAGTCCGGACCAATTCGGTTTCTCTCCTCTACCCGTTCACCCATCCAAACCCCATCCCTACACTTCTTACCTCTCTATTCTATTTTGAAATGGACGAATGTTCCCCGGCTTTATCGGTGTCCAACAAGTTCTGATATAACCATCCCTTCCCTTTGACTTTCCCTTTCGTTGTCCAGTCTCCCAAAGTCTCCCCAGTCGTATTGTCCGAGTGACAAGACCCTGGACCCGGACAGGAACATAATCTGGGTGGAGCTCCCGGGCCCCGTCATCGGAGTTCCCACTCATCCTCGGTGGAGGGAGTCTCACCGACCACAACCCCGAGTCCAAGAGTCGGACTCGTGGTTGTCGGGGTCACTTGTTCGATACAAAACCGAGTCGGTCGTCGACCTTTATCCCCTCTTACCCATCTTGTGACCAGTAGTCATCCCGGGGAAATAATGAGACTTCCGTCGAAGAGGCGGTGGGAAAGAAGGGGAAGGTGTCGACTGGTCTCAGACACTCTGAGGAGTGTGGAGTAAACGGTCAACGAGGTCACGGTAGGAGTCGCCGGGTGAAGGTTTGTACAAGCCGTAACCACAGACGAGGTCAGACCTTCTCTTTACCTCGAGAGTTCTGAGTGGGTTGAGTCGTCAGGTCCCTCTTCTACCCTCTGTCCTGTAAAGGTGTCCGGACCGGTCCTCAAGAGGACGAACGGAGGGGTAGTGGAGGTGGTAAGGTGTAGAGGTTCGTGTTCACCCCGATGAAGATGACGTGAGTGTCCTCGACAGGGGCCTATGGTTCAGGCTCTCTCCCGTGGGGTCAGAGTATCGTGGACGGTGTGACATCGTTTCGACAGTCGGAGAGGGTGGTCGACGAGTCAAGGACCTCCTTTCCCTGACAGGCAAAGAAGGTGGTGGTGCACGGGTAATGACCTGTGTCAGAGTTTGTACCATCTATCAATTTATAAATCGACTTTCTTATATCGAAAAGAAGGATGAGACGTTCTTTTGGTCGGTCTCCATTCGAGACGACAATGTTTGAGACGACAGGAGTAGGTGTCTGTGTCGGAGACGAATAGAACTTCAGTAGAACGACCCCGTTCCCCTCTTAAATCTGTCAAGAAAAGGTCGAACACTAGATATTAAAGTCCGGACCTGAAACCTGAGAAGGTCGATGGATTGGATCGAAAACAGACGACCGGGAACGAACGGCATACCTATCCAGGAAAAGACTGGATATTGGGGACGGTCCCATGACGATCGAGAGAGGAGGGATATTGGAGGTAGTACCGAAGAGTCGGGTAATCCTGTCCTTCGAATCGGAGGAGTTGAGTTTCACTCCTTCAAGGTCCAGAAGATCGGCCTCAGACCGCCCCCATCGTTCCGGTCCTTAACGAATGGCCGACTGACGCCGACGCTCTTACGGATACGAACAAAGGAAACCTCCTCGACTTCTCACCGGACCTCAGTACAACTGAACGTCGTACTCCAATTAGCGTGGGAAGAGCCTTTGACTGTGGGACATTCTCTCCTGGTCTCTTCCGGGAGGACTGAAGGAGGGTGGGACTTACTAGGGGTGCGGGTAGACAAGTCCCCAGACCATTCGGTTCTCCAGACAAAGTACGACGAATTTCTAAAAATGAAATCTTCTCTATCCCTTTCCTCTCGAGTCTGAACCAGTTTCGAGTCCCACTACTTGCGTTCACGCACGGACACATATACCGAGTCAGCACAGGCTACGAAACACTGGCGTAGCTGACATCGAGTGATCCGAAGAGACAGATACCCTAAAAGGTTCGTTCTTAGGACCTCGTCCAACTAATTTCGTTCTCCTCATCCGAATAGCTATTGGTCTGACTCCAGTCGAGGGTACACTCTTAGAGACGACTCCACCCCGACCCCACGATATGAGTGTACCGTTTCCCGAAGAACTCCAACCCTTCCTTTGGTAGGTTCTACTTCGAGGGAAGTAGGTGGTGCTTCCGATCGACCTGTGGGGAACGGACATCGTCCCGACTCTAGAAGACTCGGGGCAAATAGGGACTATGGACGTCTATAATTTGGGTCTCGGTGTCAAGAGGAGTCAGTCTAGAGGTCTCTATCGAGTGTCTCTGGGTAAGTCGTGTCGACCCACGAGGTCTCGGAGGGGTAGGTCCGAGGAAGTACTCCCTGTCCCGGGAGTTGCTAGGACGGAGTTTCTTAGACCTTACAGTCTTGACCTTCCCGGGTTGGGGAAGTAAAGGGTTTGATTCTTCGGTCCCGGGTCTCACACTTCACTAAACGGGTCCCAGTTTCATTCACCGTAGTAATCTTTATTTTGTGGAAGTAACTAGACGGACAATAGAGAGAAGGGCAATGTGACCACAAAGAGTTCCACATCAACTACCTGATACACGGACGACGCCTACAATGGTCCCTCAAACAATTTGTAAGCCTAGACACGTATTGTGACTCACTTTCTTCGGTTAGACTTTTCCGATGTAAGACATATCAAGGTTGATATATTGTAAGATCTGTTCTGTTTTAATACCTCTATCAGTTTTCTAGTCGCCAACGGTCCCAAACCCCTTCCTCTCTCCCTACTTACCCGTCTTGTGTCTCGAAAGAATTCCGTCACTTTTATGAGACACACTATGGTATTACTGTGTGGTAATATTACATGTTGTGGTTTTCACTCGGGATTACATTTGTTATCGAAACCCACTGATACTACACAGGCCCATCCGAGTAGTCAACAGTGTTTACCTACTGAGACCACCCCCTGCAACTATGACCCATTCCGACACGTGCACACACCCAACCTCTTCTTCCCTTTAAAGACATAGAAGATTAAAAACGGTACTTGGATTTTGACGAGAATTTTTCTTTAATTTTCTTGTAACCTGGACACCGTGTCTCGGGTCCGTAGATGTAAAGCCAGTTTCAGGAATCTATAAAGACCGCAGTATACGTGTCACACACACGTGAGTCAACACAGGCCGAGAAACGTTGAGGGACCTGACACTGGGTGGTCCGAGGAGACGGGTACCTCAAAAGGTCGGTTCTTCTGTATAAGTGTCTCTTCGACCGTTTGACACGTCGGTCCCTCGTTTGGCCTGGTGTCACTTCGTATGAGGGAGGGGGTCCTCCCCTGGGTCTCTATCCGAATCCTACTTCCGTAAGATGGAGGAGTAGTACCGGGTCTCGTTACTTCTTTCTAGAAGCCCCCTACATCAAAGACTAGTCGTCTTCGAGGTTCCGGACGTCCTAACGGACCCCCTGTCTTCCTGTTACCCTCTTCTCTTTCCGAATAATAAATTCACCACCATGGTTCCGTAGTCTCTATAAGTCGTCGATCGTTGTCCCGATCCTACACTACCTAAGGAAAATCTCTCTTGTGTAATTTTACCGGGGTCCCCTACCTTACCTCCCTTTGTCACCCACATACGTACCAGTCAGTGAGTCAACACAGACCGAGAACACTGGGGTGTCTGGCATCGAACGGTCCGAGGAGACAGTCACCCTAAAAGGGTCGTTCTTAAGACTTCACCCAACGGTAAAGGAGAAAGTCCCCTAGAAGGGGTGGGTCCCTAACTTGGGTGTTGAAGACGTAGAGGACGTGACTATCGACCTAAGAAATAGTGACTCGGTGGACCCTTAGGGACATCCCTTTGTCGAGTATATTTTGGTAGGGGTGGACCTCTTTTCGTATTTAAATAGTTACAGTCTGGACTTTCCCATGGACCCTAGTAGATGAGACTAGACATAAAGTGTCAACTCTTTAGTCCTGGGTCTCTTCACTGGTTGACTACTGACCTTGAGTCTAGAGGACCGTGGTTCCAAAAGAGATGGTCTTGGAGGGTGAAGGGTCCCCAATCGTCTCGTGAGGGTGGGACCTAACTAGAAATCCTGAGATTCCGTCTCCCTTGTATCGTAAAGTCTGGTATTCTCTCAAGAACAACAGGTCACACGGAGCTGGTATCTACTTCGGTAGTGCGAGGTTGGGTCTCTTCCCCCCGTGTAGGGTCGGAAACAGGCCCCGTCCGTGGTGCAGTTACACTCGCTCCTCGTACATCCCGACGTACGACCCCAGACTCGGAAACTATCACTTGTCCACCGACATTAAAGGATGCTGGAGTACGGCCTATTTCGACCATACCTTGTGTCATCCTTTCTGATCTTCGTTTCTCTACGTTTCGTCACTCTTTTTCGGTCTAAGTTGTCAACGGAAACGAAAAGGATGATTGACTAAGAGGGACGGAAAAAGGAGGGGAAATTTTGTCCGTCGGAGGAAATCCTTCGGGAGACCCTGTTTCGATCAGACTAAGGACTAAGAGGGTCTGTTAGAGACTTTATAGAGAAGGAGTATAATATTACACGATAGTGACACATTATTGTACGTATAGTTCTGTACGTAGTAAATACTGTCTATTCTCGAGTTCTAGACCTGACTGGACTGGAGATTACAACAGTGTTTATGTTCAATGTCTCACTACGTCTGATCCTAATGTAATTTAAAATTTATATTATCCGGGGTCATAGGTTTAATAAACCTTGGTTTGTACCGGGAATAGATACATATAATTTTTTAGTCTCTATAAAAAGGAAACGTTTTATGTGGATTACAAACACAATATACCTCTATTTCCTACTAGGACAGCTCGTGTACCGGTGTGAAGGCACAAGTTCACAAGAGTCCCAGTTGATACGATCAATGTCTATCCATTATTGTGTCCACCGAAATCTATGTACCCTCTTTCTTGAAACTAGAGGGAAACACGACACAACCTTCTTAGGTATGTACGGAGACACCTATTGACTTTTGTTCGTTCATCCGTTTGTTTGTTTTTTGACTTCTTCTTATATAATAAAAAGAACAGTCGGACGAATAGATTAGATGATAATGACTTGTAAAGAAAGGGTCAAAATAAAGGATAAATCACTTCTGAAAGTCGGACCGGTGACCCCTAACTAGGGTCTAAGGGTTGGGTGGGGGTGACGGGCAGGGTCTCACAATCTCTTCCCTGATGAACGACACGACACGGTCGGAGAGGGTGAGGACTACTGAACTCTCCCCCGACAAAAAAATAAACTAAACCATTTCACCAGAGTGATGAGACGTACTCGAAAAAGACACCCCTCTCCCTCGAGGTTCAGAGGAAAAAGGGGAACTGGGTAGGAAGAAATCGAGTACCCGTCACCCCACTCTTCTCTCGTTAGTACGCTATTTCAAAAACTGACGGATCGTCGAGTCACAATCATTACTTAGACTTCGTCCCGGACCCATCCACCTCACACGGACACACACCCGACATCCACACACATACCTCCATCCCTCCCCTCCTCTGGCACCACGTCAAGACCTTTGAACGTTTACTTCTGCCTTAAGGGTCAGGATAGAAAAATACAATAACTGACTGTAATTTCCCGTTTTAACTGTCGGTTGGGTTACCGATACACGGAACCAAGAAGTTTCCCATTTAGATCAGAGACAGACGAGATTGAGGACTTGAGAGGCAAGATAGGGAGGGGGAACATATGTTTGTACAGGTTTCTCTGCGTCCGTGTAATCCAACGGGAAACCAGTTAGTGTTCTATTTGAAGAAATAGTGGAACATTTTCGTGACACAGAGGTCACGATGGAGAGGATTGGGAAAGGGTGCCAAACACCGACTGGAAATGCTTATATAAGAGGTTTGAGTCGGTCCCGACAACACAACTCGAGGAACCCCGACTTTCTGTGACAACCTTAGACCTACCGTGGACAACCTCAGTCTCTACCTTCTACTATTGTTGGTGACTAAAAAGGTGTCGGGACACATGTATTTTTCAAGAGAACGTGAGTAATAGAATAACACCTCCCGTTTTGTTAGTAAGGTCCATCCGCAACAACAAAAGGGATTAAGTTTCCACTCCTTTGTTCGAATCTTCGTAATCCACTCGACGAGCTCTAACAGGTCTTTGTTCGTCATCTTGACCCTAAATTTGAGTTCAGGAAACAAATCCGATTATACCAAGAATTTCCTTCTATTTCAGGTTTTGCCCTACCCCACTGCCTCCAGTCTGTCCTCATTTAAGACATGGGACTAAGATTCACCCTTCGACGATATTTAACGACGATTCCGGAGTGAGACGGAGACTTTGGTGGTTGGGAAACTACTTAGGTTACTCGGGTGACAGGACCCAGGGAAACATAGAAAAACACATGTCACGCACACACTTTCAAGGAGTCAGCACAGACTGAGAGACACTAGGGTACCTGATATCTCAGGTGCCTTAAGAGGTCAGGTCTTATAACCTCACCCATCAGAAAGGGAAGAGGTCCCCTAGAAGGGTTGGGTCCCTACCTTCGGTCCAGAGGGCGTAACGTCCGTCTAAGAATTGGTAGACTCGGTGTTCCCTTCATGAGAAACACATGTCTCTCATCCGAATAAGGAGTATCTGACCAATTAGGTCTCACAGTGACTAGAATCGGGTCCAGTCGCAACCCCGTGTACTACGGACCCTTCCCCCGTTAAATCTTCGAGGGTTTGTTCGAGGAAACAGTATTTGTTAGATTAGGTAAGATGGGTCTTCAGGTCGAGAACTCAACGGTGATCCAAGTAAGGAACCACTTCCAAAATATAAGAATTTCTCAAGGTGACAGTTTACGTTTGTCATCCCCCACCCCCACCACAGTACTCTATTAAACTAATCTACCGATAGGTTTTTTATCACCCTTGTTTTCGTGGGTCTCGTCGAACTACAGTTCCCTCCGGAAACTGAAGACATGAGTCAAAACGCTTCTTAGTCGGGACGTAGTATCGGATGTTTATCCACCCCTACGGTCCCAAGTTTTTCTAATTTACTTGACGGATACACTCTAGCTCTCCGTCTGAGTTCTAAACTTAAGTCTACAAAACAGGAGCCGGGGGTTACGCTCTCTGGACTTAAGCTAGGGACCCACCCCTTCTAGGGGACCTCCTGTACCGTTGAGGTGAGGTCATAAGGACTGACCTCTTAGGGGACCTACCTCCTCGGACCACCCGATATATACATCAGGTACCCCAGTGTCTCTCATCCTGTGCTGACTCACTGAAGTTATAAGGTATATAAGTCCCAAGATTCAGTACCACGATACTCCAGGCATAAAATCAAAGAATAGATCGAAAACGAAAGAACACACGTTTCTCTGAGACCACTTACCGACGGGTTACGGAAAGTCTCTTGAGAAATGTGATCCTACGAAACCCTTTCGGGACGAGACTGAGGGTCCGGATAGTGAAGTCATGTTTGTCTCAAATATAAATTGTTGTTCCCGATCGAAAACCTAAACGGACGTCCAAATAAATCCTGAAGGGACCACCGAGTCTGCCATTTCGCAGACTATGTTACACTCTCTGGACCCAAGCTAGGGACCCAACCCTTCTAAGAGACCTCTTCCTTTACCGTTGGGTGAGACCATGAGAACGGAACTTTTAGGGTACCTACCTCCTCGAACCACGTCCGATGATAGGTACCCCAGCGTTTCAGTCCGTGTTGACTCACTGAAAAAAAAAAAAATTCCGTCAAAGAAAATTAGGTAATGAATTACCTTCCCTTTTCTGACTTCTATTCGGGTTGTCACTCCTTCCTAGAGTAACAAAAGTACCAACAAATAAGGGATTCAGCATAGGACTGAGAAAGCGGTGGGCTACCTGACTGCGGACGTCGGATAGTCCGAGGAGACAGGTACGCTAAAGGGTCCGTTCTTATGACCTCACCCAACAATAAAAGAAGAGGTTCCCTAGAAGGGCTGGATCCCTAACTTGGGCACAGAAAGCCTAGGAAAGTGATAACTCGGGGGTTGAGAAAAGAGGACCTATTACGTCTGACTCTACCATTCATGCAAAAATCGAACCAAACTCCAGATCCCCTTTCTACAGGAAATTAACCATCTCCTTTAATCCTTGTAGAGTGTGGAGTCGTTGTCGGGGTATGAAGAAATACCTCGGTAGATCTTGGGCGTCCTAAGATGTCCGTTATCTCCGACAGTGGGTGACGAATGAGGTTCTACATCCCAGGACCCCTTCTACCAAGTCGGTTGTATTTGAAGTCAAAGGAGTAGACATGTATTCTAAGTCTAGCAAATCAGAATTCTTTGAATTGTTCACTTCTGACGGTTTCCAATTTCTGATATTACGAGGTCCGTTCGCCTCCAACCGCACCCCCACCCCACCTACTGTCGGACCAGTTGGACCCGCTTCAACTTCGAAGGTCCCATCCGTTCCTTGCGGGCCTCAGGGGTCTTCCATCCAGATCCTAGTCTCACGCCAGAGGTCCCGGCCCTTTACCCCGACCCCGAACCACCACCCCACAGCCCCTCGAGTTCGAGCTCCCCGCCTGGAGACGCCGCCCCCTTCCCTCAGTGCCCAACCGGTCTCCTCTGCCCCTGGAAATAGACTCTTATTCGCCATTTCCCCTGGTCCCAAGTGGAAAGTCGCGAAGGAAGTACCGCTACGCGACGAGAACCGACTTGACTCTTCCCTAAGCGCCGAGGGAAACTGAGAGGCACGGGGCGTCCGGGAAGCTAGACCTCTGCCGCCGCTATGGATCCTCGTCGCGTCTGTCGCTCCGGTCGTCCGTCTGCCTGCCGGCTCGGTACGAGGAGAGTGCAGGAGCGACGGTCAGCCGCCGACCTCAAACCTGGATTTGCGTGTCTGGCTCGAGAAGGGGGACAGTGCCGAGGTTAAGGGCGTTGACGGAATCGGGGCGGGGTAAGGGTCTCGACCGGTTAGCGGCGAGAGGACCTCTGCGCCCGGGTGGTTAGGTACCTGCCGGAGCGGGGTCCGGGTGTTCCGGAAAGCCCCCAGCACCGGAGGGCGACCCATCGCCCAGCGGCACCTCGACTCCACATCACCCCGTGGTCCGATCAATTGGTCGTCCAGAACGCACGCAGACTGGGAGACGAAACTCTACGATCAGTTAGGGAAAGAAGCACTGTTGTTTAGTCTATTTTCCCCCTTCTCCGTTCGTTTACTTGGTTCGAATAGTGGAACTAGAACAGCGAAGGAGACTTCGAATCCCAAACTGGCAAGAGGATCCAAGGAACTCCCTCGAGAGGTTGGGAGCCGAGCCAAAGTAAACTTAGTCCTGTTATAACAAGACAGGTACCTGTAACAAGATTTCATAAAACCTAGTCTCCTTAACGAAGACAAATCCTTAAGCGACCTTCACAAAAACTATAGTTACAATTTAGCGTAAAAACGTTAAGATCCGTTTACATTATTCTGCCTTCCTAAAAATCTTTCTAATACACAATAATCTGAAGGGACCACCGAGTCCGTCATTTCGCAGATCGGATGTTACACCCTCTGGGCCCAAGACAAGGACCCAGTCCTTCTAGAAGGTTGGATGAGGTCCTGAGAACGGACCTTTTAGGGTACTTCCCTCCTCGGCCTCGCTGATTTGAAAGTGAAAGTGTATAATGATTGAAGTCATACAGGTTGTTTGACTTTACACTATCGAAAATCTCATCTCCCAGTAAGACCTTTTTTTTTTTTTTTAGAGCATTTTATGTCTGTGAATTTTAATCTAAAGGACCTTGGTTTTTTTGAAAAGGAAAGTTTAGGGAACTACGTTAAATTATGTCATGGTGACAGTGTAAAATGTTAAGAGATTTTTTTTTGAGTATTCACGAGACGCCAGTCATTAATCAGTACTGGTTTGAACGTTTAATTGTGAGAACTACAAACGTTTTCGAGTCTTTCCTTCACGAAACGAGGTTGAGAAAGTGAATAGGATGAACTTTTTCGTTTTAATTTTTTTGGGGACGTTAGTACATGAACAAAAAGTTATCTTAAAGCTTTGTTATAATACTTTTGAAGTGTATACATCTTTCTACATTTCTTATTATTTTGTCTGTATGGACATAAGTGATGCGTCGAATTGGGGATCTTATAATTTCTACCTTAAATGGACCCTAGGTCGAATCGGGAGAGGCCGGCGGGCGGACCGAGACCCCCTCCCTCGTCAGAGGAAGTCGACGAAGAAGACGGTGAAGACCGACACCCACCTGACGTCCCGGGGACCCAAAGACTTACCGACAGGTTCCCCAACCCCACGGGAAACTGCCACACCTTCGAGTGAGGGGTTCCCCGTTTAGAACCGATTACCCTTCTCCCTCTGATCTACCTTTCAACAGTTCAAGGGAGGAAGGAGAAAGGAGTCGACAGGGCCCCCACACCAGTGTAGACGACGCCCCGGTTGACCCACTGAGGACCACTTGGTCCCGGGTGAGAGGTGGGTGTGAGTGATGGGAAACCCTAACACAGTGAGGACACTTTATAAACGGGGACCGAGACTAAAGTCCCTTGGTTGGTACGTACTGTCTTGTTCTACGGGTCTAGAATGTCCGAATTTGTTGAAACACAGAGTACTAGACACCCAGTCAGTAAACCCGACTCGAGTCGACCCCCGTCAAGACGGTCAGACCGGACTCTAGTGTGACACTGGTACCAGTCGACCGTCGTCCGAACTCCGACCTACCAGATTGTACCGGTGTGAGTTCAAACCGTCATCCCGGCCCGGGACCGACCACCCGACCCCTCTGAGTCGACGAGATCCTCTGCGGAGAAGTGGGGAAGGGAAAGAACGGACGACGACCCTCACCCGAGTTCCCCTTGGTATCAGGAGGCCATAGGGACGACCCTACCCCGGTCCCTTGCGTAAGACGGAGGACGGGACTTGAACGGGAGACACGATACCCGTCGATTACTGCGACCGGGAGACAGGTGTGGGGACCATCCCACACACCAGGACAAACATCCCAGGGGGCGGGGAGGTAAGAATTCCAAGTTCGTGTGGTTCTGGGTTCAGACACGATGAGACTTCTACTACTGTTTTGGGTTCACTCCTTCAAGGTCGAAGAAGACTTGTGGTGACGGGTCTAGTCGTGTCTGGGGTCTACACACCGAAAGACCGATGGAACCGGGTGACGAGGGTCGAGACATGAGGGAGGGAGGTCCAAGGGAGTTCCAACTGGACCCCTCTCCCCTCCGAGAGAGGGGTCGGAGGGGTCGAGGTCGAGAGACACGAGACATTTCACCTGGAAGTGGTGTATGATATGAGTATGGTGTATGAACACAACGGTAAAGAGTGGTTTTTCTTGATCTTCGTAGTGATGTTTGTTTCGAACACCTCCACTACCTTAAGGTCAACTCGATAAAGTTTGGGATTTTCTACTACGACACTTTCACGACGTGAGTTATACGGTCGTGTAAACCTTTTGAGTCGTCACCGGTGTCCTGACCTTTTCCAGTCAAAAGAAAGGTTAGGGATTCTTTCCGTTACGGTTTCTTACGAGTTTGATACCGTGTTAACGTGAGTAGAGTGTGCGATCGTTCCATTACGAGTTTTAAGAGGTTCGGTCCGAAGTTGTTATGTACTTGACACTTGAAGGTCTATAAGTTCGACCAAAATCTCTTCCGTCTCCTTGGTCTCTAGTTTTACGGTTATAGACGACCTAGTATCCTTTTCGTTCTCTCAAGGTCTTTTTATAGAGGAAGACGAAATAACTGATACGGTTTCGGAAACTGACACACCTAGTGTTATTTGACCCCTTTTAAGACTTTCTCTACCCTTAGGGTCTGGTGGCCTGGACGGAGAACTCTTTGGACATACGTCCAGTCCTTCGTTGTCAATCTTGACTTGTATCTTGTTGTCTGACCAAGGTTTATCCTTTTCCTCACGCAGTTCTGACATATCAGTGGGACAAATAAATTGAATATACGTCTCATGTAGTACTCTTTGCGACCCGACCTCCTTCGTGTTCGACCCTAGTTCTAACGGCCCTCTTTATAGTTATTGGTGTCTATACGTCTACTGTGGTGGGAAAACCGTCTTTCACTTCTTCTTGATTTCTCGGAGAACTACTTTTACTTTCTCCTCTCACTTTTTCGACCGAATTTCGAGTTGTAAGTCTTTTGTTTCTAATACCGTAGGCCAGGGTAGTGAAGTACCGTTTATCTACCCCTTTGTCATCTTTGTCACCGTCTGACTTAAAAAAGTCCGAGGTTTTAGTGACTTCTACCACTGACATCAGTACTTTAGTTTTCTGCGAACAAGGAACCTTCTTCTCGATGCTGGTTGGATCTGTCGCATAAATTTTCGTCTCTTTAATTAAACGGTTGTTTCCAGGTAGATCAGTTTCGATACAAAAAAAAAAGTCATCAGTACATATCTACACTTTCAACCTGATATTTCTTTAGACTCGTGACGTCTTCACTACGAAAACTTGACACCTCTTCTAAGAACTCTCAGGGATCCTGACGTTCCTCTGGGTTGGTCAGTTAGGATTTCCTTTAGTCAGGTCTTATAAGTGACCTTCCTGAGTACGACTTCGAGGTTATGAAACCGGTGGGACACGCTTCTGTACTGAGTAAACTTTTCTGGGACTACGACCCTTTCTAACTTCCGTCCTCCTCTTCCCCTGTTGTCTCCTACTTTACCAACCTACCGTAGTGGTTGGGTTACCTGTACTCAAACCCATTTGAGACCCTCAACCACTACCTATCCCTCCGGACCGCACGACGTCAGGTACCCCAACGTTTCTCAACCTGTGCTGACTCACTTACTTGACTTGACTTGACTTGACTTCAACGAACAACCGGTCGGGACTTCAGTCCGTCACCCAACCCTGTCCCCATGTCGTCCCGACATCAATATGGACACGGGGTTAGACCCAGTATCACGGTCGCCGAGGGGACAGTGCGAGACAATCGTAGACAGGAAAGTGGTACCCCGGTAATAGTGGAGGGGACAGTAGGGAGTCCGTTTCGATGAGACTTTCAAGTTCCAGGATTACCTACACAGGTAAAAAACGTGGTGTTTAATCTACTCTAAAGACTTACACTTTTTTTTTTCAACTTTACTAAAAAATTTTCACCTGTAACTGTCTTAAAAATAATTTTCATCAAATTAAGAATGGTTTGAATTAAAAAAAAAAAAAAAACTGGTTCGACGACCCGAACACCCTAGAGTCCAGGGGTTGGTTCCTAACTTGGGACCCGGTACCGTCACTTTCGGGTCTTAGGATTGGTGGTCCGGTAGTCCCTTGAGGGGGGTTTGAATTTTTAAAATTAACAATTGAATTATATGTAAATACGAGGACACTTGATAAACCTTTTGTGTCCTTTCTCTTTCTTTTTTTTTTAGTCCACGGTAGGGTTATAGGTTTCTAACAACGGGTTATAAAAGGATACGAGTGTTTATAAGTGTGTACTTCATACATAGACAAAATTTTATTTTGTCTACGTATGATATGTGTCTCAAGATATAAGACGAAGAAAGAAAACCGTAATAGTACTCATAATGGGACAGGAATTTATAAGAAATTTAAGAGAATAGTATATTATAAATTTTCAATTACTCATATACGTTACTGATACATTTCGTTCATTATTACGTTTGTTAACACTGGAGGGGGGTTACTAGTTATTGTGACTTCTACACATACACTGGGTAACGGAGATAGGGAGTTAAGGACGGTTCATTGGTGAGAGACTTTAGGACGTACAGATACACACACGAAATTTATCAAGAGGGTGTATACACACTCGGGACTGTATATACCTATACACACTCTCCTCTCAAACCAAAACGAACGAAAGTATTTTTACTATCGTACGTTAGGTATCAGGATACTTTTCAAAAAAGTGAGTTTTACAACAAACACCATAAATAAATGTGACAATATAGATCGACACCAGGTAAGTTAAGGTGATGCGTACTATAACGTAGGACCCTCATCTATTTGTAGGTAACATGAACAGAGAACCCGATGTCCACTTTCTCTAAGAGACCACATATAGGGTCTCACCTTTACGACCCAACGTGATATACTCTCATAAGTTGAACTTTAAGACTTAGTAAAAGGTTCCGATGACTTAGTCAAATAAGGGTAGTAACCCGACGCGTATCGGACATTCAAGGACAACGAAGTGAAAGAGCAGTCGTCATCTGTGAAGTCTACTTATTAAACCGAATAAAACACCGACCTTTTACTATAGAGTAACACCACAATTAAACATGAAGGGTCGAATAATTCCTCAAATTCATAGACAAGCATACAAATAAACGATAAACACAAAAGGGTTGTTTTACCGACAAATGAAGAGAACGGGTAAAAACAAAACTCAACAAAAGGAAGAACAACTGAGAAGTCTCATAGATTTATAACACCTATCATTATAAGACAACCAATACAAATACAACGTTTACAAATACAGGTAAACACAAAACATAAAAGTGAAATACAAGAAAGCTACTTGACTTCAGATTAAAATTACATCCACTTAAATAGTTAGAAAACAAAAGAACAAATTACAGCAAAGGATAAATTCCAATATTTATATAAAACTATACGATAGAAAAATTTGAAAACGGAAAATGTAGTTTCTAGAATTAGGTAGACCTTAACGAAAAGATATTTACCACACTCCAGTCCAGGTTAAAATAAAAAGAGGTTGATCTCTCGTCAAAAGGGTCCCGGTAAGTAATTTGTCAGATAGGAAACGAGTCACTAGATGTTCCCGTTGAAAGGATAAATGATTCAAAAGTCAACTTACTCGGGTAATGACCCGAAAGATATGACAAGGTAATCGAAACAAATAAGGATACGATTATACTAACAAAATTAATGATATTGAAATTTTATACAGAGTTGTAGACCACCTCGTACAAAGAGGAAATCGGACAATTACTTTACTTAATATAATTATTCGACTTTTTTACATTTGGTGAGACTGTAAGGATCCTATTTGAGTTGAACCTACTTGGGTAACGACCCAGAAGAAAATCCCAAAAACGTTAAGACAAAAATTCACACTAACCAGACATTAAAAAGAAAAAGTCTAAACCATAGTTCGCATATCATCTTTAGATCAATCTCCTATAACATCACTAAAGATCGACAGGGATATAAGTAAAGAGGAAGAAAGATTCATTATTCTTGGGACTTCTTGAGTTGTGCAACTGTGAGTCTATTTTTTGGTTTAAAGGGTCTGGGTGGGAACGTCGATCCAAACGGTACACTGATTTAAACCTCTTACTTCCTATTCATCTATGAGAGACGAATTTAGTGAAAGAGGTCCAAGTGTACACTACCGACCGTCGAGATCGTCCGTACGTCCTGGTACTCCTAGACGAAAATACCCCTCCCTTCCTCCCTCTCTCTCTCTCTCTCTCAACCAACACCCCCCTCCACCACCTCTCTCTTCTCCCTCCTCTTCTTCTTCCCCTCCCTTCTCCTTTCTTCCCCTTTAGACTCGAACTGAAAGGAAGGTGAACAAAATAAACAAACAAAAAACGTAAAAGACCTTCTCACATATATTTCATCTCAGTTTATAGATTCTATAAAAAGAGTATTAAGATTTTTTATCTTATTAAACCTGGACTACAAAAGAGACACGCTTCTAAAATTTGACTACTAAAGTGAATTATCAATGTCCTGAAAAGTCCAAAGATGACAAAAGAACTAAGGTAAAAAACATGTAATATAAATGATCGTTAAATAAGTAAAGTAAATTCAAAAGTTGAAATATAATCGATTCTCAAATTTGAGACCTCGGTCTAACAGACTCGATTTAAGGATCCGGAAGGTGAAAGTAACTCAACACGACTTACTAGAACCCTTTAAGTGAATTGAAAAGACTCGGAGTCAAAGGAGTAGACATTTTACCTCTATGATTGTCATACATGGAGAATCTCAACAACCCTTCTAATTTAATCAAAGACATGTACTCCCTGAATCTTCTCGTGTACCGTATATCATTGACAACTTTCCTGCAATCGCCAAGAATGACAGAGGAAAGAAAACAGAAGAAATGCAAACAAACAAAGGGTCGACGGTATCAACTTATAAACCAACCAATTAAAAACAGAAAAAGGAAAAAACTATTTCCGTAAATCTCGATATTGCCTCTTCCGTTACCGTGGGGTGAGGTCATGAGAACGGACCCTTTAGAGTACCTGCCTCCTCGGACCACCCGGCGGCAGATACCCCAGCGTGTCTCAGCCTGTGCTGACTTCGCTGAGTCGTCGTCGTCGTCTCGATAGGTAAACGAAACTACGTGAGAAGGGACACACGGCACCCAAAACTATCCATCGTAAAAGTAATGACAAATCCAGATTCACAATATTTCAAAGGTATATTAAAGAAGAAACTGATACTCAAAAAGTCTTCACAAAAATTTTAAAAAATTTTACGTATGGAAAAATAAGGGAAAAACATTGACTAAAAATTGATGTCACACCCCAGTGTTTTACACCTTACTATGGATACAAACTTTAAACAACTCTTAACGACATCCCGGATCATATACTTGCTAAAAACATTTATAAAGTATACATGAATTCTTCACATGTAAAATCAACGACACACGTCTTAAGATACATACTGATTTAGTTCTAACAAATAAAATAACGAATTGAGAAAGTATGGATTGAATTTTTTTTAGAGATACTCAATGGTTGTCATATAACTTTAGAAGGTAATACAACGACCTAAACGGTAGAAAAGGTCAAAAATTTTATGGTTAAAACGACATAAATAAAATTCTGAAAATCCCATGTAAGTTTAAATCTTGACAACTTTTAAAATAGTACTGTATCATCAGAAGAAATACGAAGTACCGGAGGAACAGAATTTTCGGTTAAAAAACGTTAATTATATCGATGAAGTAAGAAAACCAATCATAAACAGAACATTTACAAAAGAAGGTAAAAAACACAGGGATACAAAATGTCCCAGAGACTTAAATTAAAATTAGATTAGTCTGTTAAAGAAAATGATCACTCTAATCAATATAAAAAACACTAAACACATAAACCCGAATAAAGATAGAAGAAAAATAGTCGAGATGTAAAAGATACGAAGAAGGGGGGATACATGACCGAAAAATTTGTCGAATAATTTAAAAGTAGTACACCCAACAAAATAATAGGGTAAGAGGAGACGGAGTGACCAAACCTTTAATATAAGAAACGATAGAATACTACATGATAAGTTTAAAGTATAAGTATGAATTATCTAAACTTAAATTATGACATTGCGAAAAGGAGACTTTTTATTCTTCTGTGAACTTGTGAAATTGAGACCAACGGAAGAGAAATATATGAGAACATCAAACAATAAAATTAAAAATTTAAATAAATATATCTGTAAAGAAATATAAATGGTTATACAAATGGTCAAAGGAACAAATTGGAAAGAAGAACTTAGAGTTCGGAATGAAGACCTTACTAAAAGTAAGAAGGGTTATAAGTAGGAAGACTTCGATGAAATAACTTTCAGCACTATCAGTTGAGAGAGTTAACAACAGATAAACTTTTATAGAAATAAAATATGAGTAAGAACGTTCTGTTAAAAGAACTCATATGTTAAAATTCAACTACTAACAAAATCGTGAAACTTCTGTAATTAAATGACAAACGACCGAAGGTAAAAAAAGACAACTCTTCAACCGACTGTTACATTAATAACTACAAAACATCACTTGACAAAAGAGAGACCGAGGAAAATTCCTGAAGAGAAACAAAAATCACAAGAATTCAAAGTAATGTTCCACAGATCTACAGTATAAAGAGAAAAAAATTCACATGTTAAGTCACACAAGTGTCTCAACACGTTGGTAATGGTGTCAGTTAAAATCCTGTAAAAGTCAAGTCAAGTCAAGTCAGCGAGTCAGCACAGGCTGACAAACGCTGGGGTACTTAGTGTCGTGCGGTCTTGTAAAAGTAGTGGGCGATTTCTTTGGAACATGGAAAATTGGTAGTAGAGTAGGGGATTAAGGCAAGTCCTGCCATTTTGCAGACAGATGTTACACCCTCTGGGCCCAAGCTCGGGACCCAACCCTTCTAGGGGACCTCTTCCTTTACCGTTAGGTGGTGTCATGATAACGGACCTTTTAGGGTGCCTGTCTCCTCGGACCATCCGATGTCAGATACCCCAGCGTCTCAGCCTGTGCTGACTCGCTGAAGTCAAGTCAAGGAAGGATCTGGATTCGTTAGTGATTAGATGAAAGACAGAGACGTATGTACGGATGAGACCTGTAAAGTACATTTACCTTGTTATAGTATACACTAGAAAACACAGACCAAAAAAAACAAGTTGTATAAAAAGTTCCAAGTGGGCGTAATATCGGACATAACCATGAAGTAAGGAAAAAGGCAAGTTTATTATAATGTAATATACTCATATGGTGTAAAGTAAATAAGTAGAAAAGTATATAACCACCTGAATCCTAAAAGTGACAAACTGATAATACTTATTACAATCATATTTGGAAGCACATACAATTTCCTATCAACTAAATGTTACAACACGGTTAGAGACGACATGTCACTTCACTGAGTCAATATGTACACATTTGTTGTTCTAGGATCACATATCGCGTCCCTTAATATCAGTTATAGGATACTACTTGGTATTGCCTTTTCTTATAATTCTTACATATATACACCTATTCAGTAACACCCAAACTAAACGTAAAGGGTCCACTGTTTACTACAACGACTACAACTGTACACGAATAACCGGTAAACATTTAGAAGGGACCTCTTTACAGATAATCTTATAAAACTCAACATTCACAAAAAATTACAAGATCTATGTCCAGCGACGATAGTATACATACTAAACGTTTATAAAATAGGACAAGACACCCAACAGAAAAATGCAAGAACTACCACACAAAACTTCGCGTCTTCAAAATTTAACACTACTTAAGTTACATGGATAAAAAAGGAAAATAACAAGAAAATAACACGTAAACCACAGTATAGATTCTTATAAAACGGTTTAGGATCCAGTACTTTTAAATGGAGACACAAAAAATATTATAGAATATAGATATAAGAAAAGTATCGATAGAACTTATCTATAAAGAATTAAACGACAAAAGGGAAAATCCTGGTAAATATCTCCGAATTTAATTTTTTTTGTTTACACTGGTCAAAGTGACCTCTCGACCAGTTACATCACAGAGTGTGACAGTACTTTCTGTAACTAAAAAGAGTTAGGAAAACACTATTTTTACGTTTTTTTTAATATTTCATATAAAGGTTATGATTTCAGTCTTACTACAAATTACTATTTTTCATCTTTGAAATCGTAATTTCAGTCTCTTATTCTCTTCTTACAGATGAAAGCGGTCGTAATAAATTATAGTCAAAACCTCCTTGATCAGTTCTGTTTATTTATTCTCTTTCTCTAATCTCCATATTTCTAAACTTTTCCTCTATTTTAATATTAATAAACATCTGCATCAGACATAACGACTGTTTGAACTTTATAAGTTATCGGTTTGATAGTGTCTTGATAATTATAACATTCTCAAGTCGTCCATGAGACCCATGTTTCAATTATATGTCTTTAGTTATCGTTTGTAGTTGGTCAATCTTTTATGTTCTAATGCAATGTATTGTTTTTCCAATTTTTTTTCTTTTGATCCTTATTTGAACTCTGCACATTCTAGATATACTCTTTTGTGATGCATTTAATAGTTTTCCTCTAGATTTATCCTTTCTTATAATGTAGGAATCAATTCTTTTGATATAGTATTTTTACAACATCCACCCCTGATTGGAAAGGTCTACAATTTTTTTATGATGTTTAGGAGACATTAATAGAAGATAGATGGATAGATCTCCTTTACCGTTGGGTGAGGTCCTAAGAAAGGACCTTTTAGGGAATTTGTTTCCTCGGACCGTCCGATGTATGTCAGGTGTCCTAGTGTTTTCAACCTGTACTGCCTTAGTGACCGTTCTCGTGGACTCTAGATAGATGGACCGTGACCATATCAGTGTTAATAACAAAAATCACCAAATTTTAGGTGGTAACACAAATAAAACCACGGGGTTAATGGGATGTAAACCAATCATCTTCCACGAACTTAGACTAAGGACACTGGAACACTATACGGAGGTAGTAAAACCCCCTTGTTAAAGAACGGAGGACCGTATTTTTCAACAAAGTCTAAGTAAAGCAGGGATGGGACGGGACCGGGACATTGGTCAGTAACGAGACTCCCCGGGACCATGGAGAATTATTACTTGACATAATTTCTGGTACAAATCCTTACGTATCAGAATTTTCTGAGGTAAGGTACCATCTTACCCCTCTAGTAGAATATCTTAAATTTTTAACTCTATATTAACTGTATATTATTAAATAATCAAATTCCATATGTTATATTACTAAACTATAAACAAATATACCACTTTATTATTGGTGTTATTCAGATCGATTGTATTTTCAAAACTGTGAAGAAGGGATTTCTGACGATTTCGGTACAACATCAAAATGTTGATTACCATTTTTACCCAAAATTTCTATCCAATTTCTTTGCGTAGACTAAATCTACGACGAATATACGGTGAGTTTTGAGAGGAGACTTGGGAGAACTCTCCATTATCAAACTCGTCAGAATGGACGACCGGAAAGGACCTCGGTTTGTGTAGAGAAGGAAGGACGGGACCCCCCGAAGGGACTACGGTATCGTTTCCCCTTGATGAAACACGAGTACAGGAACATTGGGTATGTCCGGTGGGAACTGGGTCTCTTCGACCCTTTCTGCCAATTTGCAAAGAGGTCCAGTCAGACCGCCACGCGAAGCGTCGGAGGTCCTCCAACCTCGGGGCAACGGGAGACGTCCCCGACGGTGTCACTGAGTAGGAAAACAAGCAAAAGGGAGGGACGGACAAAGTGAGGAAGACGGACAGTGCGGACGAGGGACCCCAGTGAAGGGTTTATGGACGAAAAAGAGTACAAGATGAAAATCACCAGTCCGATTCTATCATAGTAATTTTTAAGTATATTTTAAGTTTTCCCTCCCTCCCTCCACCCCCCCCTTAAGTCCTACCCTTTGTGGACGCCGCCTAAATAAATAAATTTGATTATTTTATAACATTTCATTAATCGGAGGTTAATTTTATTTATTTAAATTTAAATCGGAGGTTAATTTTATTTATTTAAATTTATTTTTTTTTTCCCACCCCCTCCCTACGGGTAACGGTCGAATGAGTCTAGAACTTCCCGTAAATTTTTCGTACCACTCCGTTCTAATAAAAGTTATGCACCAACAAAACCTTGAGTTACCGAAGAGACGGAGACGTTGGATAGAAGAAGCAGGAAGTGGACAAAGGGGGAGAAGATCGCGAGAACCACAGAAACAAAGGTATGCAGATAGGACGACTAGAAGGAAGGAAGAAACGAAACAGAATAGAGATCGGGAGGTAGAGAACGGTGAAGTAGGATAAAGACAGAGAAAGTCTGTCTTCTTCAGAAACGACAAAAAGACACCAAGGAGAATAAAGGATGTCAATCGTTTGTTTCAAGACCCAGTCGGTTCGAACAACCTGTGAGCTCAGGAAACCGGAAAACGAGCGACGTAACAGAGTGTTTGTCCCCTTCCTTTACACCCTAATCCGACACACGAGGGGACTTGACCCCTAAGCCTTTCGAAACGACCCATAACTATCCTAACCGGGCAAGCCCTCTGTAGAGTACTCACGACTTCATGATCGCGTACTTGGTCACCTTCAAGCTGAAGGGACTATCGGTGTCTTTAGTGTTTAAACCGAGACCGTTGACCAGAACTCAACCTCCTAGGGAACCTGGTCCACAAAGTGGGATAAAGACAAGAAGTCGACATAGTACCCTCAAATAAGTAAGGGTCCTCACCTTTTGGTCTGGGGTCTCTCCTCGGCCCTCTGCGTTCCTCTTCAGAATCGAAAGACAAAGAAAGGGGGGTCCCTGACCCGTTTCGTTCCGGTGGAGAAAGACCTCCACTGAACAAACAAAGAGACTTTTTGGTGGACTTGTGTACGTAAACATGTGTAAAGTTTTGGTGAAATAATCGTTTTACTTGTTTTCCTCTTACCGTAAATTTAATTTATTTAATGTGTTTATAGAGTTCTCAGGACCAAGGACCCTTGGTGTAGTCATAGTGATTCTTGTAAGTCTTCAAAACTTTAACACCTACGAAAGAGATGGAAGGGCGGAAGGGACGGAGTCAGTACAAGTCATTCACCAGACACACTCGAACACAAGAGCGATTCCGTAAGGTCGTCATTCAAGAGAAGGCCAACAGAGAGAGGTGGGGCCCACAAAGGGTGGAATGGAGGCGGCACCTGAGACCATCATGAATGTCAGAACTTGCACTACGACCTGGGGAGGGACTCGGGGGTGATCTCCGGGGACACGCGGTCGTTAGGGGAAGTCCAGACCCCGACCGGACCCCCAAACACCAGTGAAGTCGTTCAGGAGTTCCCAAGATCTGTGAACCAAGGGTTTCGTGAACACTGAACCCTACAGGACCCTCAGACACTAGAAAGGGGGTGGAGAACCCGGACTCGACCTGAAACGTCCTCCACCTCGTCCCCTCCAACTCAAAAGTAACCGATGCCAAGAACAGGAGGGCTTTAAACCGTGAAGCCCACGACCCGTGCCACTTAAGGTCTATTGTGACAGGAGACGGAAGGTTCAAAACTCAAGGTGACCGTCGGTCTACCGTATTACTTAAGTGTCTCCTCGTCACGAACATCCGGTTCTTAGACGACCGAGAAGTGGTCGTTGGGGGGGAAATTGAGACACTTCTGAACGATCGACTGGTCGAGTGCGATTTGTCTGTGTGTCGAGTCCGACTCTCATCCTTGAGGCCGCAAAAAGGTCCGACCCGGTCGGGTTGGGAAGCCCGTGCTTAGTGAGTGGCTTCCTCGAGCCCTCTGCGTCACGCCTCTCGGGTCTCACAAAAGACACGTGAAGACACCTTTCAAAGGGGTTTGTGGACGTGTACCTTGGATAAATAAAAGTTCAGTTAGCACCCAAAGAAGATGTAAAAAGATATTTAAACCTCGTGAATTGGGGAGAAGAGTAGAAAGGATCTTCCTCTACCGGAGTCTAGGACTTAGACAATGCCCTACGGACACCTCCTTCTGAGTCAGACGCAGTCGGGAAGAGGCGCGGCCCGTGGGTCGACCCTATACGGGAACCTCCGTAGAAGGGAGTGGACGGACATGGCGAGTCCGGGCTCGACTACTCCCTCGCAATTTCGGCAACCGAGAAACGGCCTCTTCTCCCGTCCCGTCTGAAGAGGTCACCCCCTCCAGCCCCCCGAAAGTCCCGAGCCCGGGGTGGTCGACCGGGACCTGACTACCTCGCAGGGAAGTAGAGGTACAGAGGTCATGTCCCTGGCGGGTCTCGAAAACACGCCTTATTGACCATAGACAACGATCCGACGGTCTCGTAAGACGGTCGCTGGGAGAGAAGGAGGACCCAAAGATGGACCAGAGTTCATCTCCCCTCGTCGGGAGCTCCCGTCCCCCCGACTATTGCAAAGTCCTCCGACGGGGACCCTTCCATCAAGACCACCGGCGAGGGGTCCGATCTCAGACTACACGGTTTATCGTCACCCCCAGAGTCGTCGGAACTCTCCTCCTCCTTACCCCGTGTCAGCGGTTCTGCCTCTAAGGACCCACCAACCTCGGGTACCCGAGTCCCCATGTCTCGACGGCGCCTACCTGAACCCCGTCGCCCTCCCCTACTCGGTGTCTCAGTACCCGGCCAAACAGGGACACAGGACACTGTCGCACTGTGGCGGACTGCGGCTCCACACGCCCAGAGTCCCGTGAGAGCCTCGAACGTGTGATGCAGTCGAGCTCGAAAGGGAGGCAAGGGCTCAGTGAGAACTTCGGACCGTCAGTTCCCAGGGGAGTCGCCGGTGTCCGTCCCACACCCGCCCACGTCTCGTCGGTCGTCCTCCGCACGAGCAACATTCGACCCCGGGGCTCCCAGTCGTCCTCCCGCATCTCCACAGAGAAGGACGACGACTCTAGCCGATCGAGATCTCCACGGACCCCCCTACATTCTCTCTCTCTGCTCCTCCTGCCTCTCCGTGGCCCCAAGGTCACCTCCACAAGAGGAGCTGCGTGGTGAGGGACCCCAGGGTCCGAGTAGGAAGTGCCCGCGAGCTCCACGAGACCTCCGCCGGACCCGGAAGTGTCCCGTCAGTCTCAGAGACGCACTTTGTACGAAGGCTTGTAGAGGACGTCACCGGTGTCCTTCCCCGCACCCCCTCTCTCTAATCTAGGTTCATCAGGGTTGACGGTCCACTGGGATGCTGTGCGACCGGTCATTCTCCAGAATACTCCTTCACTCCCACTCACACACGTACACACACACACTTGTCATCTCCCCGTCCCAGTTGGGTTCTCCACTTGACCATTTCTCCACTGCCCTCTTCGAACTTTAGATCGAAACTTAGTGGGGACGACACGACACACCGGCAGTGTCCAGGGAGGGAGGCAAAAACGAGAGGAAAGAAGTAATCCAGTCCACTCCTAACTCTAGTCTGTTCGAGATTTCAACAAAGAACAAGGCTGTTCGATAAAACAGGATCGGTCCACAAACGTTTCACGACCTCTAAGACGCCCTCGGGTCTTTAGTCACACGGTTCAGAAACGCCGGACCGAGATAAGGGACTACGGACGACGTACGGTGGTCGGGAGGGCCGCTACCCGAGTCTCCTGGCAGTCTTGAGTGCGGGTTTCTCTTTCCCTTCTCCGTGTCTCACTCGACAAGAAAGATTATCTGGGTCTCGACCCAAAGAGATTTCGAAACCAAAGAAACTAAGTCCCGTAACCCCACCCCGATGAAAAGTACAGCCCTGGTATGTCAAGATATACTTCATGTTCGGTGTAGGCGTACCGAGCCTTGCCGACGGGTGGACGTCATCATAAACATGGGGACCTTAAGTAGACTAACCTACACGCGGGTGGGACCCTGTCACAGTCCGTCCATCATCCGTGTGGTAGTTATGGCCAACTTAATTGTTTTCTTGTTTTCGCAGGGAGTGATTAGAACAATCCATCTACCCTGTCCATAAGGAGCATAAAGGGAATAAAATGTCACTATTTGTGACCCCCGGACCACCACAGTGCACCGAACGGGTTCTAGCACACCGGTCACGCACCCTCTCAATTCTTATCTACAACAAAGAGATCCTGAACTAGGTCACTGAGAGGGCAGGGGGTACTGCGGAAAGTCCCTCACTCTTCTTAATTCTAGACGATAATTTTCTTTCCGCTCTTTCTTTGTAATAACGGAAGTTCCACTGACGAGACTGAAGACCACCCTCTCGGGTCGGTTGTGAAACCCACCCTCTCCGAGAGGAAGGAAGGGGAAGACTGTGGGCGATCAGTCGAATGGACGAGATTTAGGGTCATCGACCCCGACAGGAGGAGACCGAGCATGTCTCTTTCGAGTCCCAGGTGCCCGCGGACCCACCCCCTTTGGTCACGCCTCACTCGACGTCGCTGGCTTACCACCAGACCGTGTTTACCGCCCCACCCTCTCCCGCAGTACACAAGACTACTCATTGAACCGGAGAACAGGAAAGGAGGGGAGGGAGCAAACGGAGAGTTTTATGTCGTGTCGGCGTCAAAGGGAGAAGGGACATCTGTCCACACGTAGTCTCAGCCGAGGGAACCGCCCGTGGAGTCTTCGTCCTTTCGAAATGGATCGAATGGGTCGACGGGCTGGACCCCTTAGGTAGAGGGAAGAGACATTTTCATCCTACTAGTGTGAGTGAAACGACTGAGAGACGGAATGGTGCGACAACTTTTGTCACATACACACATATTAAATGTCTATACTTATCTCAGACATTATACATTTATATGTTAACCATGTTATATGTAGAAATTCTTAAATTTGACATTTTGGTCCCGTAATAAACACGTCAATACTACTACTCCCAAAGGGGTCTTAGAGGGAGAGAAACGAGACGACCGTTTCTCGTACTCCGGTTCTTCCGGTGATGAGAGTGCCAAACGGAGACACACACCACCCGCCCACGGGCCGAGACACAAAGGGACCTGTCCGAAAGACGTGGGTCTTGTCTACCGAGGTCGAAGTACTCAGAGTTTTTCGTTTCTCGTTTACCAACGAGATCCCGGTCTTTTCGGAAAGAATACTAGGGGTCTCCCATCTTCCCGAAACGTAACGCCTGATCCTGTGTCTCCGAACCGTCGGGCTCCCGGCTTCTACTCGACCGTCCCGTCGAACCTTCTACCTCGACAGACCCCTCCGGACCCGTCCCTGGGGCTGACCTACCCGAAAAAGACGGAGGGGTCGAAAGACCTCACAATAAACATCTGTGACAATAAACATCGATGACAATAAACATCGAGTAACCGTATGGTGACTGACTCGATCATTTAATTTACAGTTCTTTTACTCTGTTTTGAGACTAGGTGTGAGAAGTAGGTAGTGGTCGGACTTTAGAGATTCGAGCCAATTTAATTTTGTCCGTCCGAATGAGGGGAGGGAAGAGGTTTTGTAGAACATCTTTCTCCTTTCCTTGTCCTACCAACTCGGTACAGTCCTATGTCCCGTATTGGATGACACGAAACCCACAAACTAGAGTTTTGACTATGATTATTTCTTAAACATTATATGTTTCGAAAAAGTTCACTGTGTTTTCTATATTAATAGTCAATTAGGATTTTGGTTTTGTTTTCTAGGACACTCTCTCTATTACAATAGAATTCCGTGGGTAAGGTGTGTATTCTTTTGGCTCTAATTCCTTTCAATTAACTAACAGACAATAAAGTTACGGGACCCCGGAGCCTAAGGGGTCCACGTCTCTCGAATGGGGAACCTTCGACACAGGACCCCGGTGGAGGGACCGGACACGGACCCGTTTCTCCTGGCGTAGCACATACGACCCTTTCTACACTGACGCAAGGTCTGTGGGCAGAAGTTTCTCCGGAGGTACCGACTACAGTAGCATGTGGACCCGACGTTCCTCCTTTTCCAGTGGAAGTTTTCGACTGCGGTGACACCGGACCTCGACCCCCACCCCCTCTACCTCTCTCTCGCCGGACCCCCAGCACGGGAACGACGTAGTGTCCCGGACCCGGAACCGGAACGTCATAGTCAAGACCTGTCGTCTCCCGTTGCACTCGAACTCCTACGACTTGGAAGTTGGGACCCGTCTTCCTTTATCGAACTAAGTCCCACAGCCATGAACCGCCACTCCCTTTCGGCTTTAGTACCCGGCCAAGACAGAGAACTCCCAGGTAAGAAGGAGGACAAGTGGGTCTGGAAAGGACGTCTCAGGCCACACACCGTCTCGGGAATGAGACGACATCAGGACCCCTACTAAAGGACTCCGCACAGGTCACTGCCACCCGTCCCTCGGAGACTCAGGTCGAGGTCTCATGTGTGTCTCGTCACGTGTCGAGTGTGCGTGTCTCGTCTCGGTCACGTCTGAGAGGGGCCCGCCTCGAACGTGTCTCAGACACGGTGCGAGTCCGGCCGTGGGTCCGACTGACCAGGACGACCTTCCGCGACTGGGAGGCTCCGTCACCCCACACGTTTGCACCCGGAAAGGGAGAGAGGACACGCAGACCCCTCAATACCGTATAGACACGAAAGACGGACAAATACCTGAAAACCTAAACCTCTTCTAAGGGGCCAAGTAGATCAGTTGGAGAAGTACAATGTGTCCACCATTAGCTAGGGGTCCGTCTACTTCACTGTACCGTTTAACTTTCCCTTTCAGCGAGTCAGTACAGACTGAGAAACGTTAAGAGGTCCGGTCTTATGACCTCACCTACCAGAAAGAGAAGAGGTCCCCTAGAAGGGTTGGGTCCCTAGCTCGGGTCAGGAGGGCGTAACGCCCGTCTAAGAACGGTGTTCCCTTCGGGTTCTTATGACCTCACCCATCCGATAGGGAAGAGGTCCTCTAGACGGACTGGGCCCTTAACTTGCCCCCAGAGGACGTAACGTCCGTCTAAGAGGTGGTTGACTCGATTTGTACCGTTTAACGACGACGACGAGGACGATTTAGTGAAGTCAGCACAGACTGAGACACGCTGGGGTCTCTGCCGTCGGGTGGTCCGAGGGCGCAGGGACCCTAAGAGGTCCGTTCTTATGACCTCACCCACCGGTAAAGGAAGAGGTTACGTGCTTTCACTTTTCACTTTCACTTCAGCGAGTCAACACAGGCTAAGGATCGCTGGGGTACCTGACGTCGGATGGTCCGAGGAGGTAGGTACCCTAAACGGTCCGTTCTCATGACCTCACCCAACTGTAACGGAAGAGGTTTGTACCGTTTAATCACCACCCGTCTAGTCTTAGGATCAACGGAGAGGAATTGAAATGTTAGGGGAGGAGGTTGTGAAAATAACCCTGGGGATCACCATTTCTTGGACGAACGGTCACGACATCCGCACCCAAACTAGGGACCGAACCCTTCTATGGAACCTCCTCCGGTACCACTGGCGAGGTCGCAAGAACGGATCTCTCTTAGGGTACCACTCTCCTCGGGCCGTCTGATGTCAGGTAACCCAGTGTGTCTCAGTCTGTACTGACTTCGCTGAGTCGTGTTGTGTCGCATATCCTACAATGCATTGGGTCGACGTCAGGGAAGACTGACCACGGACTCAAGAACACTCGTCCGTCATCAAATCCCCTTGTCCACGACAAGGTCAACGATGGGGGAGTGATAAGCCGGAGGGTGGGCGGATCAGGGTGGGATCGGGGAGCAGTCGGAAGTCAGGGGCTTTGTAGGAAGAGAATGGTACTTACAAGCGGTTCTTCTGGAAGTGGGGCTAGAAGAGTATCCACCTCGAGTCGACCTCCTCGGCCCTCGCTCAACCCATCCCTCTGTCTTCCTTTCCTTACAAGACTCACCCGGAGGTCTCACTAAGTGTTTTGCGTGAACTCTCCCTTCGGTCTCTCCCTTCGGTTTGTTTATTCGTTGGTCCTCTCGAGACCGTCGGGTTCTATTTTTATCGTCGTTTCGTGTGGTGAGGAGGGACCTCACAACCGGCTGGCGAGGAGACCTTTCACCCCCTCTGGACCCCGAAACGGTCGTTCCGTCGGTGAACCACAGGGGCACCGGGGAAGAACACCCCGGTCTAGAAAAGAAAGCTATCGAATCTTAGGGTCTGGGGTGGAGCACGGACGGAAACTCCGAATCCGTCTTCGGCGCCCCCTCCTGGTACCGGACCTTACCGATTACGGAGTCGGTGGACCTAGGATCATCTGGGTCCGACGCCCTCGTCCGGCTCGGGAACAGACCCCTACCTCGACCGACACGCGACCAACTGTTCCGGTAGTCGGACGTACAAGAGAGAGAAGAAACCAAGGTGACACGACGGAGAGACCCGGTCAGACTCTACTGAGACGGTAGTCTTCACCGACGACTTTTCGATAGTCTGCCAACGTAAATAAGTTCGCCGGGACACTCGACAGACAAACCGGACTTCCACTCCCGGCGACTATAATAAAGAAGAAGAAGGGAGACAACTGGTCTGGGCCGACTACGATCTCACAGACCCACTCACACCCTTCCTCGTCATTCATCTAGTACTTGGACCCGGTTTTGCTCGAGATGAGTCTCCTGGGACCCGGCCCAAGGGCGTAGATGATCTCTCCCCACGATCCTGCCCCACCTGGTCGCCCCGGGTCTGTACGTAACAAGACGCGACAGACCCGGACGAGACGTCCGTCGTAGGACAGGACCACCTTAGACCCTTTTCCCTAAAATCCTCTACCATCCGAGGGACCACTCGAAGGAGTGAGTCAGGAAACTTTACTTCCGAGGTCCCTTTCCCTCACACCCTCCCATCCCCACTCCCTCAGCCCCACCCCAACCCGACCCCGAGGGAGGAGGAACCCCGAGGGAGTGGAACCGGTCCCGAAACTACGGGTAGTCCAGGTGTTTCGACTGGGGTGAGTACAGCTCCTACTCCCACACCTTCCACTGTTTCCCACCCTGCGACCGGTCGCACAGTGACCCGAATCGTCTCCGACCCCCGAGCGTCGCCCGTCGCCACCTCAGCAGTCCCGACTTCCACTACATCCTGTGCGACCGCGGCAATCGTCCGCAGACCAACAACAACCCCAGCCAGCCCCTCGGCAAGAGTTTCAGGACGACGTCGAGGACGTCCCTCTGTCAGACCTCCCCCCCACCCTCCCTCGTCAATCCCAGTAGTCCGAGTTAGTCTGAAGCGACACCGACTTCCACCCCTTTCTACGCACGTCCACCTGCACTTATGGCCTGAAACGCCGCCCCTCAGGTTCGGGGACATAAGGGACTCCTGACCGTGGAGGGTTTCGGAGGAGGAAGTCGTCCAGACGTGCAAACCGGAGGCATTGCGTCCGTTTCAATCTCCTGGGAAGATTCTCTCCGTGACTTCGAAGTCGGGTGAGACAAGACCCTCCTTCGGGAAAACCTTTGTTGACTCTGAGAAAAACGTAAATCGACACAAATGGAAAAAGAGACGTCTTAAGGGTGTAGGTGTGGGTGGAACGATCACGATTCAACCGACCCCTGGTGTCCTTTAAGTGACGTTGACGGCTAGACCCCAACGAGTATTCAGGTACCTGCATAAGGTAGAATCGGTCTTTTACTCCTCCCCCGGTACCCTCAATTCACCAATGGGGTCCTCGACTACCGAGGAGTACGTTCCTCTTCTACGGGTGGTCCGTTGCAGGTGGTCCGTCACCGGTGTCTCCGAACGACAGGAACGGAGGCTCCCACGACCCTCCACCCCGTGGTCCGCCGTTCCAGTCTCTCCCGTTCCCTCTCCCACACCCGACAAAGACCGGAGTCAAGTGGAACCAAAAGTACTTGTCTCCGAAGGAGACAACGCACCCGTAACGAGAGGGGAGGAGGACGAAGAACTCCACGAAGACGAACCGGTCGTTGTGAAAGACCCCCAGGTGCGGACAGACCTCCCTCTCCCGGCTCTCGTCAGAAGCGGAGACGGGAGAGACCTCCACCGGCCTAGAACCGAGGGTCGAGGGAAGGAACAGAGACGGTCCGCACGAGACAGGTAAGGGGGACCGGTGGTCCCCGGGCTCGGAATGGAACCGTTACTGAAAAACGGACTTCTAGAGACTCAACCGCTTCATCTCTCCTCTCGTCATTCACTACTAGAAATATGGAACCTAAAGAACCCGGACACCGTCCCTCTCAGTCGAGTCAGTCGTCGTTAGAGAAAATAGCCAAAAAGTGTTTTGGGAACATACACCCCACCACATCCCGTTTTCTCCCGCCAGTATTCGGACCTAATGGGTGGGATAACATCCAGAACCCTAAGTGCATTTGCAGTCACAGGTACTGAACCCGGTTTCGTATCGGTAATGCCGACCTACTTCTTCCCTTTCTGTTTGTGCTCTCTTACAATAATCGTCTGTCCGGACCTCCCTGCGAATCCGACCCCCGACCCGTCTCCATCCCCTCCTCTCCCAGGGCAGGACTAGGACCCGAAAAAGACAAACAGAAAGACGCGACCTCTGTATACGGACCACCGGACACCGACCCGATATTAATCTCTCTACCGTCCGTCGAGGGACTGTATCGACGGTCCGCCCCCGAGTCACCCGTCCTTCCATCTCTTGTGTTCGCCTTCGCCGGGGTTTCAGTGGCGAAGAACCAAGACTCAAGAGTTCTCCTCTTCTGTCCAGGGACTGTAGGTCCTAGGAAGGACGGGACCTGACCTGGGGGACAGACGAAGTGGATTGTAAAATACCCTCTCTGAATCGACAGGAGACCGGGTATCGAGGGAGCCCCACCCTATGGTAGACTAGACCCCAGACCGTGTGAAAACCTTCCTGTGACTCAGAGTGGGCGGACGGGCTAGGACGAAGGAGCCGGGGGTCGGGAGATGTTGGCACTACCCAAGGGGACCGAAAAGTCCTGTACCCTCAGTCTGTCGGGCCGGACACGGTCGTCAGGTTCGACCCGGCCCGAGAGGAGTCCGGACCGTCGGGGAGGTCTCGGTCTGGGGCGTCCGTCGTCCCGGGTCCTCGACACGGTCCGGTGGGTGCCGTCAGGGACGTCTGGCCGACCCCGGACTTCCGGTACGGGACTCCCTCCCCGGTAATGAATGTTGACCCAGACCTTCTGGTGTTGGTCCCGCCTCTTCCACTGGGGGTGGCGGTGTGGCATCCCGTCCGAGTCCTTCTTCCGTCTCTCCTTCGAGTGGTGGGTCTGCGTGACACTCCTCTCTCTGCAGTCTCGTCCGGATCCCCATGAAGGGACGAAGACCCCAGTCGGCTCCGGGAAGAGACGATCGGGTTGGAGTCTGGTGGGAAGGGAGAAGTACCGTCAAAAAGTCGTAAAGTGCGTCCGCTCGAAGCCACTGTGGGCGGGTAAAGGTCTCCTGACTCCCACCGAGGGACCAGGACAGACCGACAATCGTCAGTTGGGGGCGCGGGTGACCCTCGACCGCACCGGGTCAGTTTCTGACACTCAGAACCCTGTCTATACGGACCCGAGGTTCAAAGTAACAGGATGAACACTTATAAGTGAATGATCGATACACTTAGGACCTCTTCCAGTGACGTCGGGCGAGGTCCTAAGAACGGACCTCTTAGGGTACCTGTCTCCTCGGACCACCCGATGTCAGGTACCACAACGTTTCTCAGTCTGTCCTGCCTTTGCTCAATCGCGCGCGTGTGTCGATGCACTTATTATTATGGTCGAAGTTCTTTCCTTACTTCCTAATTACTTCTATCCCAGGACGGTTCGGATCACTACCCACGTTATTGCACTCAGGGTAAGGAGGTCGACTACCTTTCACACGTGAGCTGGCCGCGAGTCGAAGGACTGGACTATCGGACCCCGACCCAACACACACGTTCGGTCCTCCCACCCCCTACCGCTCTCCCTCCCACGTCCCGTCTCCCTCCCTCCCATTCTACACTTGGGTTTCGTGCTACACTTATGGTCCTGATAACGACAACACCCCACTACCAACCCTATGCCGTTTCGTCTGGAAACCCCACCTACGGCCCCGGAGTAGAAAGAGGGGTAGGAGCAGGAAGTGAGCTCCCCCTGGGGTCTACCTGGTGAGTGAAGAGTCTGAAATTCCTAAAGGAAGGAATGGTACATTCACACGGAGGAGGGGGTCTCTGTCATGTCGGGTCTCCGAACCTCCGGCTCTGAGCCCCGAGGTCAGGGCGGAGACGGCGATTGGTCAAGACTCCGGAAACTACCCAATGAATTGGAGGGACTCCGAACCACAGGAGTAGAACTTTCCTCCGATCCTTTAGGAGAGAGTGTCGACTGCGACCCGAGTTCACACCATTCGTCACACCAGCCATGTGTCATCGGAGTAAAGATGACGGGTCACCCTCTGCCCAACCCTTACACTGATAGTTTCGTTATTCAGTACAAACGATTCACAAGTGTCAATGTACGACGAAAGGTTAAGACTAGAGTAAATTAGGAGTCTTGGTCACACACCACGTCGGTACTTATAGTGGGGGTAACACGTGTTTACCCCTCTATCTTAAGGTGTCTTCAGAATTGGACGGGTTCTAGGACCAGGTGACCGAAACTCAAGATCCAAAAAACAAAAGATTTTACTGAAGTAAAACGAAAAACCTTGATATTTTTATTACTGTCGATTCAAAATAACTTGTGTTTTATGTCAAGTCTGTTACACAAGGAATGAACGAAATAGAGCAAAGTATTCGTAGGGACCCCCAGCCCCACCCCCGACCTCCCACATTTTATGGACACTGGTGTCTACTCCTTCGGCTCTGAGTCTCTCCAATTTCCTGAACGGTGACCGGTGTCTCGGTCACTTGTCAACTCGATCCTAAACTTGTATTCGACAGAGTGAGGTTTTCGACTCGACAATTGTGAGCCAATACGATTAAGCCCGAAGGGTCCACCGGGTCACCATTTCTTAGACGGACGGTTACGTCCTCTGTGTCCTCTACGGCCAAGTTAGGGGCTCAGCCCTTCTAGGGGACCTCCTCCTTTACCGTTGGGTGAGGCCACAAGAACGGACCTCTTAGGGTACCTGGCTCCTCGGACAATTCGATGGCAGGTATCCCAGTGTTTCTCAGACTATGTCGAATCGCTGACACACGTGCGATTCATCCCTCGGTGACTGTCTTACGGTCCGGACCCCCGACGTCACGGACCCCATGGTCCGTACTGTCCGTGGGCCCCGGCGGGCGATGAGTGTGTCAGGTCGAACGAGAAGAAGGTGTCCATCATCCCCAGCCGCTCGACGAACTCGCTTAAGAACTCCAACTGTCGTTAGTCCCGAGGATCGTGTCTGACCCCTTCGTCTTGTGACAAGGGGCAGTGGACGCCACACCGGGGAAGAGGGACGGGAAGGATGCCTGCGGACCGCGACCTCGGACCGTCCTGCCTCAACGTCAAGATCTTGTCCGTCTCGGGGGTTTAGAAACGTGAGTTGGAATCCCAACCTTTCACGACCTCGGTCTCCCGGGAACCCGGACTTAAAACGGTAGGGGGGTAGAAGGAAGTAGGGGTCGGACACAGATCCCGGGAGACTCGGTCCCCGGGTGTCTGCGACATTTGTGACTGAGCCCACACCTGGGACTCCAGTCTTCCGGCCTCAAACTCCGGTCGGGACGCGAAGACTCGGAACAGTGACGAAGAGTCGGAGTGAAAGGGAGTGGACATTTTACCGCTCTTATTTTGGATGCAATTGATGAAGCGTCCAACACCGATCCTGTCTCCCATTGTCACTACCATGAAACGTCGGACACTCCGTAGTGTGTCGAGGATTCCAGACGAGAAGGACCTCAGAGAGCGACCGAAGACGAGAGTACGACACGAGAATGGAACCCCTCTCGTATCTCTATCCTGGGGTCCTGGTCGTACCACTAGTAGTGGTGGTCCCTGTGTGTGTCCGAACTGTGGATAGGTCTCTTTCTCTACCTTTGTCACGAGTCCACACTTTAGGAACGAGAACTAAAAAAAGGGGTTATTTACGGAAACCGCCTCACCTCTGTCTCCTCACGTCTCCCTCCGACCTCTGGTCGACTGGACCGAAGAGACCCCGTCGGCACGACGGTGCGGGTTAGGGAAAGGGTGACGGGACTGGGTTACGAGTGGACCCTAAAAGGAGGTCGAGGCAGGTGCCGGTCTCACTGTCTCTCTCGTGTCGTTTACTGTACCTAGAACTTCTTCCTCGGCTTCTTCAACGACGTCGGGTCCCGCTAGTAGAGGATACCCGTGTCCCGTCCTAACCTTCGACCCCCGCCCCCCTCCCACCCCCAACCCGTGTACCATGTCTGGTTTGTATCAGCAAGTTCGATCGACCTAGAACCTGAACTCTCACTGGGTCGACGATATTTCGGTATGTGAGGGTTGGTTCATCTTCAGTCGGTTTCTCGAGGACTGTAGGGAGCAGTCCGGAGACACCCGGGACCGGGCAGGACGAGTCGGGACGACCCCCACCGACCTGGATGGACCAATCGTAGGTGTAGTATCGGCACGAACAACCGGTCCCAGGCCGGGTATCGGTCCAACTACTGTATCGGGTGCTACCGGTCCCTCTTCCGGCACGGTTCGTACAGGAAGGTGACGCTTTGGTGTCCGCTGTGCCCTCGCCCCTTTGACAGTTCCTCGGTCTTTCCCCCGTCCCGGGTTCCCACACTCCTCCCGTGGAGCTCAGGAAGTCGTGGGTGTCCCCCGGTCCCGGAGACCCACTTGGTGGTGACGGTTTGACCTACGAGTCACAGTGTGACGTCCCGTCGGTGGTGGTGAGGGGAAACTTTGGCGTTTTTAAGCTCCGCATCTCTTGTGTCGAACAGACTCCAGTGGTGCGATCATTCACCATCCCGGAGTAAGCAAGTGCAGGTCTTAAACCTGAGGAATGAGAGGGACCAGGGTCTCGGTGTCGGGGGTCGCGAGACTCCGGAAAAGAGGTAACAGACGAGGGCGAGACGGCATATTTGTGACCAGGAGAGGAGGATCCCGGGTCGTGTCAGGGACCGTGTCTCATCTATCGACCACTTAAGACAACTAGGATTATCGAAAAAAGGGTACACCTATCCTCTCGGGTACGTAATTTCGCTCCGTTTCTTGGTCTCCTCCCGACTAGTCTCTCCGAAGTGGGCAGTCTACTTTGAAAACCCCCCTCACGCCGTCAATTCCCCCGAAGGGTCCACCACGATCACCGTTTCTCGGTCGGACGTCCTCTACATTCTCTACTCCCAAGCTAGGGACCCAACCCTTCTAGGGGACCTCCTCCGGTACCGTTGGGTCAGGTCACAAGAACGGACCTCTTAGGGTACCTGTCTCCTCGGACCACCCGATGTCAGGCACCCCAACGTCTCTCAACCTGTGCTGATTTCGCTAAATCGTACGTATGTGCACCGACGATTCTGAGTGACAAGCACTTTGTCGATCGTAGCACACCGAGAAGTATTATTCACTACCATTATTAAGTATCGACCAGTCACAGTATCTGAAATACTGTATGAAATGTCTCAAGTAGAGTAAAGACTGAGACTTGGATCCACCCCTCCTCTCACCCTCACCCCGGTCCGAAGGGTCGGGGGACCTGAGTGGGTCCAACCTAGAGAGGGTGCTAGACGTACACCATGAAAAACCCGTAGAACATCGAGGGCCTCTATCGACAACGGTGGTGATGGACGTTTTGGGTCTTATCTCTTGTTCCTAATCGAGATTGAACCCCGGTCCCATTCCCAGGGAGAGTTCAGAGGGAAAACAGACCCCTGGGGCTTAGGGTGAGGGGACCGAGGAACTCTCCCTTGCTGGACTCCTAGCCCTTCTCACCCTCGGTGTGTGCCCCCACCTCACCTAAGCGGGGTCTGGAAGACAGGATGGTCGAGTGTCTCCCGTTCGCCCACCCCCTCCCTACCCCTCTCCCCGAGAGGACCAAGGCCGACCTCGATCGAAGGAAAAGCTGTCGGAGAACGGACCCGGGGTTGTGGGGTCGGGACCCGTGCCGGGAATGGTGTTAGTAGAGACAACCCTACCCCTTCGCCTAGAACACGTACATCGCCCGTAACTCGAGGAAATGGTCGTGGTCCTGGTGTGGCGACTACTCTCGCTTCTACTCGCTCCGCTACAACCACACTCGCTCCAAAAACGTTTACAGTTACTTCCAGACCCCCTCTCTCGTAGTGCGGGCACCCGAGGGTGGGGAAGGAGGACATGGCGGTGGTGGGTCGTAGACTCGGTCACCTCTCCACAGCAGTCACGAGACTCTCCGTGTCGTTTCGTCTTAGACCTGGGATGAGTGCCAGGGTGAAGGGTGGGGACAGAGGTACGACCCTGCCCTTCCGACTAAGGGAAGGAAAAGGAGATCCCTCTCAAGTTCGATTACCTCCTCCCTACCTCTAATCTGTATTCCTTTCTGAAAGGTCCGTCCCTCCCCAACTCCGCGACCTTACCCCTCGACTACCTCTCACGTGGAGAGGAAAAGACGTCCTTCATTGGTGTCTCTAAATTGGTATGAAGCCGAAGGACTATGCTTCGCGACTGAGTGACCTTTTCTAGGACTGCGCCCCTTTCTAACTTCCGTCCTCCCCTTTCCCCGCTGTCTCCCACTCTACTAACCTACTGTAGTGCCTGAGTCACCTGTACTCAAACTCGTTCGAGGCCCTCAACCACTACCTGTCCCTCCGGACCGCACGACGTCAGGTACCCCAACGTCTCTCAGTCTGTGCTGACTCGTTGCCTTGTTGTTGGTGTCTCTTGGAGTCGGTCGGAAGTTCCAGTACACAAACTAGGAGGGAGGGGTTTACCCTTGGAGAACTTTAGGTGAGATTTGTTACCCAGTCTGCCGGAAACGAACTCTTGTAGAGTACCACTCCACGAGTGTTGAAGAATTCTGTCACTCGAGCCGAGTGCACAGACGAGTTCTGGGAGAGCGTCCCCACGTGAGTACCTGAGTGTTTCTGCTACCTGGGGCCCGGACGCATCCTCCCCTGCCAGTCAGGCTTCTACATGAACTCGTGCCTCTAGTCCTAGACGTCCGGTCGCCGGCAGTACTTCGGGGCCTACTTCCTGAGTCTCTCCATCTACCGGTGTTTCGGTTTGACGTACTTCGGGTCCGGGTAGACTCTCCTCTCCCCACCACCCCAGTCCGACGCCGCCCGGTCGGCGAGAGTGTGGACGGACCGGGTTCGGGTCCTGACCTCGGGTGCGTCGGGGCTCTATCACCATCGAGATCCTTTTGCTCAGGGAACACTGGAACAGGACGGAACACGACTGTCTCTTTCAATCAGGGATCCCCGAGTCCGGAGACTGTGAACTGGAGTAACCGAGGTCAAAGGAGGTGACACCTTACTTCGATCATGAGTGGTCACAAACGGGAGAGTCGTTAACTGTGGGGGCAGGCGGGTTGACCGGTTGGGTCTTGAACCTTCAGTAGGGGGGAGTGGGAAGCAAAGATTATAGGGTTCGGGACGAATAGGACCGTTTCGTAAGAAGGTCAGACCAGATCCGGGAATAGGAAGAACGCACCCGAAGAAGTATCAGAGGGTTGACCAGGGCACGAAACTAAGATTAGATGAAAGGTAGGTAGCAGAAGAGGTCTCAGACTCACTAGGTTAGACTGACGGTTTATCCTTGGCTTAAACGACGAATCCCCTGTCTGGAGTCTGAAGTGACTGACCAGGACGGACGAAGAGGCCGGAGAAGAGGCCGAGTAAGAGGGTTCCGGAGGACGGGAGGTCGGTGTGGTCTACGGAACGAAAAGGCAAGGGACCAGTCAAGTGCGGCAATCCGGAGTCACGAAACCCCACGACAAAAGAGACTGACCTGACCGGAAGACATGGAGAAAGGACCCCAATGGCCAGTTGAAGATGAGTAGGAAACCTTGACTCCAGTTTACCGTGAAGGAGAGAAAGACTGAAAGAGAAACTACAAGGGATTCGATGAGTATA
Source organism: Capra ibex (assembly GCA_006410555.1). NCBI lineage: Eukaryota > Metazoa > Chordata > Mammalia > Artiodactyla > Bovidae > Capra > Capra ibex. The sequence goes on from SJYO01036187.1 coordinate 2,944,511, forward strand.
TATCGAGCTAAGACGACGAATAGAATGGCGAATGTGTAAATAAACAACTATACCGATGAAGGAGACGACCCGATACTCGAAGACCTCTTGACCCGGAGAAAGAATGAATAGAAAATAGGGGTCTCGGATCGGGTCAAGGACCGTACCACTTTGTTGGTTTTTTTGGAATTGACTTACTTAGTTACTTACTCTGAAGACTCCGGGGAAGGACGAGAATGAAAGACAGGACGACATAAACGGACAAATTTTAGATCGTCTCAGGAAACGTACACCGCCTTTACGTTAAATCGAGTACGCCCTCCACGACACCGAACCTCGTCTCCGCCGACCTCCCCCTATTCCTTATAATGTCTTTACCTTTTGACGACCGTCTCTCGACCCGTGACCTTTCCTATGACCTCTCTCCGGTACTCGGGAAATCTGTCAGTAATCGAGTCCTGTCAAAATAATTCACACCTACGACCAGAATCCGTAGACGACTCCTGTCCACTCTATGAGACTCAAAATCCGAGTAAACACCGGAGGTTTACCCCTTCTCCCTCCTACCTCTCCGGAGTTAGTCGAAATTCCAGTTCCGACCCGGAGACACCTTCCCCGTTACACTCGACTACGACAGGATTCCCCCCCGGGACCGTCTCTGCCTTCGGCTCGAGGAGTGGACCTACTGTCGACAGTCCGTCCGATCGCAACGGCTGTGCACGTCGGACAGCCGGAGGTACCGGGGGCACAGGTGTATCGAAAGTAACCACCGTAACAACTTCTGGGCCTTAAAGCTGAGACCCCGGTCGACGTCTGTCTACAATGGGTGGTCCTACGACTATTGCCGTTTCCATGGACACCACGGGGTGGGTCGGTCGTTTTCAGTCTCCAAACCTGCCGTGGGTACCCTTGGTCTTCCCCCGGGCCTTGTGAGGGATCGGGGTGTCCCTGCCACGAGGCCCGGAGGTCCCAGGAGAGACCGTAGTGTCAGTGGCAAGCATAGACTGGTACTATATGTGAGAAGGTCCACGAAAGTGGGGTTGACAATTATAATGAAATAACCTGTGCTCTCCTTTGTCCGAACCTTTATATTCGTCTCGGACACAACCTTTGTCCGAAACACTGGTCCGGAAAAAGGAGACAGAGTAAAGTGTGGTCTCTTGAGGCTTACGGGGACTTAACCGGACTACCTACTACCGACAGCCTGCCGGCAAAGAGCGTAGACAAGTTGGGAAATACCGGAAAGAACAAGACGGTTCAGAAGGGGTGTAAGGTCCCTCCCTCTGAGTTGCCCAGTACGATTGACTCGAGTGCCTTCGACACACCGAAGAGGTTCCAGTGTCTTCTGGACCCTACCTGTGAGTACCACCGCCAGGGAGACCCTGGTTCGTCGCGGTCGTCCCCCTCTTACGTCTACCCTTTCGTGGGCTTAGGGGAAACGGTGGGTGGTAGGTAGGAGCGACAGGTCCAGTGGGCGGACGATTCTCCCCTCCCCGGAATGGACCGTGGTAGACCACCTATGGGGGGTCCTTCTTCATCCAGTCCTCCCCCTTCTTTCTCCTCATCTCCGGCAACTGCCGTCCTTCCAACCGGTCGTCGCGCTTACGGTACGGACGTGTCCTGTGTCTCTCAGTTCCGGGACCCCGTGTCGACCCACTACGGCCCGTGTCTTCCGCCTCACCCTTCCCCTTCTCCGAACCGTATCCCCTGGGGGACTGGAACACCCTGGACCTACGTAGGTGGCGACTCCGGCGGTTCTTACAGCCCCTGCTACATCAGAAACTAGAACATGAACCCCTCGGTTCTCTCTTACCCCTCGTCGGGCTTGTGACACCAAAACTAGAACCGACTCCTTGTAGACCTCCCCTTCTCCCGTCCAAAAGTCAATCGTGACGTAAGTCTCAACCCTTAACAATATTATAGGACAAGAATCAGTAAGTAAGTACGTAAGTACGTTTTAAGTCACTCGTGCGTGAGATATACCGTCTCTGAAAAGAGAACTCTCGGTAGTGGAACGAGGCCTGTGACGAACCTCCAGAAGACTAACGGAAGACGATTGGACCCTTCAGATGTTCTGAAGAGAATTTCCGTACCTAAACCACCTACGGATCGTAAGGCTCCACAGTTCAGGTCGAGTCTGGCGGCAAGAGACTGGACTGACTTTTGTCCGGGCCAGTGGGAGGGGACCCGAGGACATCGTTATGGAGCCCGACATTAAAGAGCGAAAGGTAGAGAGAGGGGGTGATGTGTCACTTTGATCGTACCTTTCTTCGGACCAGAGAACAGGTCGAAGCATGTGGAGTACACAGTGTGACCCTACGAATCACTTATAGACAACTTTTTTTACTCACTTACTTATTCACTTTCTTACCCGGACTTAGTCTTGAGTCAGACTTACCCCCGCCGACGACATAAAAAACCTTGGAGGGGGATGTCCTTCCGAAGAAACAGGGGCGTCCCATGCGGAGACGACTGGGTGGTAGGAAACACCCACTAAGGTTACGACCTTAAGAAAGGGGACAATTAAGTAGTTTTCTCCCTTCTTACCCCTTTGATTCACAACCAGTCGTGTCCCACCCCTCGTAACTAGGGAGGGGACAAACGACTTGTGGAACTCCAGGAAAGTAGTCTTTGAGTCTTCGCCATTTTTGTTCCCGGAAGTTAGAGTTCCTACTGTCGACCACCTAACTACGGGCCTTCTCCACCCCTCCGGAAGCGAAAAGAAGAGGGTCGACTCCCTTAAGTTTACGAGTCCCGGGTGGACCACTGAGTGACCGAACGACACTAATCCGGAGGAAAGGACGGGTCGTGACTAAGGACAAGAAATGACAACGAGTTGTCATCAAAGGGACTGGGAGCCAGGGGACCGACAGTGGTGTTTGACTTTAGTTGTGTCTGCTACGAAACACGGGAAATTTTAGACCCATCTAAAAGACGGGGTTGGTCGTGAAGTACCTTCTCGTAGTGGTAGCGGACACCTGAGGGGGCAGGGGAGACGTCACCCACCACGGAGAGGGTAGGGGCCCTACTACCTGTCCCTCAACCTGACCATCGTTTATCGAATTTCGTAAAGATATCCGAACAGGATTCTCTCTTGGTCCGGGGGTCCAAACAAGAGTCCAAAAAAGTACCGTCCCTTTTGACCTGAGTGCTTACCTCTCGACCGACCCCCTCATTTTGTTGGGTGAGTTCCCGAACATGTACAGGTCGGAATGAACGTTCGGACGGTATCAACTCGTTTCGTTAGACTGAAGAGACTTCAGACTCTCTTCTAGACCTTTGTCTACGACTTGTGGATATCTCTCCAAGGTCTTCGGTTCACCCTTCTCCTATCACCCTTCACCCAATCAAAAGATCTATAAGTAAGTAAGTAATTTGTTTTTAAATAACCTCATGGAAGACACACGGTCCGTGACAGGTTCCGGGAGGACGGTCGGTGTACCCTTGACAATCGAGGGATGTAGAAAAATACCAAAGGTAGTAGGAGAAAATCCTGTTGTCGTCTATAGGAGTAGGGAGGTCATGTCTTTGTTGTGTCTGAATTTGAGGAACCGTGTTTACGACTGTTCCAGAAATATATTGGTCCGTCTCTGCCTCGGAGGGTCCTCTCTATCCCGACCCGACCACGAAAATCACTTCTGAGTTCACCCACTAGGGGGTCGGACTTGGTCAAGGTGGACGTAGAGGTGAAGTCGGTAACTGTCACTGGAGTTAAGTCCATTCACTTAGTCGACAAAGGGGTCCCCTCACCCCTTCACTGAAGGTGGTGCCTGGTGTCACTCCGGACTCCCTCCAGATAGTCGACAGACGTTTCCCCCCTTCCATTTCAAGTATCGGAGTCCAAGGACCTCACGTCCATAACCAGTGGAACGTCTCATATCCACACCAAAGTGATGGGTGGTCGGGTCAAGGTCCCTAGACTCTCACCTTGTTCGACCACTCTGGTGTAGGACCATTCATAGGAAATCCCCTCGGGTCCTTTAATCCACGATAGAAACTCGTAACAGACCTGGAGCCTTCCCTTTCTCGTAGGTCCTCTCTTTCTCCTGTTTCCGGTACCCCACCCTCTCCGAAGTCTAAAAGGAACCACTCCTTTCCTGACCTCTTCCGTGTCGTCTTCATTCCCGAGACTGGACGACACCGCTGTGTGGGAAAGGGTCGTGGGAACTCTTGGTCCTCCCTGAACGCACTCGACTCTCGTACCACTCTGGGGTACGTCCCCAGCCCTGTGGACGGTCGGAGAGACCCGGACACTCACCAGGAACAGGGCCAAGGGCTAAAGGAGCTCCCACAGTCATTTCCACTCCACATCCTAGAGTTTAAGTCCCAAGGGTTCATGGCAGACTCCCTGTCGCCATATCCTCGGCACGGGACCACGTCCCTCCCAAACCACCCCTCGTCTCCCCTCTCCTTAGACCCGAAGGTCGGTACAATGGACTTTCACAACGTTTCAAAGAGAGGGTCACCCATGCAGGCCAGGAAGAAGAGTTTGAGCAGTAGTTTCTCCCACTCGCTCATACGCCGAGACAGATGGTGCATCGCCCCGGACCCGACCGAGTACAAGCCCCGTAAATGTTCGAAACCCTCTTTGTCTCATCCCTCCTACTCCCCGTAGGGAAGAGTCGCGGCCGGACCCGGTAGAGAGAGACCAGGATCGAGTCGTCCCAAAATACGACAGAAGGGGCGGGGGTCGGTCGTTCCACGGAGGGAAGGGAGAAAGTTCAGAAAGGTGGTCTGAGTGAAGAGGACCACCGGAAGGAAGGGTCCGTGTCCACTACGTATGTGAACGGGACCGACAAAACGAACCGTGAGTCGTGCACCGACCGTGAGGTGCAGATACTGTAGTGACAGTGGGGACGACTTGTGGTCCGTTGTTCCTCCGCCCTCACGTTCCCGTCCTCAGTGCCGACCCTAAGTCGCCCAACTAGGAGAGGGAGGAAGGGAACAGTACGAGGGGCGTTGGGCGCGACCGGGGACCATAGGAGCGTTCGGGGAAACGGGACGGGAGGGTGGAGTCAAAGGACCCGTGTTTCCGAGTATGGAAGGACAGTCAGTCGAACCTTCTTTCTCTCGTCCGACGGACCTCCGTCCCCCTACTGGTCCCACTGGAACCCTCCTGGGAAGAATTTCCTCGGCGGACTGAAGTGGTTGTCCAAAAGGGTCCCCCTGTCACCACAAACCCCTTTGGTTCTACCAGACGCGACTGACCGAGAGGGTGCCGAAGGACACAGATTGGAAAGGGGGTGGGACATATGACTACAAAGAGAGGAACGAAAAACGCGTTGGAACGACTGCAAGGTCCTCGACTCGTCCCGTCTCGATTCACGGTCCGGGGACTCCGGGTCTCCTCGAGGGCCATCTCTAGAAGGGAGGAGGTAGGAGGTTGACGACCGAGGGGGTGGACAGGGGACGGGGGGTCGCGACCCTCTTCGGACGGACCTGCTGGAGTCTCCTTCTTCCTCCCCCTCTTTTCTCTGCCGTATTCGAATCTTCCTCTACTACAGAGGGTCCCCCTCTCACACCCTACCGACATTGGTCAAACCGTTTTCCAAACTCTCTCTCAATGTTCACTCTTTGGTGTGCCCCCTGAGTTCTACGAGGAGGCGTCCGAAGGGTCCCCTCTTCGACCCACTCACTGTCCAACAGTCTCCCCTCGTCCGACCAACTACGAAAAACACCTTCTCGTGGGACCCCCTCTCCTCCCTTTACGTAATTGATTCCCGGGTCTCTGAACCCAAGATCACGACCGAAATGCCCACTTCACCTTCCTCGTCGTAAGGAAAGACTTGGAGTCTAAGGAGTAGTCGTTTTGACGCCCTGGTATTGGAGTGTTCCAACAAACTCCCAGTCTACTCATTTGCCTGTTCTTTCCGAACACATTTTACATTCTCACTATATTTATATTTAACGATAACACCTATTCTGACACAGGTCCATCTACTTCCAGTCGGACCACGCAGGGTAAGTGACCCAGTGTCCTGGGACTCAAGGTGGTCCTGGACATTCGTGCCACGGGGCGTCTTCGGGGGTTTACCATGAGTCGACCGTCCCGTCCACACCCACTCAGACGGGTGTCGCGGACCCGGGCGGGTCTGGAAACGGACCACGAATCACACGTGGGTTGTTAACGAACAACTCACTTAGTTATTTACAAGAAAAACCTCTTGTGTACCCAACTTGACTTATTCTCATTTCCGGACATTCTGTAAAGTCACCCTGTTCATCTTTCTGACGCACTGTATTCCTGTCCAAAACCTCGGTCCTACTGGACCCAAGTCTCAACCAAAGAAGTAGACATTTACCCCTATTATTGTCAGGGTCCGTAAACGGTACTCCTGATTTACTCTAGTACTCACACTTCAGACCAGAAGGTTCCGGTGGGTCACTTACCATTGCCGCTACTAATGATACTAATTCTACCCTCCCACGAGGGAAGGAGAACTCTCTCTGACAAATCTCCGAAGGTCGGGAAGTGGAGGTTACTCCGTCCCACCGGAGCGAGGGGGAAAGGGTGGGGTGGGAGAGTAACCCAGACCTTCCCAGGCTGGAAGGGTCACGAAACGGACCACCCGAGACACCCTCTTTACTCACCCCTAGTACTGGGAGACCTCCCTGGGGCTCGAGGTCGGACCGAAGTCTCCTTCTGAGTATCTGAACCCCTCAGATACGGACCGGTGGTTTGCCTGGTGAATATTTCCTTATCGATCCTAAAAGTTCCCCCGACGTGGTCCTCTCCCTTCTCCTCCGTTACCTTCTAGAACAAAGGTACGGTTCGTCGTGCGTCGTTATGGTCCCCGGGACGCAAGATCCCGACACGCACAACCCCCCTCTCCCACCAGTCATAGACTAGGATATCTTGGGTGAGTGGGCCGAGGGGACGAACCGAGGGAGTCCAGGAGTCACCGTGGAAAGCGATGGGCCGCATGAACAGGGACGGGAAAGGGAGGACGTCGGAGGTGTAAGTCGTCGGGTAGGTTAGGGTAACGGTAAAGGAAGGCCACAGTGAGGGTCCAGAATAGAGTGTCGACCTGATAACGTAATCGGAAGACTGGTTAAGGGGTCGGGTGTAGGGGTCGAGTCTTTGAGAGTCGAAGAAGCACAGGTCCTCCCCTAGTTCAGGTCTGAGGAATAAAACCGTACGAACAGGTACGTAGTCGACTGGGACAAAACCACCTGAGTCATCTAGACACCCAACGTAGACGGGAGACATAGGCCCGACAGGTGAGTGGGGTGGACTCGTTCGAAGAAGTCAAAAGGGAGACCCCGAGGGAGGTATGAAAGGTGGAATGGACTCTACGGGACTGAGTAAGACGGGAGTGAGTCGGGACGGGTCAGAATTCTGGACGATCCAAGGAGGAGGAGGGAGAGAAGGAAGACGGACGGGAGGAGGAGGAAAAGAGACTACGGAAAGGACTTGTGGGAATGGACCCTAGAGAAAGAGGAGTTTTGAGGAAAGAAACCTGGGGAGGTCGGACGTGTGGTGATAACCGAAGGTCCTTTCCCTCCGTCCTTTCTCCCGTAACCACGACTTTTAGGAAAGCTCCCGTGTCTATCTAAACCTACTGTGCCCTGACAACGACGGGAACACTCGTCTGAAAAATGTCTACCCCGAATCTACAACCCCCTCAAGGGTAACTGTCTCCTCTTTTCTAGGGAGGGAAGACACCTTACATTTTAGACAGAGAGAGGGGAATCCAACGAACAGAAGTAGATCTGTACCCACGACTTCCCTTCTTCCGGGACCCTCGAAAGGGTTTGGACTCACACGTGATACATATTTTTACTCTCGGGTCGTCGGGTCGTCGGAGTCTTTCGAAACAAGTCTTCCCTGGACTCCTGGTCCGTCCAGGTTTAGAGAGTAAAACACCTGCTCCTTTGACTCAGAGTCTCCACTCTGAAACTCGGTCCGGAAACTGAGGTTGAGTTCACGAGGACAACTTTTCCGGGGTCTGAAAGGTCTCTGCTGGGACTAAGACGAGACACCGTAGGAACTCACCATAGCCTGTGGGGCACTGGAAGGTGGGGTCGGTCACTATGTCCTACAGGTCCAAGACGAAAAGGAGGACTCCCGGGACACCCTCCAAGACCGAGGAGGGGCCCGGACCTGAAAGGGTTCTGTCCCTGTCTGTCTCACCGTTTGGACGTTGGGGGGCTCGAAGGGGTCGAGGACCACTCCTCCACGGGTCTAGTATGAAGGATTAAGGTTCTGATCCCCAACTCCGACCCACCCCGAAGCCTCCCCTCCAATGAAGTAGGGGTCGGTCAGGAAGACCGGACCTCCTCTCCCCCTACCCTCCCTCTCCGCCTTTTACCGATCGACCGTCGCACCACCCTCCGTGGAGAGGATCCACCGAGGACCACAAGAGTCTCTCAGGTCCCGGAGGGTCAGGGGGTCTTTCCCGAGGATGTTACGGACCGATCCCCGTGCTTCCACTTTCTCCCTCGTTCTTCCCTCCCCCACATCCCTTGTACTTCTGAACTAAGGACCAATTTGTTTGTGTGTCGGGACGGTTTACTACAGTCGTACCGACTTTTTTCAGTTCACGAGGTAACGGTATCCGCACATAGTGGGTCGGATGGAGGGCAGTTTGCCACACCCGGGGAGGTCTCGGGGGGTAGGGGGTGACCTAGCCCCTGTTTGTCGTCCACGGTACACTGTTATACCTCCTTGTTTTCCCACGGGGCGGGGAGGCTCACACCTCCGTTCCTCTCGTCCAGGACTCAGTGGCCTCTCTGGATCTCCCCCCGCACCCCGAATTCCCGTCGTCTTCCACTCTTCTCTTCTCTCTCCCGTCCTCTTCACCCACAGACCTATCAGGGGTTCCGAACCGTCCCCTGACCCCAGTGTAGACCCCGTTCCCCCCTACCCCCCAAAACGTCTCGACCCCCACCCCTGTCCCCCTTTACCTGAGACAACCCTCCCGTGTCTGTCTCGTCTGTGAGGAGAACCCAAGAAGGAGTCTTAGAATTAGGGGGACGTCACTCGAGTAAGCTTTCTTTCGGGTGACGTTAGAGGAGGGTCAACATAAAGACTGTTCCAGACAGATGTTACGGGTGCTCTTATGACACCCGTTTCTACCCGAACCCGTAGCACGGGCTCACTTACGTATCTTTCCGAACCTTGCCACGGGCCGGTACCATACACTCGTTGTTTAGACGTGACACTAATAATAATGAGGCTAATGGGACCTCCCCAGAGAAGTAACGCGGAGACATTGGAGTCCGTCCAGTAAGACGAAAAGAACCCGAAGAAAAAGGTGAGACGAGAATGTACGGAGGGTACACGGGAAGGGGTACGGGAACAAGGAGACTTTCGAAGGTCCTAACCACTCTCCTCCTGGCTCTTCAGTAAAGTCTTCCCCGTCCTGTGGACCCTTCGTCTCTCGACGTCTCGGGCAGACACCCCAGAGTCACCGGACCCCCACTAGGGCAGTAACACCGGGTCCGACTGAAGGAGGAGTCGGGACACCCCACACACACATACTGACCTCCCCTCAGGAAACTACACGTGTGCACGGTCCGTGTCCTTGTTGGGGTCGAGCCGGTTGGGTGGAACCAGAAGAATAGTGACCAGGGATGAGCTCGTTAGTGACACAGGACCCGTCTCCTTTCCAGTGAAAGTCCGAAGGGGAAACGAGATCGACGACCAAGGAGGGGCAGAGTAGGTCCCACCCTCGGTCTCCCTTTCGCACCCACGACCCCACACACCCCACCCTCGATTACTACCCTCTCCTCCCGACCCCAGAGGCGACCGCTGGTACAGAGACCGTACTTCCTCGCACCCGCCTCTCCGGACACTCAAAGGTTCTGGAAAATAGTTGTAAGGAAAATAGAGATGACGGAGGTACAAAGAACCCGTTTAAAGGGTGGGGGTTTGGGGTCCGGCTAAGGGAGTGGTCATTACGGTCCCCTCTCGTACTTTAGAGGGACTTAACGGAAGAACGAGAGGTCGACAAGATCCCGGACCGAAGGGGCGGTCCCCCTTAGGGACGGTGGGTGGGGTAGGGTGACAAGCAGAGATTCGGACGTTCGGGGAAGAGACGAAAGAGACGACCTCTGTCGACGACCCGACTCCTTAGTCGAGGTCGTCCTTCCGTGAAGGGTCGTCACTCTGGACCGGTTCCAGTACCCACGGACTTTGTGAAGTCCAGTCCGAGGACTTCCAGACATACCTCTGGTCCCAATCAGAACACATGGAGAACCTTCGTCGACCCACAGGTTCCTGAGGTCACTCCCCAGGTGACGAGACCAAATTCTTTAGACCTCGAAGGAGTCACGACTGGACCAGTGAGTAAGGGAGTCCCTGAAGGGACCCTAGTCTACACCCAACCAACTAAATCGAGTTGTGTGTAAGTGATTTATGGACGAAACACTGGTAGGGAACTTTCTGACCTGTGGTTCTCTATTTTTACTTAGGAGGAGACAGGGGGTTCGAAAGTATGTGTACTCCGAAGTCCAATCTCTGGTCCGAGACCCTCCGCGGGTGTCTCTGGTAGGACCACGACTTCCTCGACACACACGGTCAGAACCACAACGGGTCCCTCCCAGAACGACCTGGGACTTGCGGTCCCAGCTCCCTCCGACCCTCCCGGCACGGTCTCCCCACCGTCACCCTCACTACGGCGACCCTCCTTCCGGAGAGAACCAAACGGGATGAACTGTACGACGCGGAGAGGTTCCCCGTGCTGGAATTTCGACCAGAAAGAGACCAGGAGTCCGAGTCACGCTAGTTCACATTCACCCCCTCGAACACGAGCTTACAGTCTAGCCGAACCGGCTCGGACCCCTGGCACACCCGAGTAACCCTCCTCCCCCCCCCCAGGACGGACTCCCACTACACCCGGGGGAGGCTCGACAGCCTACTCCTCAATCNACCACAACGGGTCCCTCCCAGAACGACCTGGGACTTGCGGTCCCAGCTCCCTCCGACCCTCCCGGCACGGTCTCCCCACCGTCACCCTCACTACGGCGACCCTCCTTCCGGAGAGAACCAAACGGGATGAACTGTACGACGCGGAGAGGTTCCCCGTGCTGGAATTTCGACCAGAAAGAGACCAGGAGTCCGAGTCACGCTAGTTCACATTGACCCCCTCGAACACGAGCTTACAGTCTAGCCGAACCGGCTCGGACCCCTGGCACACCCGAGTAACCCTCCTCCCCCCCAGGACGGACTCCCACTACACCCGGGGGAGGCTCGACAGCCTACTCCTCAATCCTCGACCAGGTTGGGAGGACTCGCTTTGTAAGTGGTGCCTCAGTCCAACGGCCCAGGACGACGACGGACGGACGGACTACCTCGGGACGAACGACAGAGATTCGGAGGGAAACGGGAGGTTGGAGGAGGTTGGAGAGTCCTGAGTCCCCCTCGTCGCCTGTCCCCCGCCCACGGAACTCATCCACCCCTTCGTTTGTTCACTCTCTCTTGTGGAACCCCGTCTTCCTGTCCCTCTGTCAACGTCTCTGACCTCTCGGTTCGTAATTCTTGGGCGACGAAGGTTCTGGACGTTTCTTCCTCTCCACGTCGGTCGTCGGATCTTCCGACCGCGGGGTCCCTTCCAGGTTATAAAAACAAGAAAGGAGACGTTTTCCTTCTTCGGGACCCCCAGACCGCCCAGAGAGGCGACCTCGAAGACAGGACGAGCGAGGGAACCGGGGACCGGGACGTCGACTCTAGAAGTGTACCTTCACTCTCGGGGTCCCCGAAGAGTCCCGACTTCCCGACCCGTGACAAGAGTCTGGGACCCCCCGGGTCTCGGACGAGGGATGGCCACGAGTCCAACCGTTTGTCGACGGCGGCACCGGTCGACCAGGGACAGTAGGGAGGGGAGTGCCTGGGGGCGGGGGCGGGAGGAGGTCCCTACTNCGACCAGGGACAGTAGGGAGGGGAGTGCCTGGGGGTGGGGGCGGGAGGAGGTCCCTACTGGGGTCAGGTTCCCCGTGGACCGACCACGAATGGCCACCCACTCGTCCCGGCAGACCCGTCCCGACGTCCGCACAGACCCCTCGCCCGTCGGCTTTCCACACACTCTCCACACGCTTTCCCGAGACGAGTTTATTAGGTCCCTCCGCAAATATTTATTGAAATGGAGTCCCGGTGCCCCACTCGGGGCCGAAGGCTAACCGAGCCTCCCCTTCACCAAAACTTGTGATGTGGTATCGATTCGGACCCCTCTATCCTTTTCCTCTATTCCCTTCTTTCCAGGGTTTACTTGTCGGGAAAAAAACAAAACGGGTTCCTCGTCCCGACAAACTACCCTCGAACCGTGAAGGATTTAGGTGGGGCCTCTGTTATCCAGTGTAAGTCGCCGGGGCCGGGGTGCCCGAGGGGGACCGGTCGGTCGGTACCGACTCCTCCCCAGCTTCGTCTGGGGAGAGGCTCGAACGACAGGACGACGAAGACCCCAGTTCGGCGTACCGGAGAACCTGTTCCCCTACGTAACTCCGGTGGGTTCCCCTCCCCCGGACCCCGAAGAACGAAACTTCCAACCTCTGAACCCCACAATGTCCCCCTGTCATCTCGAGACTCTTGGAGGCTCCTTCCGACGTCCGGTGAAAACCCCTCCGGACTCCCGGGAACTCTCTAAACCCCGTCACCATCTCTGGACCAAGGGTCCAGGCAGGGGTTGGAATTCCGTGAGCATTCAAGACACAGACCTGACTACGGGAGGATTGAAGGGTCCGTCCCACACGTCCCACGTACCCCCAAACCCTATACCATTTCCGGGAGTTCTTTGATCTCTCGGTCGTCAATAGACATTCCGCCGGACTTCCGAACGTGTAGAGACAGAGTCCGGAGACAGTGAAGTAGTTACTCACTTGCGGGTAGCCAGCACCGAGCCGAGTACAACGGTGCACGGAAGACCCAATGTCGACGGGTGGGTGAGGCACGGGTGACTCGTAACAACTCATGGAGTCTGTCCCGTCTCCCCACCCGATCCCCTCAAAGAACTGTATAAAGGACTCTCTCCCTCTGGGGTCGACCACGGTCTTCGGGGAAGGAAGAGCATAGACCCCGCCATGACACAATCAGACTTAACAGGAGAGGAGAGAGGTCTTCTGTTGTATCCGAGACTCTACCCAACGTTAGTCATGTCTCCCAAAGTCATTCAGGGGGACCTTCGATTCCTCTTTCAGGGTGACTCTTCCACTTTACTCGATCGAAGTCGTGTATTATTCCTAAGTTAATTTTTTACACCCAAATAAATAAATAAACAAATAAAACGACACGTCGTACACCCTAGAATCAAGGAACTGGCCCCTAGCTTGGGTACGGGGGACGCAACCTTCGTGTCAGAATTGGTGACCTGACGGTGCCTTCAGGGTGTTATTTATAAACAACTTACTTACTTTCTTACTTAACAGACGTTCGGGTCGGGTTCCCTCTCAAACGTCTGCGTAACGAGGACCCCGGCTCCCATTGTGGGTTCCAGTGAGTCTCAACAGTCCCACATCGGTCCCCGGACTTTCTTCGACCAGGCTCCTACGGGACGGCGAACGGCTTCCGTCCCATACACGCACCTGCGAAGGAGGTCGTCGGGGAGGCGTCCGGGGCGTGTCCGGGTCGACGACACAAGGTGCCCAGGGAGACGAAGTCCAGTGTTACCTACCTTCAATACAAAAGTCAGTGACTGAAAGAGGCTCCTGGCACTTGAGGTGCTCCTCCCATCCCGTCACGGACAAAGTAAGTGAGGACGGAGGGATAGCACATTGCGTCACGGACGGTGAATCATTTTCAAGTCATATCTAAACACGTTACCCACTTACTGACACACTACTTTAGAAGTTTGTTTCATCTCGGTCTCCAGGTCTCGACCGTGTAGGTAGAGGTCATAACGGGTCCCCGTGCCCATCGTACTGGACCGGATTTGAAACGTGTCTACTCAATAGTCACAATCGGCGAGCCAACACAGGTTGACTCTGGGGTACCTGATATTGGGTGGTCCGAGGAGACAGGTACCGTAAGAGTTCCGTTCTTATGACTTCACCCATCGGCAAGGGGACCCTAAAAGGGCCGGGTCTCTAACTCGAGTCAGAGGACGTGACGTCCGCCTAAGAAATGTCAGACTCGATGGAATAGTCTGAGAGGGATATCGGTCCACTGGTACTCATGGCTCTTGTTTGTCGATTCAAGGGAACGACCCTATGGTACGGACGTTCCCTTTAGAAAGTCAACATGAAACCAAGAAAATCACGTCTCTTACATGACAGGTTGACAGACCTCGTAGATCCTGACGGACGTCCATGTAAAGAGACAAAATTTACTGGGTACCTGTAAAGGTAGATAGCTAACTAGATCACACTCAAAACAATTACACTCAGTCAGAGAGGACTTAGACTAACTGAAAGCTATCACTGTGATCCGAAAGTCTGTCCAATAGACCAAATTAAGAGTATCGTTGGTACACTACATCAGTACAATGACAGCAGAAATCCTCCTCATTTGACTTCAGCTGATTTCGCTTTATTGAACGAGTTTCAGTGTTTCCGGACCTAAATTCTCCGTCTTTAGGTTAAACCTATAATACCGAAGTTTAAGATACGAATCAGGTAAAATAGTGAAATTGGAAACTGGATGTTTCGTTTCCTACTGTGGGTGGAAAATTCTGAGGTGGAAAATATATGAAAGTCGGAGGGGTAGTCCATATAGAAGGTTCTATTGAACCTATTTGTACCGACTCCGGAGTCTTACCCCGACCGTTGAACAATTCCGAGGAGGGATTAGGAAGAGGTTGGCAGAACCGTTTTAAGACCCTTCCAACTAGAAAATATTATCACTGTCCTTCGTACCTCGGATCTCCCAAGAGACTTCAGTGACTCCCTCGATCTGTCTCGGGAGTCTTAGACCCCTTTCGGTCTAGTCTTCGACCTCTTCGTCTCCTGTCCTCCCTCTCCGTCTCCCGAGTTGTCCTGTAGAATCCCGATAGAACCTATCTCAATTTAATACCTTGTCTCCCTTCCACCCCTCTTTTGTTTCCACCCCTCTCTGTCTACCGTCTTTACTGTCGTGTCTCTTCTCCGTCTGAGCTTTGGTTCTCGTTCGCCGTCTCTCGTTCGTGTAGTCGTAGGGTCGTCGAGTGTCAGGACTAAGAACAATTTAGCAACAGATAAAAAATACTATTTTTGTAAAGTCGTAGTTGGGACATGAAAGGGCCTCATATCTAAGAAGAAACCACTGTTGGAATGGGGATCTCAACTTCTGACATAAGTAGATAGGTAGGTAGGTAGGTAGGTAAGTAAGTGAATTGAATTAGTAACGGGGTACGGTCCTACGACGTGACCCCTATGACTCTAGGTGTTCCGGGTGGGGGACGGGACTCTTCTAGAGTGAGACCCCGGTTCTGTCGCTCCACTTCTCTGGGAGTAGCGTACGTTAGTGTCATGGTCCCGGTACGTCTCCTCTCCGACACCCCTGCCACCCCCACCAGCCCTTTCCGAAAGGGATCCTCCCCTGTGTCTTCCCGGCTAGCACCGGTCTCGGACCCTGAAATCCAAATTTGGGGTCCACCGGTGAGGGTCCCCCTTCCCCCTGCCCCTGACAAGATCTTCGTCACAAAAATATCTCCTTCCCAGGGTCGCACAGAGGTTCTGAGACTGGGGGCTGAGGTAGGGTCCAAGAGGGAAATTTCGGATAGGGACTCAAAGGTAGACTGGTCTTGAGGTGGGACAAGAAGTCGTCTAGAATCTCGTCACGTACATGTCTGTGTGTATTCGAGTGTGGTTTGTCTAGACCCCCTAAATGACTCAATACAGTCATTTCGGTATCAGTATTTCATGGGAAGACTGATACAGTGGAACCTCGACCAGGTCGATTCCTCGTCGATCAAAGGCGTGATCATTTGACTCCGATTTGGAGTTCCTCTGCTTAGGACGGTGGAGATCGGAATAGACGTGGACGACCGAAGAACATGACACGGGACGCACCCCGGACCCGGTTCGCACGCCCGTCCTAGTACAAAACCCGTCTCGTCGGGTCGTTGAATTCGTTTGTGGAGTTCCGACCTCAGTCTTTTTAGAAGTCGTGGAACGGGACGCCACCGTCCTAGACTGGACCGGGACACCCACGGTCAAAGGACTCAAGGACCCTCGACCGTCCCGACGTCCCCATGGGTGCCTCTTCGGTCGAACGTGGAGAGAGGAGTCCTTTCGGTCTCGTGTCTCGCCACTCGTAGACTCTACCCAGTCCCCTGTCCCCTCCGTTCCGCTCGGGGTCCCTACGGTTCGACATAGGTCAGAATTGAGTCCCTTGGCCTCGAAGACGGCACACGGACCGTGACACGATCCACGACCGCTGACTCCGACTTCTGACGGTCCGGGGCACTCCGGTACTAGGACTTCTCGTCCGTCTCCCTCCGAAGGCTCTCGTGTGTGCCGGTGTCCCGACCACCCGTCATTCAGCCTTCCTTCGATTCCCCCCGAGACTTCCGACATGTCACTCCTGTCCTAGGTAGACCTCTCTCAACCTAGTCGCGACCGGTTCTGGGGTGTCGTAGACCCTGGTCTCCTTCCCCTTGCAACGACTTGGGAACCTACTCCTCACCTTCTTCCCCAGAGTCCCAAGACTCAGGAGAGAGAGTCAAATGTCCACTCTCTCTCTACCCTCCCTGGACGGATTCCAGTGGGTCCCTCCGGCACAGTCTCGGGTCCGACCCTCGGTGGGTCCTGGGGTTGGACCGGGAGGTCGGACCGGAGAGAGGTGCGTCGTCCACCCTCCACCGAAACACTGGGAGGGAGGGAACAGGCACAGTGGGTCCCAGAGGGGTCTCTGTGGTCCATGGGTCTCACGGCGGACGTCTCCAGAAGGGACGAGCACCCCGGACTCGTGAAACGGGACTCCAAACCCTGTTCGTCCAGGCGTCGCAGCCCGGACCCTCGGGGCCGCACGACCGGGACGTCGACGGTCTGTCTCCTCTTCTGAGACGAGTCCTGACCTGGAACCACCCGACCCACTCCCACAGGTTCCGTGAAGTGTGACAGGACCCTTGGGGCGCTTACTCCGACCTCCACTCCGCCTCCACTCAAGGTTCAGATCGGTGCAACTGACGTTAAGACCGAAACCCGGGAATTCGGTTCGCACATAATCGGACCATATTCCCGACGGAGGTTCTCCCCATATCTCCAACCCCATATTCTGCTGGATCTGGGGGAGGGTTAAGGTCCTCTTGACTCTGTCGACCTCTTTCTTCCGTAACTGTTGGAACCAAGGTCCCAGAGCGGGACCGAGGTCCCAGATCGAACCCGTCGCTCTCTTCAACTAGTGTTCTCCCTGAACTGGAGCGTTTCTCTAACCTTTTCTACGGAGGCGTAGAGGGGAAAGAATAGGGTGTAAAAGGACCTTTCTTATTGTGCCCTTCCATGGATAGTGAGTGGTCGGTCAGGTCAGGAGGGTCGAGAAGAGGGGTAGTGGCGACTGGTGTGTCCGGAGAGAGGAGACGTACGACTGTCGACACGAGAGACTTGGGGTTGACCGGTTTCCACTCCGTCAGACCCAGAAGATCAATGACAGAGGGGTTCTCGAGAAACTTCGGTCACTGATACAGTGTCCATGCACTCTCCGTAGTCCCACATCACCCTTCTTGTTTCTGAAGCCCGACTCTGAGACCGAGACCCAAACGACCAGTACACTAGAACCCAAACAAGTAAAGACCCCGAGTCAAACAGGTGGACATTTTCCCATGTGTGCTGCTTTTCCTTTACGAAAACATTCCGTTCAAGGAAGGGAACCCCGTACTGGCGGACCGGAAAGCGGGTATGGGCAATGGAGAGGTTATGGACGATGGGAAACCGGGGTGGGGTCGGTCACTGTGGGAAACGGTGGGACGTGGAGTTACTGGGACGAGGGAGCAGAGTCATCAGTCCTCACAACCCGAGGGTGAACGTCCGGAACGGGAGGACCGGAGGGTCCCTACGTCGGTTCACCGTCTGACCCAAGTTCTTCCGAGAGGAGGGCTCGACGACGTTGTCTTGTAGTCCCGCAATCAGTGCGGACCCGGAACGCCGGGGGTGGGGGAAGGGGAGGACGGAGACCCTCCACGGTTCGTCTCTCCCACGCTCGCACTTGCAGCCACACGCACACGTGCTGCACCCGCGACTTGTTCAACGAAAAGACTTTCCCTCACCCCGAGCCCCGTACGTACGTGGGGATGAAAGGGGGGGGTGGAGTGTTCGAGGGGTTAATGAGAGACGGACACCAGAAACGGAGTGGGACGGCGGGCACCCGACCACCCGACCCCACTCAGGGGAGTGGGAGACCCAGGACCACGGGAGGACGGACTCCTTATACGGTCTGAGAGTTCTCGACTTGGGCGTGATCGACACCCGTCGGGAACGTCCTTGTCTCGGAACGTCGACCCTGAGGGGAGTCAAGTACAACCTCTCTCCCTGTCACCTCCCCTTCCACAGAAGGGCTCAAAAGGGGGTCCCCGACACAAACCCGTGATGCAGGTCTTTCAATGAGGGGTCTATTCGGAAGGAACGACACAAAAGAGTCGGGAGGATCGTAGGACTAAGGCGGGAGAAGAACGGGTCTTGGTCGGTAGTGTCCGAGTCCGTCTCCTCCCTCGTACGACCCCATCCAAAAGTCGGGGTCTCTTCTCCAACAGGTGAGAACCATCCCCTGACCCCGACCGAGTTCCGAAGTCGGGCCCTGTGTGAGTCTCGAGGAGTCAGGACTCGTCAGACTTGTGGTAAGAGGGAGACCCTCAGACCCCCACCCCCACATTCTATACGTACCTTAAGGGACTCTTACACCCTCTTACGCCAGGGTCGAACTGCCTACCACGTCCTCCCCCGGATCCGGTCACACGACCCTGGAGTCGACCCCGGCGAAGCGACCCAGAGGGTCGTGTCGTCCGTCTCCGCCCATACTGCCTCCGACCGGCGCTCCGAGACTCCAGGTTCCGAGGTCTTCGAGTACAGGATTGAGATCTAAAGTCCCTCGTCCGGCGTCGTGTCTACCGAAACCTCCTCAGGAATCCTGTTGAACCAGCGACCCCGATCAAGGACAGTCGACAGGTCCCGACTCGAGGCCGGGCCCGGCGAGTGTCTCGGCGTAACAAGGGTCCCTTGGCGAGCTCGAGCAGAACAGGACGACCATGTAAGCAACCGACACTAAGGGTAACTCCTGTAGAAGTCTCCGTCCGTCCCGCGGTCCGAACGCCCGTCCGGGGCCTGACGAGGCAGCTCGTCCCTCGACCCTCTTCCCCGCGAATGGTCGGAAGTTACACTGGGAACCCCGACAAACGGTTCCCATCACCGTTCAGACGGACCCTTCAAGACTACGGCGACGACCGGGACGGTCCTCCGACTCTCGTCTGGGGTGACGGTCGCACAGGGCCCTGACCGAGACCGAGACCGAGGGCCCCTCGTTCGACACACTAATCCCCGTTCGACGACTCGGAGAGACTCGAGGGCCGAAGGAGTAGAGGTTTCACTCTCTCTGTCGTCGTGGACGACGTCTCACTATGACCCTCCTGCCTTGTTCCATTGAGTACTTCGGGAACCCGTCGTTCCTCTAGGTTGGTCAGGTAGGAGTTCCTTTAGTCGGGACTTATAAGTGACCTTCCTGACTACGGCTTCGACTTTGAGGTCATGACACCGGTGGACTACACTTCTCGACTGAGTGACTTTTTCAGGGACTACGACCCTTTCTAACTACCGCCCTCCTCGTCCCCTGCTGTCTCCTACAACCTACCGTAGTGATTGAGTTGCCTACACTCAAACTCGTTTGAGTCCCTCTATCACTTCCTGTCTCTTCGGACCGCACGACGTCAATCTCAGTCGAGTCTATACGGAATCGTTGACTTGTTATTGTTAAGTCCTTTTTGTAAATAGCGTTCTAGACCGTTAAAGGTCTCCCGGGTGCGATGGGTGAACCAGGAAAGAGAAGAGGCGACAGGGACAGGGAACTTCACGAAAGGGAAGGAAGAGTCGACAGGTGCAGGAAGTCGAGTTCGGCGGACAGGGGGCACGTCGGTCGGACAAACGAGGCTGGTGCAAGTCTGAGGACGTCCAGAGAGTCCCCTATTGGCGTTGATCTGTGAGCTAGTACACGAGAATCCCTAAACCGAAATTACCAAATGTTCCCTAGGGAAGGACCTAGTATCCTAAACCCACAAAACGAAGATGACACAGGAAGTGCCTGGTTTTACAGGACTCGAATAATTATGATCACGAATGGATGCCTGACTCTCGGGTAGGACCCAGGACGGAGTCCCGTTAATATCTTCCTGGTAGCAAGTAACACCAAAGTTGGAACGAGTCACTCCCAGGTTCGAAAGGTCTTCCACACAGTAAACGTCGGTACAGGGTCGTCGACTGCTCTGGGTCAGTTGCCAGTGCTGACTGGGGGTAAAACGGACGAACACGGGGTAGGGAGACTGATTTCTGGGTGAAGGGGAGGTCCCGACTCCGAGGACACCCGTCCGAACCCTCAGAGACCCGTAGGGACCCACCCAAAAAGACGAGAATCGAGTAAGAACGAGAGACAACGAGTGGCCGGCACCTCTCTCCCGGGGAGACCCCTCAAGACGAGAGGACGGAGGACCCCGAGGGCGGGAGCTTCGGGTCACAGAGTCACTCGGGACACTGGTCGCCGTGAGGCACGCAGGGAGTCCTCGTGCCACCCTCGGGGGGAGGTCCGACACTTCGGTGCCGTGTCTGACGAGAGATGGTGGTCGCTGTCGTAACGACACCCGCGCACTACTGTACGACCCCAGGTAGAAGGTCGGAGGGACTGACACACTGACTCACGCGTGATTCCGTTGCGTCTCGGTCTCCTCGGGGAAGGTCCAGACCCGGAACTCCACGACCCGCTCAGAGGTGCGAGAAAGGAGGAGGGCGGTACGACTACTGGGTCGTAGTTGGCACGTGTCACTGTCACCGGACCGTTTGCCCTTTGTTGTCTACCTTTCGGAGACTCGAGTACTTACTGGAATACTGCAGTTCCCGAGATCGTCGGAGCTCTGACGCCATCCTTTTTTCTCGCTGAAATAAGACGTCCGGTGACACGACCCCAGGAGAGGTAACGTAACATCAAACCAGAAATTGGGTGTGTGCCCGGGGCTCATACTACTCTTGTGACGGGAAGTCGAAAACGAACATTAGTGGCGCCGAACCGAGTCCTCTCTCTTGCATCTGCGGGTAAAGGACCCAAGAGGAGGAGACGGGGCCTCTGAACTGGTGTCCTTGAGAAGGAGAGGACATTTGTCTCCAGACCTCCTGGAGACTAAGTGGCCGAATATTCTGTGTGGGTCAGAGACCTAGGGTTAAACCCAGCCGACTCTGAGGGTCGGGACACGAAGGGTTGTTGTCTTAGTAAAAAAAAGGGGAAAGGGAAAGAGAGAAAAAAATTTTTTCTAAAATAACTTAATAACTAAATATTACAACAATTAAAGACGACATATCGTTTCACTAAGTCAAGATAGAGAGAGAGAGAGATATATATATATATGTAAAAAGAAAAAAAAAGGTAATACCAAATAGCGTTCTATAACTTACATTAAGAGACACGATATGTCATTCTTAAACAACAAATAGTTAAAATATATTTCATCGAACATAAACGATTAGAGTTTGAGGGTCAGGAAGGAAGGGACTGGGACTGGGACTGAGGAACCGTTGGTCTTCAGACAAGAGACAGACATTGTCGTTTTAGAAATATCAACTACGGGCGCCAATTCCACTCGGAAGGACCTACTCCCGAGATAGGAGGACGAATCAAGTAGAGACAGAAGACGAATCTTACTCTTCTATACCCTTCCCAACCCCCAGAGTCCCAACCCTTCCTTGGGGTACCTAACCATCAAAGATCAGACGATCCTAGAGGGACCCTAATCATTCATCTACTTTTTGCCTCGACACAATGATTGATTCCAATTCCTTTTTATCACGTAACATAAATATCTCGTGAATGTTAAATATCCTACGAAAGGTGAACGCGGTAGAGTAGATTAACAACCGGTGTCGGGACACCGTCCCTGTCCCCGATAAGTAGTGACAAAACGTATACACCTTTGGTTCCTATTCAATGGGTGCGGACCCTTTACGGGTTCGAACGTAGTCTGGTAGTCCCAAGGGCTGAAAGATCGAAACACGAGAATACAGAGGTGGGACGGTCCGACTTTTTTACGCTACAAAACTGAATACGAGTCCTTCATGGTCTGGACGTAAAGAAGACTTTTCCCTTCCTGAAGGAACTACACGCCCATCCCCGTTCCCTCTGTGAATTTGACATGAACAGATCTCTGCTTGTCAACTTACCCTACATGTCAGGGATGACCACTTGTGGAACTTCGGGGTCCTGAAGGGACTTCAAGGGTCTGGTTTATTTCCCAAACAACAAAAAGGGAGTGTAGGACAGGGGTAGGTTAAGGACGGGAATGAGGTTCTGACGTTCCGTTTGTCCAGACCTCCGAACATACCCCTTCCACCCCAGACCCGTCCCCCCTCTCTACAGGGTCACCCCACTTGGGGTGATTGTGACGAGGACCTTTCACAATTGACTCTCTCAGGAGTCGGATCCTTCTGAGTTCACCTCCCCCGTCCCTAGGGAAAGTGGAGGTCACCGAGTCGGTGTGGTCCATGAACCCGCCTCACGTCCTATTTCAGGTCACCTCTTCTCTCCAACCAAACTGGGGTCACAAGGACTAAAACGACGGGGTGGTTAATGTGTTTGTCAGGACTCGTGGGTTGCACTCGTGTGGGTGTACAGATCTTGGTGTCTGGGGTCCAAGTCCAGGGCGACCGAAGAAATCATGTCGTCGTACGTCCTAAATTCAATCTGTGTTTCCTCTTGAAGGACCCCACTCCCATAATCTATGCTCTGACCCGTCACACCTTAGAAGACTTCCTTCGAACTCTCAGGGATATTTACACCTTCCTTACAAATAGAGAGACTAACAACCCCACTCCCATCCCGACTCCCTGAACAGGTCTCTGTTGGTCTACTTATTCTACACGTCAGGGATGACCACTTGTGGGACTTCGGGTCCGTCTTCCTCTCCGTTATTTCCTTGTTTCCTTTCTCCACGTATCCTGAGAGAGGGAACGAATAAAGACATGGACCTTTACCCTCTCCCTCCTTTAAACCCCGAGCCTTATAATGTCACCCCCGTGACGAACTGACGACCTGTCTTTCACAAGTTTCTTCTTCCTGAGAAACTAGGAATCTTGTCCCTTTACCACTCCTCAGACACTCTTCCTCGTAAAGGGACATACGTCCTCCGGTCCCTGTAGATCTCAACAGTAGTCTAACCGGACCCGTACACTTAAGTCACCCGTCTTGTTCACCCTTTCCCCACTCCGCCCGATCTCTTCCCAACGACCCGAGAGGCGAGTGAATCGGTCTGAGACGACTCGGTTTGGTTGGTTCTGGACACTCTCCCCTAGTCTTCCAGGATTCCTCCATCCTACTAAGGACCTATGAGATTAATAAAAATAAAGGCGTAAAATAATACTTTATAAAATTTGTATGTCTTTCCGGTTTTCTGAAGAGGTAACTTGTGGTCTATGGGTGATGGATCTAAGATGTTAATTGTAAACGACATACAGGAAATAGTGTGTAGTGTAATAGGTAGGGAGATAGGTGGATTAAAGACCTACGTAAAATTCCACTCCTCGTCCGGGACTTTTTTTACGGATAATAAGTCAAGTCAAGTCAAGTCAGCGAGTCAGCACAGACTGAGAACCGTTGGGGTGCTTAGCCTCGTGTGGTCCGGAGGGACAGGTAGTGGTTGAGGGCCTCAAGTGAGTCTGAGTGCAGGTAGCTCGCCCAATACGGTAGGTCGGAGACAGCAGGGGAAGAGGAGGACGGGGGTTAGGGAGGGTCGTAGTCTCTGAAAAGGTTACTCAATTGAGAAGCGTACTCCACCGGTTTCCTGACCTCAAAGTCGAAATCGTAGTAAGGAAGGTTTCTTTAGGGTCCCGACTAGAGGAAGTCTTACCTGACCAACCTAGAGGAACGTCAGGTTCCCTGAAAGTTCTCAGAAGAGGTTGTGGTGTCAAGTTTTCGTAGTTAAGAAGTCACGAACCCAAAGAAGTGTCAGGTTGAGAGTGTAGGTATGTACTGGTGACCTTTTTGGTATCGGAACTGATCTGCCTGGAATCAACCGTTTCATTACTGAAACGAAAACTTATACGAGAGATCCAACTAGTATCGAAAGGAAGGTTCCTTTTAACTTTGATGTCAGTCGAGTGTGGCCAGTCTCGATGGTGGTAGTTTTATAGATGTTTATTATCTACGACCTCTATCACACGTCTTTTCCCTTGTGAGGATGTGACACCCTCCCTTATCTTTAACCAGGTTGTCGATACCTTTTGTCAGACTTCAAAGGAATTTTTTGGATTTTTATCTCAATGGTATACTATGTCGTTAGGGTGAGGACTCGTTTATAGACTTTTTCTATTTTTAAGTTTAAGCTTTTCTATGTAAGTGGGGTGACAAGTGTCGTCGTGATAAGTATTATCGGTTCTGTACCTTCGCTGGATTCACAGGTAGTCGTCTACTTCTCATTTCCTCCACACTATATGCATGTACGTAGTATATGTACTATATATATTACTTTATAGTGAGTCAGTAATTTTTCTTACTTTATAACTGTAAACGTCACTGTACCTACCTGGATCTCTAATTGCATGATTCTCTTCATTCAGTACGTATCTTTCCGTTTATGATATGCACCTTAGATTTTTTTTTATTATGTTGAGATAATGTTTTGTCTGAGTGTGTGTCTCTTTTGTTTATGTACCAATCACTTCCCCCATCCCCTCCCCCTCCCTACTTAATCCTTAGACCCTAATTATCTACGTGTCCCTTGATAGAATATTTAGAACATCGTTGGATATTACCTTTTCTCAGACTTCGACGTGCGAACTTTGATTGTGTTATAACCTTTAGTTGATATCAAATTATAGTGTGTCTTAAAATTTTTCACTCCACGTCTGTAGTCATGGGTAAATCCGGTCATGCAGTCGTAGTATAGTACTCGTTCTCCAGTTATGAACAACGTCAATAAAACACACACACACACACTATTCCAAACGTGTGTTACTTTGTGTGTCTAGAGCACACGGTCCCTACTCAAGACTGTTCGCGTATGTGGACACGTTGAGTTGGGGGTAGTTCGACGTCTTGTGCCACTACTGAAGTCTTTCAGGGGAGTCTGGGCAAGGATTCTTCAGGGTGGGGGGGTTTTTTTTTTGGAGAAGACTAAAGAAAGAGGGCATCTAATCAAACCGGAGGCACATTGAAATAAGTGTGTTTACTTTGGTATGTTAACCTAAAGAACCCTCCCGAAGAAAGGGAAGTGTCTCACCTAGGACGGAAGAAACCTTTTCTCGGACAAAATATATCTCAGTCTGAAAAAAAATTTGGTCGTCCTTTGTGCAGGGGTCTAGATTAGAAGCAATGTTCGGCCCTGTGACACAAATGTTTCCGTACTAGCTGTGGAGTCACGGGTGAGACACACAGGAACTGGTCGATTTCCATTTGTCCCGACGAGGGGGACCGAGGTCTCTCGACGCTCGCCCACGCCCCTCCGACCGTTCTGAAGACTTGGGGGTCGGATGAGGACGACGACACTTGACTCGACCGGAAAGCCCCAGGGACCGGGAATATAGGAAAGGGGTGAGGCCGCGACTCCTAGCCCGGAAGAGCGGGAGGGGAGGAGGGCTTGGGGGTGGTCCTCCTAGACTATTGGTCAGTAAATGTGATCTATTGACTATCAGGCCAATGTGACATTGACCTGGCGGAAGGTGGCTCCACGACGGAGATGGCCATAACTGAACAGGGGAGAAAATAGAGGCTAGCACCGGCTGTCCGAGGGCCGAGACCCGGAGAGACTGAGGGTGACTCCGAGGGATTCCTGTCCGTCGGGGCGCCGGGGGTGGCTCGACGACACGAGACTGCAGTACCTAAAAATCAGTAAGAACCTTAGTCAGCGTCCAGGTCGGGTCCTCCGAGTTGAGACACTACTGTACACCCGTTGCGACACGTCCTCTGCCTCCTCCCCGGCTTACGAGACAACCCCCCGGTCAAGGCACAGGAGGGGACCCCCCTCTACCCAGTGGTAGGTCTCTACCGTCGCGTTTTTATTAGTAGTATTTATTTCCACCTTTGTATGGCTCTAGGTTTCCACCGACGGCCTTCTGAGTCCTTTTCTGCTTATGTGTGACCCTTTCCCCCGACACCCCTGGGTTTGTCACAGTCTTTTCACAGCGAGTTCTCCGTGGAGGAGTGTTCGCGTACACACACTCCGTAGGGTGACGGGTGACCCAGACCTAGATAAACCTCATACTGGGGGTGGGAAGGGTAGGGGGCGATTGGGGGACGCCCCAGAGACGTTCCGAGATCCTAGACCGTCCAAAGGGGGAGCGGACCCCCCAAGAGACTGAGGGGGTGGGGTGGTCGTCCGGGACCTCTACTCTGAACACGTTTCCGTAAAATCCGTGACGACCCTTTACCCTAGACTCCTTGGGCCTTTTGGTAAGACTCAGGGAAGACGACCGGGGGCTTCCCTTTGGTTCGACAGACAAGTCGTCCTGTGACGAATACCCTCTGTTTGGGGCGAGGGTAGGGGTGGGGAGGGGCGGTCTCGGAGACGAAGACCCCTCTGGCTTACTCGACCCGTGCGAAGAAAGACTTTGCCGTTCAGGCCCAAGCAAGAGCTGTCCGACAGTCGCAGTCCTCCGGTGGAGTCTTACCCGTGTCCTGAGGAAGGGAGGTCCAGAAGGGAAGAGTCTCGACCCGAGGGACGGGGGAGGTCGGGGTCGTGTCACTAAGAAAGGGGGTCGGAGGTAGGAGTAGAATTAGTGTCAATCCAAAGGGGTTGAACAGATATGAAATTTGTGGCCCTCCCAAGTTTTTTAAGAATCCGAAACAGGGATCTATGAGGCTGAGTGACACAACGGCCCCTGGACCAGTACTCAGAAGACATTTGATAAATTTATGAGTCGATCCATTCCCCTCGGGGTGGTATCGGGTTTAGGACGGAAGAAGGGAGGGACCTGAGGGTTTATACACAAAACAGAGGACCGTGTTTGCTACGCTAAAACCAGCCATTAACTACTAGAAAGTGTAGTAGTGAAAATTTTACCTTTTAAGAGACTTTACAGGGAGACAGAGGACACGGCAAAGGTGGGACTATGACTGTGGACAGTAGAGATAGTGGTCGCCATAACGACTTACTCTGTACAGGGACAGAAGACCTCCGAAGGAATAGACGACTCCGAGACTTCCGTGTGGAGGGAGTGCCCTCTCTCTCGCCAAGGTGGATCAAGATTGGTTTTCTCTTCACTAGTCTGACCCCTAACCGAGACTTGGTTCGAGGAGGAGACTTTCGACTGAAGAGGACAAGAAAAGAACCCTCTGAGAAGTGTCAGGAGTCACCCTCCTCGCGCACCTATTCCGTGTGGTTTGGGTATGGGGACTAAACAAGGGTCCGTGAGAGGTGAAAGACTCGAAAAATTTGTCACCTTGGTTATTATGGTTTAACTAGACTTTAGAGACGACCCTTTTTATACGTGGTGGTTGTTTGGACGTAATTGAAAAACCCGAGATTGGACTAGGATCGTAAATATCAGCCCCCCACCCCCTCTATCTTCGAAATCCTTCTCCTACTCGTCACAGATTGAGATTTTATTTTAAGGTTTATATTCACTTCCTCTAACCTAACTTAACCCGAGCAACGTCAGAGAAGCATATCTAAGACGACTTACCTACTTGTTTGGTTCGCACACACACAAACTTACTATGTCGACTCAATGTCGAACGTTCAATAAAGGAGGAAGAGACCGATTCCTGTTTATCCCTTTCTCGGATGATTATGACTCCAATAATTTTTTTTTTTTACTGCAGATATCTTTTAGGGAAGCTTTCCAGTTATTCTAGTTTTATAAAAAAAACATTTGCTGGAACAAATTTCTCGAAGTCCGCAAAACAGGAAGTGACCAGATCGGGTCAACGTCCGGACCCTCACTCCATCACCTTGTCTCTACCCCCGGTTCTCTTTATGGGGTTTTCCTCGGATCTTAGGGGACTACAACGGTCCCCTTAGTGGAGAGACGGACTGGAATCGTGCCAAGGGTCGGATTTCCTTTCACCCTCGAAATTGACCCTCCGTGGTCTCGGGATTCCTCGAGATCGACCTTCCGTAGCCGAGGTCGACGGGACTCGGAGGGGTCCTTTCCTGTGTGGGTTGCTGACTCGAGAGGTCGACGACGGACGCCCGATCTATCTCAGTTGGGAGATGACGAGGTCCCGGACCCCTGTCGAGGGACGTAAAAGAGGAAGTCAAAATGTGAGCAGTTTGTAATACGAAAAAGTGAAGACAGTATGTGTTTTGTAAGAACGAAACACACAATAAGAAAAAAGACGATTACTTTTATTAAGGTCGAGTAACATTTTTAGAGTTCGCTTTATTGCACGTTTATTCTTTCGTTTTCGAAGGTATTAGATTAAAAGACTCTATCGGTCGGATCGTCGACTCCCATGTGGGAAGGTCTAGAAAGAGATTCGTACGTGTTTGTCGAATGTGTGGAAACGAGTACGACAGATTGGACGAAGGACCTCGCGGCAAAGAAGAGAGAACGGTCCGAATGGAGACATGCATGAAGACTTGAATCGGGTGAAAGCCGTGGACAGTAGGGGATCGGACCTGGTCCACGGCGAGGGACCCGATGAACTCGGGGACACTCGGAATAGTCTCGTGGATGGTGCCACTTATATGTTCAGGATCAACTAAGGGGCGGGCGGGGGTGGGGGGTTGATCTTATATCCGGTATGTCCAATCACCGGTTCTCCGCTTCCGGTCCCTCCTGGGATCAGGGTGATCGTCGGGGCAGGGAAGACCGAGACGACTGGGAGGAACAACGAGTTCGTCGGAGTCACGGATCGTGGGACGGACCAGACACCGACGACGAGTCATCGACAAACAACTCATTCACTCACTCACTCAGTCACTAAGACCCAGTGTCTTCGACAGGGGTGGCACCCTGAAAATACGTGTCCACCTTCCGATATCTTTGGTCGGTTCTTGTCGTCTAGAGGTACAACGGACCAAGGTTCTCGATGGTGACCAAATGTCTCCAACATATTGAAACCCTTGTCAGAAGAACTCTATAACACTTCCAATTTTTAAGTTCCTCACTCCCAAGGAGGGTGGCGGATGTCACCGGTGAGAGGGTGAGGGCGAATCCTCCGGTTCCCGGGAAAAGGGAATTCGGGTCACTCTGTGTCTCTCGAGCCCAGAGATTGTCTCGAACCATACTGCCCGAGACTCCGGTCTCGAGGTCTGTACAGTCGACACACTGGAGTCCGTCCATGGGGTTGGGGAGACTCGGAGGGAGGTGTTATAATTTTAATCTTTAGATATGGATGGAGTGTCCAACGTACGCACACATGATTCAGTGAAGTCTGCACAGACTGAGAAACCTTGGGGTACATGACGTCGGGTGGTCCGAGGAGACAGGTACCCTAAGAGGTCCGTTCTTACGACCCGACCCAATGGTACGGGAGGAGGTCCCCCAGAAGGGGTGGGTCCCTAACTTAGACATAGAGGACGTAACCGTCCGTCCGAGAAATGGTGGTCGTGGTGACCCTTCGAGATGGAGTTTCCAATCTCTCTGATTTACTTTATGTTTACCCTCTCCTCCTCTGATTTACTTTACGTTCACACTCTCGCGAAACGTGTAAGACATCGAAAAATCGGATGTAGGGAGGGTCACCTCAGGTTTCACTCTAGTCGCACGATCCTTTGGCTCTTAAAAACCGAGACAGGAACAGAGGACTCAACTGGAACCCTGAAAGACACTTCGCCTCCACCCTTCCCTGTACCCTGGTGTGCCAAGGATTCTGGCGAAGGTTGAGATCTTAAGATATACGAGACTTTTCAGTTTACAGGACTCAGGAGTATGGTGGTAAACCTACACTCGTGTTTCCAGAGACGGCCACCGGTCGTGTTGGTCCCTCCCCGAGAAAGAAAGTGGTTTCCGGGACTTATCCTTAAAACTTCCCGAAGGGACCATCGAGTGGACCCTTTTTTAGACGGACGTTACGTCCTCTGGGACCAAGCTAGACTACTTGTGACCAACCGTCCGGTAGTGACCCTACGGGGGTTCGAACTTAAAGACACGACCCGGTGGTACTATGATCTTTTAGGAGTCGATCAAAGGTTCAAGGATCTCTCCCTACCTAAACCCTTACCGCACACACTACACAGAAAATACTGTAAAAACCGAAGAAAGTCAAGTCAAGTCAGCGAGTCAGCACAGACTGAGAAACGTTGGGGTACTTTACGTCGTGTGGTCCGGAGGGACAGGTTGTGGTTGAGGGTCTCAGGTGGGTTTGGGTATAGGTAACTCAGTCACTACGGTAGGTCGGTAGAGTAGGAGACAGCAGGGGAAGAGGAGGACGGGGGTTAGGGAGGGTCGTAGTCCCAGAAAAGTTTACTTTTCTGCACGACACTTCACCTCCACCCTTCGAGAAGCGTAGTCCACCGGTTTCATAACCTCAAAGTCGAAGTTGTAGTCTGGGAGGTTACTTGTGGGTCCTGACTAGAGGAAATCCTACCTGACCAACCTAGAGGAACGTCAGGTTCCCTGAGAGTTCTCAGAAGAGGTTGTGGTGTCAAGTTTTCGTAGTTAAGAAACCGCGAGTCGAAAGAAATATCAGGTTGAGAGTGTAGGTATGTACTGGTGACCTTTTGGTATCAGAACTGATCTGCCTGGAAACAGCCGTTTCATTACAGAGACGAAAACTTATACGATAGATCCAACCAGTATTGAAAAGAAGGTTCCTCATTCACAGAAAATTAAAGTACCGACGTTAGTGGTAGACGTCACTAAGACCTCGGGTTTTTTAATTTCAGTCAGTGAGAAAGGTGACAAAGGGGTAGATAGACGGTACTCCACTACCCTGGTCTACGGTACTAGAAGCAAAAGACTCACAACTCGAAATTCGGTTGAAAAAGTGAGAGGAGAAAGTGAAAGTAGTTCTCCGAGAAATCAAGGAGAAGTGAGAGACGGTATTCCCACCACAGTAGACGTATAGACTCCAATAACTATAACCGACGAAACCTTGGACTAATAAATTCCGATCCTAGTCTATCCATTTAACATCTCGAACGAGAACCCCACGCACCCCAGATCCACTACTCTCTTCTGACTGTTCACTGGGACTACGCCCCTCGTCCGACCTCAGACGTCCGAATCTCTCTACTAGTCCCAAACCCAAACATCTCCCTCGTGCACCCACACCACGTCTCCTGTTCGGTCGACTTTGTCCCTATAACTCAGTTGGCATGTGCACAAACTGACTAGTTCGTGAGTATCGTAGGAGTTCCCGGAAGACCTCCACCCGGGGTAAAATGTCTACTTCTTTAACCCCGAGTCTTTACGGACCTCCGACGGGATCGAGCTGAGATTTAGTGGGTCCTACGGGCCCTCCGTCCGTCGAGGGGACCCCACGCCACCCTAACGTGTCTCGGCATGTCTTAGTTCCCATCTGACCCCGACACCCTGACGCCACCTCCAGGACTCAAACTACCCAGCTCCCCACTACCCCCCCACAAACGACGAAGAGACACCCACCCTGGGCTGTCCACCACAGTCCTTCGAGTCCTTGGAACTCGACCCGACAGTCAAAGTCCCCGGTCTTACTGACGTTTCCCGTCCCTCCGTCTCTGACCTCCCTGCTGACCTGTTCGAGTGCCCAGTGGTTCCCCGGTGAGTGAGCCCCCCCTCCATCTGGTAACGAGGCATGGGTGGTGAGTCGTGGGTCGTGGGAAGTAGTCGATCCGTGGGTCGGAGACGGACGATCAATGGGACCCACCTCCTTTCGGAGAAGAAGAGACGCCGGAAGGACGAAGACGGAGGCGACCGAAGGACTACGAGACCCGGGGCCAACCCCCTTTGGACCCTCTCCCGAAGTGAAGGGTGGCGGTCCTGGTCGAGGTTCCAGGACCAACGATAGGCCGGGGGTGGAGTGGTAAACGGAGTACGGACCGTACCCATGGTTCTGGTCCAGACGCGAGGAACATCCTCGGTGGGTAGAGAGTCAGTCGGGAAACCAGAGGACCCCTCTGCCAGGTATTCGTCATAAGGACCCGGTAGTCGTAGACCCCCCGAACGATTTTTCCTCGACCAACCCAGAGTGGGGTCTAGGAACCTTAGTTTCGACAACTCCTGCCCCGAGCCCTTAGACGTAAGACTTATCCGAGGGAGCTCCTCAAGACTCCCTACCATTTCCCTTTCTAGGTCCCGGACTCGAGTAGCATGGGACGGCCCTTCCCCAGCAGAGGGCCCTAAGGTCCTTCCTCCGACCCAACCATCACGATTCTATTCTGACCAACTTACTCGTCTCAAAGTCTCTGGGCCGTCCCTCCGACACGGGACCGACGCCCGGGAACTTCGCCTTCTAACGTCGAGTGGAGGCCCACGGGTGGGGGGCGGAGTCCGAAGAAGTGTGCTCTCGAGAGAGGGGCCGTCTCCTTACGCGCCGAAACCCAGGTCCGTCCTTTAGACTCCTTCCCGAACCTCTACCCGGTTCGCCTCTCGGTTCCTTCACTACTTTCTATAAAAATCCTAATGAATAAGGTCTTTTCCGACTCCCCCGTGGAATAGTGGTAGGTTCTCGAACCTCTCCGAATAAATAATCTGAGAACTGGGTTGTTAGACTCTAAGTCACCGTCGAAGTTCCAGACCTGACTCTACTCTCCTGCCTGAGGACTCCCGGACTGTACCAGGTCCTTCTCCGACACGTTCCGAGGTAGGACCACAAAAAACTCCTGTCAAGTACGTCAGCAGGGAGCCCATACAAAACCACAAAGAACACCCAGACCGGGAACGAAGCGTCTCGCCCTTTTCGCACTTGCTCCGTCGGGAGGGCTCGACTTCCGACCCCCCTCTCAGGGCAGACAGACCTTTCGGAAAGAGGAGTACTTCGTTGGCGTAGCTCCCGCCTGAGGACTCACCGTCCGGAGCAGAGGACTGTCGACGGGGGGACGAGGACATCCCTGTGTCGGTCTCTCGACTGACCGGCGGTCGAGAGGTCGTACAGCGGTGTGAAGGTGTCTTCGGAGGAAGGTATACTGATTTCGGACAGCCGTTCACTCGTCGGGCCCGACGGAGGTGCGGACCGTCAGGACACAGTCTTGGTCACGGGGACCGGGACGAACGGTCCGGACAGTCCTTGGAAGGACGTCGACGGTCTCAGTGGACCCGCAACGACAGGTGGAGACCTACAGACCCGAGGGTTTATGGGAACCAGTCGAAGAGACTCCTCGGGCTCCCCTAATCCCTTGGCAAAGACGAAACGACAGGCAGAGAGTCATACACTCGGTAGCGTGATAAAAAAATCCAAAGATATATCGAGTCGTAATGGTTCCCCCATTCTCTATGTCCTCTTTGG
Source organism: Capra ibex (assembly GCA_006410555.1). Classification (NCBI taxonomy): domain Eukaryota; kingdom Metazoa; phylum Chordata; class Mammalia; order Artiodactyla; family Bovidae; genus Capra; species Capra ibex. Next base: position 2,977,890 of record SJYO01036187.1, read on the forward strand.
AGACAAAAACGGATTTCCCACCGACTTAAATATGTGTGCTTCGTTACGTTCTCACTCAGTTCAAGGTTTGGTACTCCTTTACCCTCATCTTTGACCCTGTCGGGTCCAGAAGCAGGTTGGAAGGGACTCAGTGACCATTGAAAAACATTCAGGGCCTTGACGAGACCCTAGTGGAACACATTTTACCCTCCTACTGGAGACCCGAGGGGACTTTGTTCCCCTCCCACTCTACCCCTGTCCGTCCTTGTCGCCGACACACATACCCCTACGAACACTCCACGACTCTCCTCCCGAGTCACAAACGTGTAAGTAGAGCAGGTCCGAAGAGTCGTCCGGACACGCCACCGTGGCAAAGGAGAGACACTTTGTCTCTCCTCCTTTAGTCTCGTTTCTCGTTGTTTATTGAACGGGTGATTCCCCGCCATGAGTCGGGGACGGCAGACTGGTCCAGGGAGTGAGTGTCCTTCGCCCACTCGTTTCCCGTCCACGTTCCCGTCTCGCCCGACTGAAAGTCCGAGGCCCTGACGGAGGACTGCCAGGGTCCGGGTCTCTGCGTGCACGACGGGGGACTGGACGCCCGTTCGAGGAGCAGAGGTCGGGCCGGGGATCAGGTCTCACTGGAGACCCACGGAGGCGAGTACTCCGCAGGGGTGGTCCGGGGAGGGGCCCGGGGTTCGGTCCCAGAGTGTAGGGGAGGGAGGGGGTCCATTACGAGTGTGAAGTCAAGACAACGACACAATCCACAGAGGAGGTCGAAGTGGAAGGGTTACAATAAAAAGGGTAAACGGTCTGTTCCCCTGCCTCCGAGACTCTAGTCTCTGAGGGGGTCACAGAGGACCATCCATCTGAGTCAGGACATGAGAAGTCATTTGTCTCCGCAGAGGTGTCTTCCGTCGTTCTCTAAGAACCAGGAAAGGAGGGGTGCGGGGAAGCACCACGATTTCGTCTTAAGACTCCTGAGTCCTGATCCGTATCGGGTGTGGACTAATTTAAGTAAGTCAGTAAGTAAACGAGTCTTCATAAGTGAGCGGTGCGAGATTCCCGACACACTACACTCCACGTTACTACTCGACGGAACCCCTGGAGTCTCCGGACCCACAGCCTCCCTGTTCCCTTCGTCTCCCACTCGTTTGTCGATATTATGAGCCACACTCGTGACTCCTTCCTGTGGATTTAAACCCTTCGTCCCTTCCGAAGGACCTCCTCCACTACTCCGTTTCAGATCCCACTCTGGTCTCCCTATTCATTTTGGTCGGGGACTTTCACTCCGACTCCTCTCCTTTCCTCCTTGCAACGTCCGGCGCCACTTCCTCCGGACTATCGTTCACTCACAAATCACGGGGACGACGACACAGGGGCCGAGGTAGGCAAAGGGAACGGGATCTAGGAAGGTAGAGGGTTGACGGACCCTGGGGACAAGTGGGGGTCTTACGGGTCGGGACGAGAAGGGAAGTCTACCCGTTCGGACCTTCACACGTAGTCCCGGAGACGGACGGGTGGCGGAACCTCGTCTCTACCGACCACACTTGCACCCAGTAAAGGGAAGTCCCCATTGACCTCTTCTTCGCGTCCACTCCGTCGTCCATGCCATAACTCCTCGTAGGACCACGACCGAGACAGGACCTCTGGACACCTTTCGGAAACAGGACTACCGGACATTACTCAAAGTCCTCTCTCGAAGTTATAAACGTCGTTTGTCTCCGTGTTTCCTACACCTCCCGATAACACCTGAGAGGTTTCTCCTCGATTAGGAGTCCGTTCGGCGGACCGGTCTTCCCCAAGTTCACGACCCGCCCGGCGACCCCCCCACAACAGTAAATGCTCGTTTACATCCTCTGTTATCGTCTCTCTCTGTCAGAGCGGTGTCCACCTCCCTCCACCACTCTCCGTGAGGGACACCCCTCCTTCCCCTTCGTGGACAGGACCTTCGAGTCTCGGGTCCACTATGAGGGGGTGGGGACCTCCGGACCCGTCGGAACAGACGAAAGAAACGGGTCCCGAGTCTTCTCAGATCCGACCCGTCCCTCCACCACCACCACCCCTCCCACACACACACACACACACACACACGCACACACTCACCGTACAGTCGGTCCCAAGAGTCCGGTGAGAAAGAAAGAAAGGACGAGAGATCGAGAGAGCGACACGGAGAAAAACCAGGTGACGTGTATCTGTTCAGTAAAGAACCGAGGTGCCCCGGTTCTTTTCTTTTGGTTACCATAAATGTATAGTAATCGTATTTCCTCAAGATAAACGTACTTAGATAAAATTCGGGAAGGGAGGAAGTTTGAACGGGGTAGCAGAGATATGTACCATGTATTTATAAGACAGGTCCGTGATCCTGCTTCCCACAAAACCCCTCCATCCGTACCCGTTTCCGAAAGGGGTCCAGGGAAACCCTCTACGGAACACCGGTCTCACCTCCCTTCGTCTTGACTTCCTTCTTTAGACGTCAAGACCCTCACCCTTTTGAGTTGAGACGGTCGAAACGTGGTCGTGTCTCCCAAGACGGTCCCAGGGGAATCAAGTCTGTGGAGATCCCATGTTTTTCGACTCCAACCTTTATCGTCTCCTTTACAGTGTCACATGACTCGATGTGGTGTTACTCGTATTAGGCTACATCAAACGTACCCACGCTAATGAGTCAACAGGTCTTTACAAGTTTAATATAGAAAAGACGAAGAATGTTCAAAAAGAAAGAACCTCAAAAGAAAGAAAACGAAGAAGAAAAAAAAATTTAAATTTAAATAAATGAAAAATTATCTTCCTATTAACGAAACGTCTTGAAACGACGATAGACAGTTTGGAGTCGTACTTAAAAGAAAACTAAGAACCTCTCCTGACCGATCCTCGTACCATTTCCCCTACCCCTCGTCTTCTGTCTCACATCGGTAGACTTGGCCTCTTCCCCACCACATCTGTAGACTCCGGAGACGAAAGGCAGAGGGGAAAGACAACAAGGATGTGATACCCTAACAGAAAGACAAGTGTTTAAGCACCGCCATCTCATCCCTACTCCGACCCGACAGACGGACAAAGGGTCTCCTGTTGGTTCCGACATGCTATTCTTGGCGCTGAGGGTCCGGTGTTAGACCGGTTCTGACTTGACACAGATCTTGAATTCTCAGAACGACGACCCCTCTTCCCTTACCAGAATTCTTCGTAAGAGGTCTGACGAGGGCCCAGAGGACGTAACGTCCGTCTAAGAAATAGTAGACTCGGCGGTCCCTTCGGCAACGAGTCGATACAGACTGAGAAACACTGGGGTACCTGACACCGGACGGTCCGAAGAGACAGGTACCCTAAGAGGTCCGTTCTTTTGACCTAGACCCAGAGGAGTCGAGGAGTTGGAGTCGAAAAAAAAAAAAAAAGGACGGAATGTCCGTCTAAGGAATAGTAGACTCGGTGGTCTCTTCGACGATTTGTCTGTTGGGACGAGGTCTGTCGTCGTCTATTGTAGGGGAGTCGGGACCCCACGACCCGGTGGAGAGAGGAACTCTCACCCTTCTCTTTCCCCTTCTTTAGACTAGGGACAGTGTCGTCTCGAGACCTTTAGATAAATCAAAAAAGGTAAATGTCAGGTAATAACAATATATATTTTATTTACTCCGAATTAAGACGACTTCAAGTCTACGGCCCTTTGTGGACGTTTTTAGTAAACGACTTGATAGCAGGGATGAGGGATGAGAAAAACGGGGACAGAGAACAGAAGATTTGTACAAAAAATTTTGCAACAATATTAATCATAATCGTTTGGGGTCAACATAAATTTGATGATGATGATGATTACAGAAAAGACTTTGTATGTGGTCTAGTGTAGTGAGAAGGTGACCCTTTGGAGACTTCCAGGGGTGCGAGGAGACGTCAGAGACTCCAGGACGAGGCCACGTCTAGGCCTGAAGGAAAGGATGGAGAGGAGAATGAAAGAGTGCTGAGAAGTCCGGCTGAGTAACAGGACGACGAACCTCTTGCAAAGGGCGAGTAGGTGTGGAGTCTAATAAAAGAAACAACCGGGAAGGAGGTTCTAGAAGACTTTCAGTCGAAGAAAAGTAAAGAGTCCCGAGTCGAGACATCGGGGACGGAGTCCATCCGGAAGGAAGAGAGTCGGACCTACCCTGAGGGTCGTACAGGTTCGCCCGGAGAGAATCAAGAACCAATTACATAGTCAAGACAGAAGACGCACATGTTCGCGTGTGGACGGAATAGGTAGAGGTACGGAGGTCGAGGATCATTTCGTGGACCTTGTATCGTCCACGAGTACTTTATAAAACAACACACTACCTATTAGTCCACTATCGAACCCCAACGACTGTCTAGTGCCCAAAACCTCAGTCCCTCTACTTTCGAGGGTGGGACCAAAACAGTGAGACCCCTTCCCGACACCCGTCCCATGAGTGGAGAGACTCAGGGAAGACCGTTATCTTTATTATACTTCCACTTCACACACCGTGATCATCCCCAAGTGACTTATCTCTAATAAGTACACCTATTACTGTGGAAATAAAGTGTGACTGACACTTGTATTTAGACAACGACGGGAGTTTTTAAGTCAAATAACTCTCTGTGTCTCTGGACGTACCGGTTGGTACTTTGTCACCACTTGTCTGTCTCTATACTTGGTTCATGCTGTCCTTGTCTCCGTACTTGTTGTTCCAGAGTTTACGGACGTGACCTTATCGTAAAGTGTCAAGCACAAGGTACCCGTGAAGGCACCAAATAGACTGACTGGGGATTTGGAAACCTCATCCGTTGCTGAGTCATCGAGGTAAAATGTTATTCTCTAAACTCCGAGTTTCTCTATTGTAATAACTGGGCAGTCGAGTCAAGTCAAGTCAGCGAGTCAGTACAGGCTGAGAAACACTGGGATACTTGTTGTCCGAATGGACAGGTAGTGGTTGAAGGTTTCGGACGAGTTTGAGTACAGGTAGTTCAACCACTACGGTAGGTTGGTAGAGTAGGAGACAGTAGGTGAAGATGAAAGTTAGAAAGGGTCGCAGTCCCAGAAAAGGGTCCTCAGTCAAGAAGCGTAGTCCACCGGTTTCATAACCTCAAAGTCGAAGTCGGAGTTCGGAAGGTTACTTATAAGTCCTGACTAAAGGAAATCCTAACTGACCAAACTAGAGGAACGTCACGTTCCCTGAGAGTTTACAGAAGAGATTGTGGTGTCAAGTTTTTGTAGTTAAGAGGTCGCGAGTCGAAAGAAATATCAAGTTGAGAGTGAGTGTAGGTATGTACTGATGACTTTTTTTGGTATCGAAACTGATCTACCTGGAAACAGTCGTTTCATTACAGAAACGAAAAATTATATGACAGATCCAACCAGTATCGAAAAGAAGGTTCTTCGTTTACAGAAACTTAATGTACCGACGTCAGTGGTAACCGTCTCTAAAACTTCTGGTTCTTTTATTTCAGACAGTGACAAAGGTAACAAAGGGGTAGATAGACGGTACTTCACTACCCTACGGAACTAGAATCAAAAACATTACAACTCAAAATTCGGTCGAAAAAGTGAGAGGAGAAAGTGAAAGTAGTTCTCCGAGAAATCAAGAAGAAGTGAAAGATGGTTTTCCCACCACAGTAGACGTATAGACTCCAATGACTATAAAGAGGACCGTTAGAACTAAGGTCGGACACGAAGTAGGTCGGACCGTAAAACGTACTACATGAGACGTATATTCCATTTATTCGTCCCACTGTTGTATGTCGGAACTGCATGAGGAAAGGATTAAACCTGGGTCAGGTAACAAGGTACAGGTCAAGATTGACAACGAAGAACTTGACGTACGTCTAAAGAGCCCTCCGTCCAGTCCACCAGACCGTAAGGGTAGAGAAAGTCTTAAAAGGTGTCAAATAACACTAGGTGTGTCAGTTTCAGAAGCCGGAAACTGATCTTCAGTTATGTCGTCTTCATCTACTAAAAGACTTTGAAAGAACGTAAAAGGTACTAGGTCACCTACAACCGTTAAACTAGAGACCAAGGAGACGGAAAAGATTTAGGTCGAACTTGTAGACCTTCAAGTGCCAAGTGTATGACAACTTCGGATCGAACGTCTTAAAACTCGTAATGAAATGATCGTACAACCCTGCTCATTTTGACACGTCATCAACCTTGTAAGAAACCGTAACGGAAAGAAACCCCAACCTTACTTTTGACTGGAAAAGGGCAGGACACCGGTGACGACTCAAAAGGTTTCAACGACTGTATGACTCACGTCGAGAAACTATCGTAGTAGAAAATCCTAAACTTTATTACGTTGACTTTAAGGTAGTGGAGGTGATCGAAACAAGTGTCATTACGAAGGATTTCGGGTGAACCGAAACGTAAGGTCCTACAGACCGAGATCCACTCAGTAGTGTGGTAGTAGCAATAGACCGAGTACTCCTAGAAAAAACATAGTAGGAAGACACACAAGAACAGTGGAGAAGAATTATAGAAGACGAAGACAACCCAGGTATGGTAAAGACAGGAAATAGCTCGGGTAGAAACGTACTTTACAGGGGAACCATAGAGATTAAAAGAACTTCTCTAGAGATCAGGAAAGGTAAGATAACGAAAGGAGATAAAGGAACGTGACTAGTGACTCCTTCCGAAAGAATAGAGAGGAACGATAAGAAACCTTACAATGTAAGTTTACCCATATAGAAAGGAAAAGAGGAAACGGAAATCGAAGAGAAGAAAAGAGTCGATAAACATTCCGGAGGAGTCTGTCGGTAAAACGGAAAAACGTAAAGAAAAAGAACCCCTACCAGAGCTAGTGGTGGAAGACATGTTTCAGTGCTGGAGGTAGGTATCAAGAAGTGCGTGAGGTAGTTTAGATTAGGGACTAAGATAAACAGTGAAGGTACCATATAGTATTTCCTAAACTAAATCCAGTATGGACTTACCAGATCGCCAAAAGGGATGAAAGAAGTTAAATTCAGACTTAAACCGTTATTCCTCAAGTACTAGACTCGGTGTCAGTCGAGAGTAAGAACGAAAACGACTGTCATATCTCGAAGAGGTAGAAACCGACGTTTATTATATTAGTTAGACTAAAGTCATAACTGATAGACCACAACAGACACACATTTCTCCAGAGAGCACAATAACCCTTTCCCACAAACGATACTGGTCACGTAAAAGAACTGTTTTGAGACAATCGGAAACGGGACGAAGTAAAACATGAGGTTCCTATTTGAACGGACAATGAGGTTTATAGAGAACTGAAGGATGAAAACTCAAGGTCAGAGGACACTACTTTTCCTGTAGAAAAAACCCACAATCAAGATCTCCCAGAACATCCAGTAGTATCTTAGTAAGTTGAAGTCGAAGAAACCGTAATCACCAACCCCGTATCTGAATTTAATCACACTATAACTTACTAAACGGAGCTTTTCCCGTCTCTAGTAAGACAGCAAAAACTCTGACGTGGGTCCACGACGTAAAGTCTCAGAAATAACTGATACTCCCGATGAGGTAAAGAAGATTCCCTAAGAACGGGTATCGTCATCTATTTTATCGATAGACTTAATTTAAACGGGTAAGACCAGGTAAAATAAAGTGACTAAGGATTTTACAACTACAAATGAGAACGGTAAAGGACAAACTGATGAAGATTACATGGAGCTAAGTACCTGGATTATATGGTGACTTCCTCCTTTGTCTGTCTCGACCTGAGGCAGAGTCCGGTCCGACGCTTGTAGTCCGATGTACGTACCAGTGGGAGGGTTACCTGAGACTTGAAACACGGACCACAGATATCTTTACCGTATGGGTACCTTTTGGTCTGAGGGGGGGGGCGGGGTTGGTGCCGGGGGTCTATTTTCTCGGAGTCCTGAAGTTGAANACTACAAATGAGAACGGTAAAGGACAAACTGATGAAGATTACATGGAGCTAAGTACCTGGATTATATGGTGACTTCCTCCTTTGTCTGTCTCGACCTGAGGCAGAGTCCGGTCCGACGCTTGTAGTCCGATGTACGTACCAGTGGGAGGGTTACTTGAGACTTGAAACACGGACCACAGATATCTTTACCGTATGGGTACCTTTTGGTCTGAGGGGGGGGGGGGGGTTGGTGCCGGGGGTCTATTTTCTCGGAGTCCTGAAGTTGAACCTGAGAGGGAACGGATTTTCTTATACGATTAATAGAGACATTGTCTTGTTTCACCATTTGAGGTAATACAAATAACCCTATACTGGTGTCCGGATAACTATTTATAGGTGACAAATAGAAGAGAACACTGTGAACTTAGGACACAATTGAAACTAGGATAGAGAGAAAATGGAACAGGTCTAATCAAAGTCCCTTAAACCCCTCCGCCCAAACTCGTTCATGTGAATCTCATACATTCCAAAAGTGTTTTTAACCAACCCCAGGAACCGATTCTCCTCTGAGACGGGACCCGGGCGTCCACATTATTCGACGTGAGGTGACAGACGTCACAGGAAGACTCACTTAAACAAAAGGTCTTGCGCACCGATGTTGTAAACCACGAAACCGGCCCTTTGAGGAATGAAACTCCTCTGTTCAGGGTAAACCCTAATGAGGCTCCGGAACACTGAACTTAGAAAATCTCCCCCTTTCCGTGGAGTGGGAAGACCTTCCTAAGACGAAGAGTTGTGGACCTGGAAAGTGCAATCGTCCATCACCTGCCGTCGTCCCCTTGACTCGCGAGTCCACTCCTCCTTGGGTGGGCCGTCCCACCTTCTCCCCCGGACTAGTGGGGGACCTCCCTGATCTTCCTCGCCCCTGGGCGTCCTCGGACCTTATCCGTCCGCCGCTAACGAACCATGTGTCTAGCATGTGTCTATCTGTTCGCACGATCCCAATCCTTCCCTTAAACGCTTCCAGTAAATTCTCCACACAGGTGTGGCAAAGTCCCTTTTAATAATGGTCGCTAGTGGTCCCCTAAAAATCCTATCCTTTGACCAGGAACATACGAGTATAAGACGGGAGGGGGTCCTCTACAGGGCAGACGACACTTTAAGAACTGGGGGAGTCTTAACAGTCCGACCTTCCTCCCCCTATGTATTCACTCATACTTAACCGAAAAGACCTCTGCCGGACCCTGTACCCTATAAATTGGGTAGATACAAAAGTAACCGTGGACTAGTTCGGGTGGTTCCGTCTTGAATTTCCCTCTTTGTCAGAACCTGGTGTACCACAAGACCAACCCGGAACGATTGGTCGTCCACTTCTGTATGGTTAGGGGGAAGAGGGAGACCCTAGACCGTCCTGAACCTGCTCCTACTGGACGGGGAGGGGGTATGTCCTACTACTGCGCGGGCGACGGGTCACGAGGTGGTACTGACCTCCGGCGGAACTACGGGCTAGGTCCCGGTCCACTCAAAGGTCGTCGTCGGCGACGAGGAGGCGGCCGAGAGGGTCTCCAGTATCTCGACGGTGGAGCCGCCCGAGGCTAGGACCACCGTCTTCGGAGACCGGTTGTGAAGGTCCTAGGCCGAGGTCGGCTTGGCGGGTTCGATATGGGCGGAGAGGGCCACTCATGACTGTTCTTCACCTCCCTCTGCAACCTCAATTCGTCTCTGACGTGAGACGGTCTCTCGGCTTCCCTTGCTTTCTCTTTCTGTTCTCTAAACGTTACGATCGACGACGTCACCCTTCCAGATAGAACCCGAGAAACCTTTTGGAGGAGATGGGGTCCCTGTCCTGTAGGAAGTTGGTCAGGGTTGCCTCCGGAGCCCGGGGTAATGTCGGCTTGGTGACACGGGCCACACTCCAAAACCGGTGACCTTCTTACTTACGGGATTCCGTTCCTTCCTTCTCCTTCGAGGGCGTCAACGCCCCGAACGACTGAACCTTTAATATATCCCGACGGCCCCGAGTCTCTATAGTCCAGGGACTCTCGGGTACCATTGGAATTTTCACTCCTTGGCTTTGTAACTGAAGTACCACCTATGTCCTCGTCTTGAAAGGCATCATTGTTTTGGACACTGTGGTAATAGGTTTTTCTGATGACGACATCGACCCCATAACCTCTTCTCTGCTAATTTAGCAAAACGGTCAGGTCTTTTACAGTCTGCCCCCCCGTGGTTCACTAAGTACTCAAGTAGATGTAGTGACTCACGGGTCATGGGGACAACCCTTCTCTGAACGAGAGGTTTGATCCTCGTGTTCACTGCAAGAGGGGACTCCTCTCCGGGTGGAAGACCTACCCGTGATACCGAATAAACGAGAGAGAGAGCTCTGGGGGGGTTCTACTCACCTCCAACGTACTCGGAGGCTTCCTTTTTGGTCCACCCGGCCTTCTCGTTCTCTCTCTCTCGATTGAGTCAATAAGGGACTACAGACCCACCTTCTGGAGGGGCGGGGGGAGGGCCGAGGGGGGTATGACCAAGTTGTAGTTCGGGGTCACTATTGTCTTGAGTTTCGTTCGTGGTAGGACCAATCTTTCGTGGTCATGGGCGATGGCTATCTCCGGACCCGGCCGTATGACGGGGTGTAGTTATCTAACTTTGTTCGCCCGTAAGATCATCTCACGGTCAGCCGAACCTTATGCGACTAGGACGGTCAGTTTTTCCTTCCTGTCCTGATATCCGGACATGCCCTAGAGTCCCATCAGTTGGTCCGATGACACTGAAATGTGGGGTGACAAGGTTTGGGGATATGGAATGAATCGGAGAAGGGCGGTTCCTGATTTCAAATATGAACGGATCTAGAGTTCCTTCGGAAGAAGACGTATGTGGAACGGGGTCGCAGTGTCGCGTAGAAACGGAAACTTACCCTTCTAGGTCGACCCCCACGGTTTATTGTCGAGTGGACCTGATGGGGTGTTCCCAAATTCTTAAGGGGTTGGTAGAAACCCCTTCGGAACCGAAGACTGGACCTGAGTAAGGTAGGCCTTCTCATACCTACAACCGAGGATGTTATTCCCCTACTGGACGACGAGCGACGGCTCTGGTTCCTTTTTACGACACTTCCCTGTTTTTGTGACGAGGTCGACACCTACCTTCGTCCAATGGTCCACAGTTTCTTCTTCCGTGTCTAGATGTTTGTCCTCGATTCCAAACAAAATTTCTTCCTGTGTTCCCAGGTCTGGGATCAACCCAGGATATATGACTACCGTGATCGGACTATTTTGTTCCTGTTGCCGACAGTCCAATCGGTTTCGCTTTCCCCGGTAGTTCTGACTTTTCCCTACCACCCTTAACGGTTCACCGTTTAATAACCAGGACCTCCTCGACCGTGTGTAAGACCATTCGGTTTGTGTGGTTCGCTGGGTAGATCCGGTACGACGGACGAGTGTCCAATCACGACGGAGAGCCCATAAGTCTGTTTTTGGAGGACCATAAGTCGACTTTCCGTACGACGGGAAACTTGTGGACCCTCACCTGAAGTGACTTTACTTTGGAGTGGCTGTGATGACAATGGACGACCAGTTCCATACATGCAAGAGTCCTACGCATCTTCGAAAAGGATGGACCTGACTTCCTCGTAGTCTTCATCGGACCACGGACGAATCCCTTTATCAAGGGTCTGAACCTAAAGGATGGTCGTAGCTAGTCTGTTACCGGACCGAAAACATCGACTAAGTCATGTTGATCATTCGTTTTGAAATTTGTAGTTTACCTTTGACGTGTGACGTATGTCCGGGTCTCAAGACTCTACCACCTCACTTGGTTGACCTGTAATTTCTCTGAGAGGTTCTCCTCGTCTCTCTGACTGACGAGGACCCACCTGAACGAAGGCTGGGAGACGAGTCTGAGTCCTACTGGGGTGTCAGGGTTCCGATAAGAGGTATGCTTTAACACACACCGTCCGGGGGAGGGTATTATTTTGTCCACAGTTGTTTAAACGGAGTCCATTCCCCCCTATCCTAAAGTGTCGTCTACCTTGACCCATTCCATTATTTAGCCCATTGATTCAAGCACGTTCTTTCCCACGGTAAAGGGGAACCCCTTGTCTAAGGACTCAAATGCGGAGAACTGGTTCATACCCAGTTTCTAGCCTTTGCACTAAACGATCGGGGAACCACTTTCCCGCGAGTACAATAAGATTGATGGGGATGACGTCAATTCCAACGTCCATAACAGGGAACCTAGGTAGAATGCTCCCACTTCTCTTGTATGGTGTGTCTGGGTCTTTTGCGACTCACCTGACGTGTCTCCCTGGGGTGACTAGAAGCTCTCTGATTCTGGTAGGAATTCTTCTTCCTTTTCTTCTAGGGCATACTCGGGGAACTCCTACTTCGACGTGTTAGTTGAGGACGACGAACCAGAGTAGTTACGCGTGTAAGAATGCGGTTGAAGGTGTCACGGAGGTCGGCAACCCACACGCCCCGAGACGGAGACAGACACTACCTACCTGAAGGGACCACGACAGTGGCGAGACGGTTCCTCTAAAATTTGGTGAGACGAGAAAAGACCCTGTGTTAGTATTAGAGAGGGACAAGAGACCCACATTCGGTCTGGATGTCAGTTGTCTGAACTCAGTATCCCAATGTAAACTATATTTACGGTCACATTGTTTCGGATTAGATGTTGTTCGGGGTCATTTAGATGGAATAAATGCACGATCCACCTGTTCTAGGCACAAAGTCACCATGCTCATATAACGACGGAATAAGCATGGGAGATATCCCTGTTGTCTATAATACTAATTTCATCTCCGGAACTGATTAAAGTGTTTTGTCCGGGAGGATCTATCTTGTTTTCGGTAGGTTCGGCATTTACTTCTCGTTTCGGTTCACTCTTTTCACCCTTAAGTTTTATCTTACCGAAACCTGTATGAGTGTCGACGAGTTCCTCCCTGGACACGATATTAAGTCCGACTTACAACACATACGGAAGGACTGAATAGACCGTTACATAGTTGACGAAACCCACCCACCCACCCTATCAGCGGATCAGCACAGGCTGAGAAACGCTGGGGTGCTCGACATCGGGCAGTCCGAGGAGATAGGCACCCTAAGAGGTCCGTTCTTATGACCTCACCTAGCGGTCAGGGAAGAGGTCTCCTAGAAGGACTGGGTCCCTAGTTTGGGTCCAGAGGACGTAACGTCCGTCTAAGAAATCGTAGACTCGATATCCCAAATCTACTGTACTTTTTGGTCCATTTTCGTTACAGCTTACTTTTGTAAGGAAAGACCTGAACCCAGGATAGAACCACTTCCGACCAACCACCCTTTGATATAAACGGTACCAACATCAACGGAACTATCGAGACGAAACACCTGGGACGTAAATGTTACACAATCCGTCGTGCATACCAGTGGGAGGGTTACCTGAGACTTGAAACACGGACCACAGATATCTTTACCGTATGGGCACCTTTTGGTCTGGGGGGAGAGGGGGTCTATTTTCTCGGAGCACTGAACATGAACCTGAGAGGGAACGGATTTTCTTATACGATTAATAGAGACATTGTCTTGTTTCACCATTTGAGGTAATACAAATAACCCTATACTGGTGTTCGGATAACTATTTATAGGTGACAAATAGATGAGAACACTGTGAACTTAGTACACAATTGAAACTAGGATAGAGAGAAAATGGAACAGGTCTAATCAAAGTCCCTTAAACCCCTCCGCCCAAACCCGTGCATGTACACGCCATATATTCCAAAAGTGTTTTTGACCAGCCCCAGGAACCGATCCTCCTCTGAGACGGAACCCGGGCGTCCACATTATTCGACGTGAGGTGACAGACGTGACAGGAAGACTCACTCAAACAAGGGGCCTTATGCATCGATGTTGTGGTGCAAGAATACGTTATAATATGTCGTAGTCTGAAATGAAGGTAGGGGTCAGTGTAAGTGTTGACCCACGACAAAATTGAAACCGAGACAGAAAAGAAAGAAAGACCTCGATAAAGAGGTGAGAAGAGATCATCGTATAACCCGTGGATGGTTGGACCCCTCAAGTAGAAAGTCACAGCATAGAAAAACGGAAAAGTATGATAAGTACCTCAAGAGTTCCGTTCTTAAGAGAAGAGGTCACCTTGTGCAAAACAGTCTTGAGAGAACCCACCGGGATGGCCCGTACCGAGTGTCAAAATAACTCAGTCGGTTCCGACACTAGGTACACTAGTCAAACCGATCAAAAGACACTAACACCAAAAGTAAGACAGACGACAGACGATTCTCCGAACACCTTCGAAGGACTACCCTCTATGACTGACACCCCCTTAGACTCAGAACACGACTGCCCGTCCCGGTACGAGTCATTTAGAAATTAGTTTAAAAGACAACTAATTTACCCGACCACAAGGAAGGAACAACAAACCGAACTCCGGTTTGATACCATCCTCTTTACTGTTATTACCACTAGAAGAAGTTTTCCTGGACGACGACGATGACGATTCAGCGAAGTCAGTACAGGCTGAGACACGCTGGGGCATCTGTCGTCGGGTGGTCCGAGGGGGCAGGGACCCTAAGAAGTCCGTTCTTGTGACCTCACCCAACGGTAAAGGAAGAGGCTACGTACTTTCACTTTTCACTTTCATTTCAGCGAGTCAGCACAGACTGAGAATCGCTGGGGTACTTGACATCGGGTGGTCCGAGGAGGCAGGTACCCTAAAAGGTCCGTTCTCATGACCTCACCCGACGGTGACGGAAGAGGTAGTTTTCCTGGATTTGGACGTGATAACAAAAGTCCCGGGGCTGGGACGACGTCCGGTGACTTCTGAGTCCGGAGACGACCTCTCAGGACCTGTGAGTGTCCGTTCAGACCGAGTCAGAAAATACCCCTGTGATGAGGAAAAAGGATCGAGGACCACGTGTGTTCCAAAACAAACACCGGAGATTCGCAGACAAAAGGGTCAGGACACCTTCAAGACATTAGTTTGGGGTGACCGGAGGTTTCAGTTTAAGGGGCCCCCAAGAGTCAGGGAAGTGACCTATGGGTCCAACCCTTTAGACAACACCCAGGATCTTGAAAGGATTGTCAGACTCTTAAAGAAACCATATTAACAAGACGTCAAACACCCAGCAGACGAACCGTCGAAATACCATCTCGATTACCGCTGGAGGAGGTTCTCCTGAACACGGTGCACTGGGTATCAGTGCAATATAAGGGAACGTGGCGATAAACATAAGGAGGTTTTAAGTATGTTACGATAAACACGAGGAGTGAATAAGTATGTATAAGGAGGCATTATGGGGTTTGAGTACCATAATCCTCCACCTCAGAAACCGTCCACCAACTCAGTACTCCCACCTCGGAAGTACTTACCCTAATCACGGGAATATTTTCTCTGAGACCTCTTGTTCAAACAGGGAGGATGGGACGTTCCTGTGTCATTCTTAGACCGGTTGACTTTGGGTCTTCTCCCAGGAGTCGTCTTGGGCCGACACGAACATGGGACCAGAACCCGAAAGTCGCAGATCTGGGCACTCTGTATTAAATACCACAAATAATCGACGAATCAGGTCTCTTCCGCTACCGCGGGGTGAGGTCCTGAGAACGGACCTTTTAGGTCCTCCTCGGACCACCCGACGTCAGGTACCCCAGCGACTCTCAGCCTGTGCTGACTCGCTGAAATGAAAGTGAAAAGTGAAAGTACGTAACCTCTTCCTTTACCGTTGAGTGAGGTCATAAGAACGGACTTCTTAGGGTCCCTGCCCCCTCGGACCACCCGACGGCAGATACCCCAGTGTGTCTCAGCCTGTGCTGACTTCGCTGAATCGTCCTCGTCGTCAGACCACAAAATAAGGACATCGGACTTGTCTGCATCTGAGGGTGGGATAAGAAGTGGGTAACGTGAGTGAGAAGACCTGTGGAATATACTAATAGACAGATGCCAGGCGAAAAGTACGATCTTATGTTTGAGGCATTGTCATACAAAACAAGTGACTAGGTAGGGATCTTATCACGGGTTGTGTGTCATCAGTGAGTCATTTATATTTACCTTAGTGACTTACCTTCAATCTTCCGTCTTAATCACTTTCAGTCCACATCCGAAGTCTAGAGAGTTCCTCCCCCGTCGTATCGACTGATTGTCGAGTCGAAGATCTCGAACTGTCGAACCCAAACCCAAAGTCGAAACAGTGTATGATCACATGTTTTACCTGTTCATTAAATTGGAGAGACACGGAGTCAACTTTTGGTGTTATTATCTTTTGATTGGTTTGACTAGTGTACCTGGTGTCGGAACAGATTGAGTTTCTTTGATACTTGGTACGGGACGTCCCGGTGGGTTCTACCTTCCCGGTATCACCTCTCAAGGTGGAATGGACGGAGGATTCTTTAGACGTTCTTCGTTGTCAATCTTGACCTGTACCTTGTTACCTGACCAAGGTTTAACCCTTTCCTCATACAGTTCCGACATATAACAGTGGGACGAATAAATCGAATATACGATTTATCATGTAGTACACTTTACGGTCCGACCTACTACGTGTTAGACCTTAATTCTAACGACCCTCTTTATAGTTATTGGAGTCTATACGTCTACTGTGGTGGGAATGCCGTCTTTCGCTTCTTGATTTCTCGGAGAACTACTTTCACTTTCTCCTCTCACTTTTTCCACCGAATTTTGAGTTGTAATGTTTTTGATTCTAGTACCGTAGGCCCGGGTGGTGAAGTACCGTTTATCTACCCCTTTGTTGTCTTTGTCACCGTCTGAAGTAAAAAAAACCAGAGGTTTTAGTGACGTCTACACTGACGTTGGTACTTTAATTTTCTGTAAACGAAGAACTTTCTTTTCGATACTGGTGTGATCTGTCGTGTATTTTTCGTCTCTGTAATGAAACGGTTGTTTCCAGGTAGATCAGTTTCGATACCAAAAAGGTCATCAGTACATACCTACACTTTCAACCTGATATTTCTTTCGACTCACGGCTTCTTAACCACGAAAACTTAACACCACAACCTCTTCTGAGAACTCTCAGGGAACCTGACGTTCCTCTATTTTGTTCAGTTAGGATTTCCTTTAGTCAGAACTTATACGTAACCTTCCTGACCCCGACCTCGACTTTGAAGTCATGAAACCGGTGGACTACGATTCTCGACTGAGTAATCTTTTCCGGGACTACGATCCTTTCTAACTTCCGTCCTCCTCTTCCCCTACTGTCTCCTACTCTACCAACCTACCGTAGTGACTGAACTACCTGTACTCAAACTCGTTCGAGACCCTCAACTACTACCTGTCCCTTCGGACCGCACGACGTCAGGTATCCCAGCGTTTCTTAACCTGTACTGACTCATTGACTTGACTTGACTTGACACGGAGTCAAAGGGGTATACAGATTACACCTAATACTAAATTGTGGATCAAGTGTCCTGAGAACACTCCTGATTTTATCAATTGTAAGTATTTGACGAGTCTTGTCACGGATCATGTATTAGTCGGAGTTATATACAAACTAGCAGATTGTGTAATAACTGGTCCCCTAAAAACGTCTTTGATTGTGGACACCGTAATTTTACATAACACAATTTTTGTTCGTTGGGTGGTTGGTTGGTTGGTTGGTTCTATAAAACTTAAGTCGTAAGGGAGGGATGTGGTACAATACGTCTCGACATATCAAAGGTTTACTGATTGTATATATATTAAAATGAAATAAAAAGATAGTAAAAAGATAGAATGAGACTCTTTACTCGTTCTTTATTATTATTATTGATAAAAAATCGTCACGGAGTACCGTACGTCTAAGGATCAAGAGACTGGAAACCACCTTGTACACGGGAGACGATACCTTCGTGTCTTAGATTGGTGACCTGACGGTCCCTTTAGGGGTCCTTTGTTGATAACAAGAGTAACATGTCTTCTCTTTTGACTCCGATCTTTCTTACGATCGAATTATAGTGTTTTTTTTGAAGCAATTTTAGTGGACTGAAGTTTAGATACCGGGACAGAGACTAAAGCGTCCATTAAGAGAGGGGATCTACATCGGACTTTGTCCCTTTTTTTAGTTTAGTCTCTGACCATCTCTAGGAGTCTTCAGGATATTTGTGGTCAGAGAGAGTAAAAGTCTCAAAACTTTACGTGAATTAAAAGAGGTTAGTACCCGACCATAACGTATATCTTGTCTACAAAGACTCTGAAATTCCCGTTTCTTTAGAGGGTCTTTAAGTTCTCGATACCTAGGCTCCGATGTCTACAGACCCCTCGCGGGACGACTGGCTTCTGGACAGAAGGGTTTTGTCACCGGCACCCGAGTCTTGGCACGGCCCCGTACCGTCGTCCCTCCTGCGTCACTCGAGGTGGGTACTCCAGAAGAGAGACCAGGTCAAACCTCCTACGTCCGTCTCAGAAGGACCCCGATTTACACGGTCGACGGACGAAGGTCTGTGAGACGTTTCCACACTCTTAACCTAAAACGAAAATGTTCACTGGAGTTACCATTGGTCCGTCGAACTCAGGGTCTTCAGTCACTCCCTTCTACTCATCTACACTTGTCCTACCTACTGAAGAAAACAAACAAGAGAGTGAGTAAGTAAGTAAGTCAAGTAAGTAAACAAATTAACGTGGGAATTGAATTATTTCCATTCAATTTCTTAGACTATTGGAAATAAGTGTTTCTCTAAATTCGGTTAGGAGGACTTTGAGAAGGGCCCGGTTCTTATTGGTCGTAAATAACGACCCGGATGGTGGAAGAGGACTCTGTATGTGGCTCTAAATAGTGTCCAGAGTGTGAAAATTATGTGAAATGTTGAGATGGTTCTATTATAATCTCTCAGGGGGTTTAAAGTCTAGACAAAAGAACCGATTATAGTATTTCTTGTCGTTTGGATCAATGCCCGGCAGGACACTTTTGAGGAAAGTAAAACTGGACACCGGGAAGAGATGAAGAGATTGACACGAAAGAATCTAAGACATAGACAGTCAAACCGTCGTTGTTTAGTGTCCCGGTGGGAGTCTCGATCTTAACAAATACACAGAGGACGTTCATCGGACGGACCTCGTGTGGAAAGGTCACATCTGGGTTCGGAGACGGTGGAAGCTGAGAGTGTGTGGTACATTTACAAAGAGGACAGGATTTAGTTGGGTCCCGGTCCTTGGTCTGCTGACCCATTTCTGAGTGAACGGGGTTTCGGACACCCTTAATGAATTTGGTCGGTTAGCATTTGTAAAATGAGTCGGGACGGAACGGAAAGGACGTCTTTGGGGTTGTTGCGGGCACAAGATCCCTAGTGACGAGAAAGAGGATCAAAAGGAAGGACTAGTGGGACCAGTGGTTTCTGTTTTTGTGCAATTCTACATAATAAAGTCCCTGATTTCACTATTAAATTACAAGTAAAACGCTGTACGGTTATTTTATAATGTCCTTTCCTGGTTTACTTGTCTTTACTACCTCTTATGAATTACATGACCCCCTGTGTGATAATCATTAATACCCGAAGGGTCCACCGAGTGACCCATTTCTTAGACGGACGTTACGTCCTCTGCTTCCTGTGAACCCAAGTTAAGGACCCAGTCCTTCTAGAGGACCTCCTCCTGTAACGTTGGGTGAGATCATAAAAACGAACCCCTTAGTGTACCTGTCTCCTCGGACCGTCCGATGTCAGGTACTCCAGTGTTTCTCAGTCTGTACCGACTTCGCTGACTCATGCGCAACTCGTAGATGATGTTCGTCCGTGTCGTGTATGTATTGGGAATCACCATTTGTAATAATAGGGATACATGTCTCCTCTTCCGTTACCGTCGGGTGAGATCATAAGAACGGACCGTTTGGGGTACCTGCCTCCTCGGACCACCCGACGTTAGGTACGCCAACGATCCTCAGTTTGTGTTGACTCGCTGAAGTGAAAGTGAAAAGTGAAAGTACGTAGTCTCTTCCTTTACCGTTGGGTGAGGTCACAAGAACGGACCTCTTAGGGTCCCTGTCCCCTCGGACCACCCGACGGTAGATACCCCAGCGTGTCTCAGCCTGTGCTGACTTCACTGAATCGTGTCTACTCTGGTACCTACGAGACTCTCCCGTCCCCTGTCCGGGTTCAAGTGTGTCGATGTTTTTTGTTTCAGTCCGAAGTTTGGGTCCTCCCGGACTACGATTCCGAGTCTGACGCCGATTTTAAAATTTTTAACTTAGGGACTCACCAATTTTATGCACATTATATGCATCGTATGTGGCTTCTGTGTTTCACATTATTGTTGTACTGACGGACACCGGAGTTGGGTTGACCTCTTTATTTTCAGAAGGTCGTAGCAGGACCACGGAACTCACAGACCGGGGATAACGTCGAGACGGAGGGGACTGGGACTGGGACAGTTTCCATTTGTGTCAGATTTAAACCCCAGGTCCACAGGGAATAAACGAGCGGAAAATAACGAAAGACAACAAAACAGTGTACGTAAATACTATTTATACATACTTCTATTCGACAATTCAAAATTTGAAATGTATTTACGAAATGGTATACAGAAGATACCGAACGATAGAAGGTCTCGAAGACTCAAAGTGGGTCAACTACACACACCGAAATAAATAAAGGTCACGACCCTTCACGGTGACAAACTTATATGGTGTAAAATAAATAGACTAAAGGTAATCTAGTAAAAGTCAAAGAATTTTTTTTTTAAAAAAAAAAAACGATAATGTTTGTTATGTTGTCTTTTAAGAAAGTCCCCTCTGAAAGGACCACCAGGTTACCGATTCAAAGGTACGAGGGTTACGTCCCCAAGACCCAAGTTAGGGACCAGTCCCTTGATGTAGGGTGTACGACGTTGATTCTCAAGTGTCCGAGGTTGATTTCTAGGGTTTACTGTGTTGATTTCTAGGGTCTACGGTGTTGATTTCTGGGGTGTACGACGTTGGTTTTTGTTTCTAGGACGTACGGTGTTGCTCGTAGTTTCGAGGACACACGGTGTTCTTTATTCGTTTAATTTTTTTTTAAGGAAATTTTTTAACTTGATTTTAACTTCAAATTAACTAAGTGTTATAACACAATCCGAGTCCACATGTCGTTTCACTAAACCAAAAAATATATGTATATATATATGTGTGTAAGAAAAAATCTAAGAAAACGTAAATCCAATAACGTTCTATGACTTATATCAAGGGACACGATATGTCATTTGAGAATAACAAATAGTCCCCTAGAAGGACTAGGTCCCTAGTTTGTATCCAGAGGGTGTAACATCCGTCTAAAAAATGGTAGACTCGGTAACCCCTTCGGGGTAAAATATATACTACTACACATAGACAATCAGGGTATAAGGATTAAATAGGGGTAGGAAGGGGAAGAGAGAAGCCATTGGTATTTAAACGAAAGATACAGACACTCAAACAAAGACAAAACATTAATTCAAGAAGACAGGATAAGAAATCTAAGGTGTATGTTCACTATAGTATGTTATAAAAAGAAACAGACTGAATGAAGTGAACCATACTGTTGGAGATTCAGTTAGGTACAACGACGTTTACCGTAAATAAAGTAAGAAAAAATTACCAAATCTTAAAAGGTAATATATATATATATGTGGTATAGCGGAATAGGTAAGTAGACAACTACCTGTGAATCCAACGAAGATACAGAACAGATAACATTTATCGCGACAATACTTGTAACCCCTCGTACATAGAAAAACTTAATACCAAAAGAGGTCTGTATACGGGTCCATTGAGGACTCAGGGAACCTACCGTTCCTGTTGTTCTTCTAGTTTGGTCAGTTAGGATTCCCTTTAGTTAGGACTATAAGTAACCTTCTTGACTACGACTTCCACGTTGAGGTCATAAAACCAGTTGACTGAACTTTTTGCCTGAGTAACCTTTTCAGGGAGTACGACCCTTTCTAACTCCCATCTTCTTCTCCCGTAATCTCCTACTCTTCCGACCTACCGTAGTGATTACGTTACCTGTACTGGAACCCGTTTGAGGTCCTCTTCCACTCCCTATCCCTCCGGACCGTACAACGTTAGGTACCCCAACGTTTCTCAGCCTGTACTGGCCCACTGACTTGTTGATGTTGTTACCATTGAGATAAAGATATGAAATTTCCTAGGAGATGTCACAAGAGGTATTACCGACGTGGTTGAATGTACGGATGTTTGTCACATCCTCCCAGGGGAAAAGAGACGTGGGAGAAGTCGTACATACCAAACATCTGAAGAACTACCACCGGTAAGACTGACCTCACTCCACTAGGGAGTGACATCAAAACTGAACGTAAAGAAATTATTCATCACTACAACTCCTATAAAATACACGGACAACTGGTAGACAACATAAAAACCTCTTTATAGATAAATCCACAAGACGAGTAAAAAACTAACTCAACAAACAAAACAACAACAACAACTCAACATACTCCGATAAATATATAAAACCTTTATTTCGGGAACAACCAACGAAGTATACGTTTATAAAAGAGGGTAGGACATCCGACAGAAAAGTAAAACAAATACACACCACACTTCCTCACAAGATTGAAGCAACTAAATGTACACCGACAGGTCGAAAGGATGGGTGAGGTCACAAGAACGGACCTCTTAGGGTCCCTATCCCCTCGGACCACCCGACGGTAGATACCCCAGCGTGTCTCAGTCTGTACTGACTTCGCTGAATCGTCGTCGTCGTCGTCGTCGTCAGGTCGAAAGGGTCATGGTGAACAACTTCTCTGACAGAAAAAAGGTAACGTATCAGAACGGAGGAAACAGTTTTTAATCAACTGGGTCCACACACCCAAATAAAGATCCGAGAGATAAAACGAGGTAACTAGACATATAGACAAAAACAAGTTATGGTACGATAAAACTAATGACACCGATAACTTACTTCAGACCCTCCCAATACGGAGATCGAAACAATAAAAAGGAGTCCTAAATAAACCGTTAAGATCTAGAAAACACCAAGGTATATTTAAAATCCTAATAACCAAGATCAAGACCCCCTTTATAGTATCTATAAAACTATCCCTCGTGAAATTTAGACATCTAACGAAACCAATCCTACTGGTAAAATTGATATAACTAAGAAGGTTGGGTTCTCGTGTCCTATACGTACAGGGTAAAGGAACTTAGAGGAAACTAAAGGAAATAATTAAAAATATAAAGAATCACACATTCAGAAAGTGGTGAACCAATCTGAATTAGGATTCTTAAAATAAAAAAACTACGTTTAAATTTGTCCTAAAAACAAAGATGAAATATAAAGTAACAATCATATTTCTTTACGGAGTCTAAAGATATATACTTAAATATAGGACGAGGGACAACTTGGGTAAATAGTCAAGATTATCAAAACCGAATTATTTCCTGTCTTTACCATACCTGGATTGTCTTCGTCTTCTATAATTCTTCTCCACCGTTCTTATGTGTCTTCTTGACATGTTTTTTCTAGAAGTACTGATTCTATTAGTACTACCACACTAGTGAGTGGATCTCGGTCTGTAGGACCTTACACTTCAGTTCACCCGGAATCTTTCGTAGTGATACTTGTTTCGATCACCTCCACTACCTTAAGGTCGACTCGATAAAGTTTAGGACTTTCTACTACGACACTTTCACGACGTGAGTTATACGGTCGTGTAAACCTTTTGAGTCGTCACCGGTGTCCTGACCTTTTCCAGGTAAAAGTGAGGTCAGGGTTTCTTTCCGTTACGGTTTCTTACGAGTTTGATGGAGTGTTAACGTGAGTAGAGTGTGGGATCATTTCATTACGAGTTTTAAAAGGTTCGGTCCGAAGTCGTCATGCACTTGGCACTTGAAGGTCTACAAGTTCGACCAAAATCTTTCCCATCTCCTTGGTCTCTAGTTTAGCGGTTGCAGACGACCTAGTACCCTTTTCGTTCTCTTAAGGTCTTTTTGTAGATAAAGACGAAATAACTGATACGGTTTCGGAAACTGACACACCTAGTGTAGTGTTATTTGACACCTTTTAAGACTCTCTCTATCCTTATGGTCTGGTGGACTGGACGAAGAACTCTTTGTATGAACGTCCAGTCCTTCGTTGTCAATCTTGACCTGTACCTTGTCGTTTGACCAAGGTTTATCCTTTCCCTCATGCAGTTCCGACATATAACAGTGGGACGAATAAATTAAAGATACGTCTCATGTAGTACTCTTTACGACCCGACCTTCTTCATGTTCGACCTTAGTTCTAACGGTCCTCTTTATTGTTATTGGAGTCTATACGTCTACTGTGGTGGGAATACCGTCTTTCACTTCTCCTTGATTTTTCGGAGAACTACTTTCACTTTCTCCTCTCACTTTTTCAACCGAATTTGAGTTGTAAGTCTTTTACTTCCAGTACCGTAGATCAGGGTAGTGAAGTACCCTTTATCTACTCCTTTGTCACAGTCTGAAATAGAAAAACCCGAGGTTTTAGTGACGTCTACCACTGACGTTGGTACTTTAATTTTCTACGAATGAGGAACCTTCCTTTCAATACTGGTTGGATCTATCGTATAAGTTTTCGTCTCTGTAATGAAACGGTTGTTTCCAGACAGATCAGCTCCGATACCGAAAAGGACACCAGTACATACCTACACTCTCAACCTGACACTTCTTCCGACTCGCGGTTTCTTAACTACGAAAACTTGACACCACAACCTCTTCTGAGAACTCTCAGGGAACCTGACGTTCCTCTCGGTTGGTCAGGTAAGACTTCCTCTAGTCGGGACCCACAAGAAACCTTCCTTGCTACGAATTCGACTTTGCGGTTATGAAACCGGTGGACTACGCTTCTCGACTGAGTGACCTTTTCTGAGACTACGACCCTTCCTAACCCCCGTCCTCCTCTTCCCCTGCTGTCTCCTACTCTACTGACCTACCGTAGTGACTGAGCTACCTGCACTCAGACTCACTTGAGGCCCGCAACCATACCCGTCCCTCCGGACCGCACGACGTCAAGTACTCCAGAGTTTCTCAGACTGTACTGACTCACTGACTTCACTTGACTTGACTTATCAAAACCACACCTCAGAAATCCCAAAAGATACATCACGTAGTACAATAGACGTATATTACTCTTAAAATGAAGAAGGAAGACTAAACCTATAAAAGTAAAGAAAAAGAACGGACTAATGACACCGATCCTGAAGGTTATGATACATCTTATCTTCACCATATTCACTCGTTGGAACAGAGCAAGGTCTTAAATCACCCTTCCGAAAGTCTGAAAATGATAAATCATAATACAGCCGGTACCCTCTTTTAAGAACTAATACAGGAGACCACGTGGTCCTTCCCAACACGGACACGTCCCTGTCTTGACATCCTAAACTCCCGGACATACACCACGGAATGAGTTATATCGGGGGTTTATTAACGTGGTCAAATGAAACCTCGAATATTCGATCTCGTCGCAGAAAAGTCCCCAGTTACAAAGTCAATCCTTTCCCTCAAGGTCCCACAACTGTTTGACCATTTGGGACTCTAATCGGAACCCTTTAAGGATTCACATCAGTAATGTACCATTAAGTGTTTCGTCACGTCTGAACTAACAAGTAGAGGTCTCGACTCAAAGACTCTGACCTTTGTGAACGAGTCAATGATCGATTGTAGGGTCATGTCTCCTAGGAGGAGGTCCTGTGTCCTCTTGGTTCTCTTGGACTCCCCTGTCCTCTTGGTTCTCTTGGACTCCCCGAGAGTGGTGTAGGGTCTCCTGAACCGTAGAGTCGGTCTCGTGCACCCGACCCTCCTAAAGAATTCCCACAGGAGATACCGCCGTCTTAGATGCAAACAGTCGGAACCTAAGTTCCGGTATCCTACACTGACTAACCTCCGTCCGTCTAGGACCAACCTCAAAACGAAGAGAGGGACAAACAAGGAAAAAAGGTAGTTGTGAGTAAAAGGAAGAAAATTTAATAACTAATATATTATGTAAGTTTCTTAAGTTTTAAACTTAACGTTTTAATATGTTTCTTCTCAGAACGACAGAGAGGTCAGAACACAAACGGGTCAGGGAGAGACTTTCCATTAGTGAAAATAGGTGAAGAGTACGTAAGAAGATCTCAAAAGAAATATATGTTCGCTTTTACTTGTATTTCAGAATAAACTCAGAGGACAATATCTTCTATATCGTATAATGAGGGTACTAAGACGTAACAAAAAATTACACGTCACGTAGAGTCTATAGTTAAGGTCCAGTAATATATTTTGTAAGTTAACGGTAAATTTTTTTATGGACACATCATAAGGTAAAGTGTCATAAACAATAGATGGTACGTGGTCAGAGGTACGATTCACGACCCCAATTTCACTAATTAGTTTTATCCGGGATGGAAGTCCCTATGATGTCAGATCCGTTTACCTGTTTTTTGATACTATTTTATGACCTCCTCGACACGGACAGTTTTGATAAAGAGGTCGGGGTTGGTGAAAAGTCCGTAACGAGACCCGTACCCCTTCTTCTGTCACTTATTTTGGTTACTTTTACGGACGGAACGCCGTGAAGGTATGATCACCTCGACTTCAAGACCGTGACACAAGTGCCCCCAGAGCCCCTACAGGTGTCACCCCGGGGAGTGAACCAGAGTCCTAGTCCCTTAGAAATGACTTCTATTACTAAATCGACTATTGATCGTCGATTCCCCCTTAATCTAACCCCTTCCCGGTCTCTCCTTGGTCACGTGGGTTGTCTCCAGGGGTACAGTCCGCACCGTCCCACTCTCCGTACAGACCCCTGACTGTCTTCCAGGAAGCAAACGTCGGCACTCCCTCCGACACCGGTCTAGACTCGGGGCTACTCGTCCGGGACCGACCACCCCCGTCGGGGACGTCTAGGGTCCTTGACAGGACACCTACGCCGACGCTACCAACGACACGCCTCGCCGGTCCTTTCCCTAGTCGCCCGTCCGCCGTCCGAGGTCCGCTCCCGTCACCCCAGGTCCGCTCCGTACGCCAGCCGACCTGGACGACCTCGTCTCCTACTTCCCCCTTCCCTTACTAAGGTTCTCTTCCTACTCCACCCTACACTTCGCTCCTCCCCTTCGGAGACTTTCTACTCCGGTTCCGGAGGGGGGTACCCGACAAGACCCCGAAGTGACCACACTCCCTCCGAGAGTCGTCACAAAGACAAGGACGTGACGGTTGTGGCGAAGTGCACCAAAAAACGAGGGGAGGTTCGGATGCTCGAATAAAAATGAAACAGACATGAAATCGTTCCCTTTAGGTGACAGACTAGAAGATTAGGGAACGAGGGATGGGGGAGGTGAGTTGTGTGTGTGTGTGTGTGTGTCCGTGTGTGACCAGGACCATGTCACCACGTCCGGCGACGGGAGATTACCTTGATTTGAAGGGCGACACGGACTGGGACGAAGGTCGAAAGTGGAGCCCCCCTCGGAGGTCCACACGTGCGGTGTCCAGACCGGAGTGTGGCCAGGTGACAACGTCGACCCAGACGACACGTGCCGTCACCCAGAACTCACAACGGCGCCGGTTACACCGACGGGGACCTGACTCGAAGACCCTTGTCCTAGTGTAGCACCCACGGACGACCACCGACTCTCGTCCTGGACGGGGACCGACACCTCCCCCGTCACCCTCGGAGACTCCTCCTCGTTTGCATCTTTGTCGTAAAGGGGGTTAGGGGTACCCGCCACCCCGGTCCGGTCCAAACAAAAAAAAGGGTTCCGGGTACCCGTACACACCCGAAGCGAACACCGGGTCGACCATTTCTGAGGCGGACGTTTCGTCCTCTGGGACCAAGCTAAGGACCCAGTCTTTATAGGAGACCTCTTCCCTATCCGATGGGTGAGGTCGTAAGACCGGACCTCTTAAGGTGCCTGACATATCAGATACCCCACCGATTCTCACCTCTTCACTACCGTGGGGTGAGGTCATGAGAACGGACCTTTTAGGGTACCTACCTCCTCGGACCATCCGACGTCAGGTACCCCAGCGATTCTCAGCCTGTGCTGACTCGCTGAAGTGAAAGTGAAAAGTGAAAGCACGTAACCTCTTCCTTTACCGTTGGGTGAGGTTACAAGAACGGACCTCTTAGGGTCCCTGCCCCCTCGGACCACCCGACGGCAGATACCCCAGCGTGTCTCAACCTGTGCTGACTTCGTTGAATCGTCGTCGTCGTCGTTCTCCCCCTGTGCTGGCTCACTGAAAGTGAAAGTGCAATACCCACACACGGTGTGTCTCGGGACCCGACCTAAGAGCTAATAAGTGATCGTCGGACGTCGACGGGGAGCCTCGTCCCGACACCACCCAGGTCCTTCCCGGACCAGTGGGTCAGAACAACCGACCCAGGGGAGAGACTTCCCTGCGACTCCCGTCCCGGGACGCTGAACGACAGGGTGGGGGTACGTCCGAGATCACCCGAGAGGACCCGGACCTCAATCTCGGGGGAGTGGAACGGAGAGCGACGGTTATGGACAGGGACGCCCCACCCTTGACTCCCGGTCGGACTGAGTCTGCACCCCGACCCCCACTCCTCGCCGGGTGTCACAAAGTCGAGTCAAGGTAGAACTCTGACCAGTGATCGTACAGGGAATCAGCACTATCCTCCCTCCGACACCCGGCGCCGGGGATGAGAGGTGGGCGTACGTTTGTAAGCCAGGACCGAGGACTGAGGTCTGTTCTGAGTCTTACACACCAAACCCGGACCCCAACCTAGAGGTGCACTGAAAACGTCTCTGTCTTGGAAAATAGAGGTTCGTCGAGTCGACCAGGACCGGTCCCAGACAGTAAGACCTCTCGGGACTCTTGTGCGCATGAATCAGTACTGAAGGATTCGTCCACCATGGACGCGAGTCTTCCTGGGGTACGAACAAAATTATCAAGTCGCAGTGGCAGAACCTTGAAGACTAAAAACCTGTTCCGTGTTCCGTAAAAGTAAAACGTCACTCGTGACTGGTCAAACCAGGATAAAGTGTAAAACTACAGAAACAGAAGGGAAAATCATAGAAAACTTAAAACTTGATACGTCTATAACTTTTTTTTTTCTGAAATTTTCGGTTTATGGTGTTTCCTAATTTTGATTTTCTGTAAATAATAGACAACACGTGAAAATCTTACCAGGGATCCGGGTGACTTCACGTGTTCGACACCGAGTGTAAGGTGCGTGGTGCGTAGGTCAGGTGTCAGGGTGACGGGGGCCCTCTCGGGCGCACTGTGCGTCTCACGACGGGGGTGCATCCTGCGTCTCGGTCTCGACACGCGCCCCGGCGGACGAGGACACCCCTCTTCCCCAAGGGGTTTGAGAATGACTGGGGAGTGGACGGGAAAGGAGATGGAGACCTGTTTAGAAGTCACAGTCCACTACGAATCTTCAGGTCACGATTGTAAGTCCCTTCCCATGAAGACACATCTGTCCTCTGAAGGCACCACCCGTACCTACACCGGCGCCTTTGGGACCCCCACCAGCCAGTAGAGCGGATGAGGGAAGTCCAACCCGAGACATTTACGACGAGCAGTGGTCGTCTTTTTCTTCCAATACCGACATCGTAGACGTCCTTGTCTGAGGGGTCGCAAGGTCATAAATAGTGGCTACGACTAAAGAACGGACTTAGTGACTACGACGTCAAAAACGGGTAGAAAGTCATCCTAATTCTTTAACCCTACAAAGACGGAGTGCTTAGAGCTTCCTGACTTTTACGGGTCTCGGTTTCTTGTATCGAGACTGGTAGAGTCGTCTCCTTTTGACGCCGGGAAGGTCGCAGGTACCTCGGCGGGAAAGGGCGAGACGACCCTCCGCGTGACGACGGGAGACCACCGGCCGACCGTTCCTCAGAAGGTCCCCACCCCCACCCCCCAGGTGGAACAGGGACCTTATCGTCGAAACTCAAGAGTACAATTACTCACAGAAAAGTGACAGGGACCTTATTTTGTTCGAACAGGAACTGAACCTCGGAACCGGGAACGAAGATGGACAGAAGTCTTGCGAGAAGCAGGTTAAGTCTACCGTCGGCAAAAGAGTAAGAGGTCGGAAACCCGGTTACAGCGAAGGGGTCCCTTCGGGAGGACCCGATGAAGCAGACTTTGTAGACTTTGTCGTGGATTGGGGTGGGAGGCAGGAAGAGAGAGGGTAGTGGAACGAATGGACGATTGACTTTTGTAGACCAATTTAAGACCCAAATGACGGAGGGGGAGAGGTCTTGCAGTCTGGTCCTCTCGTTCCAGAAACAATGGTCGCAGGGACCTGGAGTTCCGTAGCATGCATCATCTATGTGTTTTCCTGAACAACTCCCTTACCGGTCACACAGGTATTCTCGCGGACCCTAACTTCGACTCGAAGACCAGGAGTCCTCGGTGTCCTACACCCGTCCCGTGCGCGGTGGGAGCACACTGTCTGCTTGGTCGACTCCGACGTCGGATGGTCGTTCCTCTGTGTGTGCCGGGCCCCACCCCCCCAGAAGGACACGAGGGAGACAGGACGCGACGGCCCCCCCGCCCCCCCCTGTCTGTCCGCCACAGGGTCCGGACTGGTCGACGACGGTCCCCAACTCCCCTGGAGGAGGGGCCGGGACCAACGTCCCTGGGACCAGGTGTCGACACGCCGCCGAGATTCCCCCACTCCACGCCACCCGCGCGACTCCTTCCGGCCGGGTAGCGGAGGCGTGCGTCCCCGGGCCCACGTCCCTACGCGGAAGGTTTCGTCCTCGACGGTCCCCTCCCGCGTCCCGTCCTTTCGGCCCCGGTCGCTCCCCCGGCACTGAGGAGACCCTGAGCCGACCCTGCAGGGCCCAAGGCGGGACTGACAGACGTGAGGCGGACTCCGTCCCGACCAGACCTCGGGCGCGCCTCCGCTCCCGCCGCCGACCGGAGCTTCGGACCGACGGCAGACTCGCGCCCGCCGGCCGCCCCGACCCCCGGGCCCACCGGTCGAGCCGCGTGCGAGCCAGGAACCCGCGTGTCTCGGCCCCAGGCCTCCCAGTCGTCGTAGACGAGAACCCGACCAGAAGGCCACTCTCGAACTACCTCAGACACTCCATTGACAGATTCTACGAAGCTATGACGCCTTCCTTTTCTCTCAATCGCAAGCGGAGCGCCGCCCGGCTCGAGGGGGACGGGAGATAAAGAGTTACCGGCCACCACCAGCCCGAAAGACAAGCGATCGGAACACGTCGACCCTCCGGGTCCCCTCCAGAAGGGGCGGGCGAGGACGGAGTGGAGGAAGAGGTCGAGGAAGTCGCCTCGGGTCTCGTCCGGCCGCCGACGTACCGGCCCTGTGGGATGGTCCCTCGGCGACTCTCTACTCCCGAGGCGTTCTTCGTTTGTGCACTTCTCCCCGACCCAGGGTCCGGTCCACGAGGCTCAAGACCCGACATTCCGACTTGATGACGAGTCGGACTCCCACCGTCACTCACCGCCCCGTAGTCCCCTGGAAGAACACGCAGAACCCCCGGTGGTAGCACTCCCGCTTCGTCGGGTCCAGAGGACTGGAGGTCGGCCCACGGGAGTGAGTGGTAAGAGGTCTCTCCTGTTGGGTCCCCTGCAGACTGGAGTCCACTGTCTCTACTACTCTCGGGCGACGAGCACAGACGTCTTCTGCGGGGACGCCTGCAGGGGTGTGGGGTTGGAAGACACAGGTCGAGGGTTGGAGGGGAGGTAGGAGACAGGGAGGGTGCAGGTCCCTCGGGAGGGTTTTTGTCTGAGTTACAAAGATGACACGGAAAAACGAAGAGACGGGTCGGAGGGTTTCAGAGGACAGGGTCGTTCCAGGTCTCTTTCGGACGCCAGTCGGACTGTCCGGAGACGAGTGGACCGACCGGTGGGGAGGCGGTACTCGGCGGGAAGAGCCGTGTCCCCACTCCGCCCCTCCGGCTGGAGGGCGTCCTCTACCCGGAGAAGAGAGAGGGACGAGTGCGAGGGGGCAGAGACTCGAGGGTCGGAAGTGCGAGGAGGGTGCCACCCACAACACACACACTACCACTCACCTAGTGAGTGGTGGGTGTGGTCACCTATACGACCACACCTGGACTCGACCCTTGGTCGGGGGAGGTACGCCGACAGACAGAGTTCACGGGGAGGCTCCCCTGTTAGAGGTCTTACTACAGACACGGAAATGAAGGAGACACCCAGGGTCGACCCCTTACAGTTGGTCTAGGAATCACGGGTACTGAGACCTAGGGTCCTCCGACGAAGCGGGAGTGCTACCGCCGGGGGTTCTGCGTGTTCTTCTAGGAGACTACGGGGTGGCGAGCGACGGTGGGAGTCCGACTCGTCATCAAGTCGGACTGTCGGGTCTTGAGTCCCGTGACCCGGACCCTGGGTCGGGAAGAAGTGCACAAACGAAGAACGTCTCGGGGGCAGAGAGTCGACCATCCCACAGGACCGGAATCAGCCGGACCTACTACCCGGACCTCGTCGGGAGTCGTTTAAGAGACCCCTTTAATCTTAAAAGAAACAGTACATACGTGCACACGTACCATTTAGGGAAATTAACACAGGCGGAGAAACACTGGGACACCTGACATCGGGAGATCCGAGGAGACAGGTACCCTAAGAGACCCGTTCTTATGACCTCACCCAGCGGTACAGGAGGAGGTCTCTTAGAAGGGGTGGGCCCCTACCTTGGGTACAGAGAATGTAGAGTACGTGACCGTCCACCCAAGAAATCGTGATCGCGGTGGACCCTTCGGAACAGTATATATGTATATATATAATTATCGTTCATAATCAAAACCCCTCACTCCCGGTCGCAGAGGGTCACTTTCGGACAGGGAGGTCCCTACAGAGTGCGGTCGGGACATAGAGGGAGACGACCCCTCCTAGGATCGGGTGACGAACATCTGGGTCGGACCGTCTGGAGTCTAAGGGGGTCGAGGAGTGGGGCTCTCTCGTCTGAGGATGGGTCTCCACGGGTTCGTCTCTTTTACCGAGCTCTTCGAGCAAGAGGGTCGTGGCGGCTCCCGACCACACGCCCGACCCCAGTGATCCGAGCCCTGTGGCGGATCAGGACGGCAGTCAGGGAAGACGTCCCGGACGCGCGAGGTGACTCGGCTGACGCCAATTTTCGGACTGAGAAGACTCGGAGTGCCTCTCCCCGTTCCGCCTCGGCTCGTAATGACAAATCCGACTGGCTAGGTGACGAAGGTCTTTCTGTCCGAAAACTTTCCTCGGAGAACAACACCATGAGACAGTCAGGGGAGAGTGGTCCTTGCTGTTTCCGTGGAACCGACCTTAGTCTTGCAAAGAAGAACCTGGACAACCCGGTCCTCCGACCCGGACGACAAAGTGGTGGGGCTCTCATGGGGTCGGAGTGTAGGTCCGGCCAACTCTGGTACTCCTTTCGGACCCGGAGTCGGAGTCACGACCTGAACCCCTCCTCTCAGACTCGACGGCCTCGTCGACACGCGAAAGACTCGACGAGACGCGAAACGCCTTGTTTGTCTTACGACGAAGCCTTCTGCACTCTTCGGATGAGTAGGCAATGTGTCCATTTCTGACTCCAGAAGTCCGGTCGAGAGAAGTGGGTCATTATCAGTGTAGGAGGGGTCCCAGTGCAGTCGGGACTCGAGAAAGACAAATACTGTAGTAAAGTGAGCTATTCCCGTAGTAGAGTTAGGAGCCCAAAGGATGTCTCGAAGGTTCAGTGGCCGTCCGGTATTAATCCGAGGGACACTTTAAGTCTGGTGACTGAAGAACCGTTCAAACACGTACGGCTCACTGTATTGTGGATCTTAGGATTGTGTGGTAAAGCCACTCCTACACCGACACTCAGACAGAGAGACTCGGACCAGTGGAGTACTGGGACGGAAATATAGGATGTGGGGTTCCTGGAATATTTTCAGGACATTAAAGTGATCCGAGTCGACAATCAGTCGGACGGAAGAGGGTCTGTACCATTAATACAGAAAGAGATTAATTGGGTTTTCCTTGACCCGGAGGTGTGACACCGGGTACGGTCCGGATTGGTCGGGTCCTCCCCACCATAACGGTCGAACCATTCTCGTTTTAGGATAGTCGGGTTTAGGGGGTTTCGTCCGCCCAAGGGGAAGAAACTAATACTCCCGTAAGAAAAAAATTTTTAATTTATTAATTAAAATTAACCTCCGGTTAATGAAATGTTCTAACATCACCAAAAACGGTGTGTAATTGTACTTAGTCGGTACCCACATGTGCACAGGGGGTAGGACTTGGGGAGAGGGTGGAGGGAGGGGTAGGGTAGGGAGTCCCAGTAGGGTCACGTGGTCGGGACTCGTGGGACAGAGTACGTAGCTTGGACCCGACCGCTAGACAAAGTGTATACCATTATATGTACAAAGTTACGATAAGATACCCCCCGTAGTATTGGTACTGATTTGTGGACCAGGAAGTTTCACCGGTCTAGCCCTGCGATTTCATTGATGGACGGAAGAGAGGAAAGCCTTACGTTTGACTCGTAGAGAAGACCGTAAGATGGACATTTGGCGAGGAAGGTGGGTCTCGAGCGACGTCTTGAGTCTGCCAGGTTCCTTCGGTACACGGGGTAGCGACGAGGAGAACACTCCGAAGACGACAGGGAGCAGAGAAAAGACAGAACCAGCTATCGTAGCGATTAGTTAGTAAGGATGCAAACCGTTCGATCTTTGGAGCAGTAGTTGAAGTCGTCGAGGACTAAGGAAGAGAGGAGATAAACTAGTAGTGGTTGGTGGTTATCGCGAGGGAGGTTTCAGAGAATTTAGGTGGCGTAGGAACAGTAGGGGTAGAAGAGTACGGACATGGAAGTCTTGGTGGGTAGTCCGAGTAGAAGGGACATCGTACTTTGAAGGGACGCGAAAGTAAATTTTTATCGATGGAAAGTCCCGGACGAGAGCACCAGATCCCTAATTCTTACGTCCAAACTAGATTCTCAGTGTACGAAGCCCCGTCGCTTTGGGTGTACGATAGTGATGACTCAGGTCCACGGTGTTGCTTCTGGGTCACGTCGGTTTTATTTACTTATCTTTGGCGATGGAAAGGAAATATCGGAAGAGACATAGTGGTGTAATGAAATAGATCGGGACCGTTGTTGGGGCACTCCTTCTATTGATAGTGAACATGACATTTCCCTCCCTTCGCTACCGAATTCCTCCGTGCACTGAACAGTTCCTGTGTCACTCATTCTCGCCCTAAATTTCGGTCTAGACGACTAAGTCTTGGGTCGAGAAGGGTGGGGTCCGACCCGAGGGAGGCAGTAGGAGGAGAGGTTCCTAAGACCCGACGACACGTACTCGTGTACGCTTCCTCTCTGTCCAGGAACCTCCTTTACAGGAACTTTTGAGTAGAAACTGGAATTTTATCTCAAAACGTTTGAGGTCGAAGTGGAATTTTTGGAATTTTTTACACAAAGATGTAAGAAGCAGGATCATGCATACAAACAAAATCCCGTTTTACAAAGAGGAGGTTTAAAGAGTTATTGCCTCTGTAACGTCCTCCTGTCTGGGACCGAAGGTCCGGGGCCCCCCGAGGACACACCGGGTCCCCAGACCGTCACCCAGATCTCTGCTGCCCGGATCGTATGCGTCAGACTCCAGACCAGCCCCGAGTCGTCCGGAGGTACCGGACGACGACAACTGGAGCTCTCGGAGCGACGAGTGGAGCCGGGTCGCGGGGGTCGAGGGAGGTCCGGTGTAGAGGGGGAGCATGTTTACCTCGGGCACCACCAGGGAGTGTACTCGGGGCCCCTGAGTGTGGACCCGGAGACAGTGCGGGAGAGAGACGGGAAGACGTCGACGACGAGTGTGGACGTGACCGGATCGGCAGGTGGACGTTTGACAGACAGTAGAGTCGTAGGTTGGCTGTCCGGGGAAGAGGTCCATCCGTAGGATTGGCCGGAACGGTGGTCGCGGAGAGTCAGTGCGACTACGGAACCGGAAAGGGGGGGTGGCGGCGTGGGGGCGGGTACCGTGAAAGGAGTGGGGAGCTGGCAGATAACACCTACGGAATTAGGAGATGGACTGGTGCCCGGTCCTCCAGACGTAGCGATCGGGACCGGACTGTAGAGTTCTTAAAAATACCCTACCTTAATAAAGACAAAATATCTACTCCTTTGACTCCGAGTCTCTTCAGTATCCAGAACGGGTCCTCAGGTGGACTTTCGTATTCCGGTCCTAGGTTGACTCCAGTCAGACTGACACCTATAGTGCGGACACCGGAGATCTGAAGGGTACATCTAAGGGAGGTAGTAGTACTCCCTGACTGAGCCCCAACGGTCAGGTGGGAGAACTGTTCATTCCGGTAACCCTTCCTTTCCTCTGTTCTGTCCGATTGCAGATTATTGCGGCGACGCAGTCCTGTCTCCGTGTCGTCCTTCCTGTACCGGAGTCCTTACTCCCGTGCGGAAGAGGTCCTGCCTACGAGTGGCGTGTGTCTGTGCCCGACCACCTCGACTACCCCGAAGGGACACTCCTTCGTAAGCCACTAGTGTCGTGGCACACACACCACCTAGCAGCTAGTGCGCAGTGGGATGTCCCAGTTCGTCGACGGGCGCGGAAGGTCCCTTACCGGATTCGTCCGTGCAGACACGATGGCTGACCCAATGTCTCGACGCGAACTGGTTCACGACCTCTATCAGTCGGGGACGAAGGGTGGTTTCCTCTGCCACTCCCGCCCACCGGACCTCCCGTACATAATTCTGATCGGGCGCTCCTGTTTGGGATTCCAATTCCGTTACCCCATACTTCTACCGCTCGAACTTGGGAGAGGGACCCGTAGAAGACCCCCACCGACGACAGGGGTACCACCCGTCACGGTCCGTCACCCGAGGAGGTGTCTCCCGTCGGGAGGTTGGCCGACAGGAGTAGACGAGAAAGGGAATTTCTAATTTTTAATTTTTAGTGACGACACTACCGGAAGAGGCACGAAGATTCTTGGGTGGAACCGACCTACACCGTCTTGTCACTTTGCCCGACTCGGGGAGGGTTACGGTCAGAGAGTGTCTGGGAGAAGTATCAAAGGTCTGAGGTGTGTCTTACCCTGACTTTGGGACGATTACGACGACCCGTCGGGCGGGACTCGAAGGAGAGGAGAGAGGACGGAGGGAAGGCGTCACGCCCGACACACGGGGAGGAGACCCCGGGGGAGTAGGCAGGAACGGGTGGCACGTTTCGGACGCGACGTCGACGAGGGCACGCCTGGACAGAAGAATGCTCTGGCTCCCCGGGACCCCGTGGCGTTCCCCGAGCCGCGTCTACCACGTGAATTCTAGACGAACAACGTTCTGGTGTGGTGCCCCAGATGTAGATAGGTAACAGAACTGACCTCCTACAGTCGTTTAAGAGGTCCGAACTAATAAGGAGGACCTGCGTATGAATTGTGGTGCGCCGACGAGAGCGTAGTCACTCCTGACTTGATCGAGTAGCGAAGACTCTGAGAATGACTTAAGCTTAGAGGTCCCCACTCCATGTCCTGACATAAATTACCTTTGAGGTGTTTACTATTAGTCAGACTAACTCCCTGGTGGTTACTACTTGGGGGGGTATTTCGATTCCTTCGAATTACGGAGACCTTAAGACACCAAGGTCTTAATCTCATGACAACTCGAGTGAGTCGCTGACTAATTCTATTACTCGTCATGACAGCGTCGGTGTAGGGAGGGACACGGGTGGGATCCCCCGTCGGGACCGCACACGGTGAGTGGGAGCTGTCTCGGGCTGACCGGTCGTAGAGTTTCCGAACATGGTGCAACTACAGTAAGAACCGTGACTGAAGTTTTATCCCTTATAGGAAGAGAACTGTGGTCGGAACCCGATGGAGAACGCCTTGGACGTGCTCCCCTTCTTTGCTGGTGGTAAGGACACAGTAGAAGTGGTAGTAGGGACTACAGTAGTACAGGGGTGGTGCTAGTAGAGGTGGTAGGTTCGGGGTGGGTGAGGTTAGAGGTGACGGTTAGGGTTTATGACTCTTGGAAGGCACGCCGAGATTCGAATGCACACGATAAAAAAAAATTTGTATTCGGTTGCTCCACCGATAACAATCGAGGTAAAGTGTGTGCTCCTCTAACCTCTGACCGTATACATCCCGACTCGTCCTAGACTTGTGTCCGAACCTTCTTAATTTCGGGAGGAGGGATGTCGTAGAAGGACTCCGGATGTGACCCTCACCGAAGAACGGTCGTCGAGGAAGGAGTCACGGACGTTTCCCTCCACCCACGTTGTGTGTGGTCGGTCCCGGACCCCCCTCCTGGGTAAGAGGACTCGACCTCATAGTCCGGGTACGACGACCCATCTCTGGGCCCAGGGACGATTGGAAAGAAAGGGTCCTCTTTCAGGACCCTCGTCTACTATTGGAAGATCAGACCCGGTGTACTACCTAATCTTCTGACTAGTATGATTGAGTAAATTAGGAGATTGGTGGAACACTTCACCCAGAAAAATCGACGTGATATATCCGTTCTCTTCGTCTTCTATAATTCTTCTCCGCCGTTCTTATGTGTCCTCTTGACATGTTTTTTCTAGAAGTTCTGGGTCTATTAGTGCTACTACACTAGTGAGTAGATCTCGGTCTGTAGGACCTTACACTTTAGTTCACCCGGAATGTTTCGTAGTGATACTTGTTTCGATCACCTCCACTACCTTAAGGTCACCTCGATGAAGTTTAGGACTTTCTGCTACGACACTTTCACGACGTGAGTTATACGGTCGTGTAAACCTTTTGAGTCGACACCGGTGTCCTGACCTTTTCCAGGCAAAAGTAAGGTTAGGGATTCTTTCCGTTACGGTTTCTTACGAGTTTGATGGCGTGTTAACGTGAGTAGAGTGTGGGATCATTTCATTACGAGTTGTAAGAGGTTCGGTCCGAAGTCGTTATACACTTGACACTTTAAGGTCTACAAGTTCGACCAAAATCTTTTCCGTCTCCTTGGTCTCTAGTTTGACGGTTGTAGGTGACCTAGTACCTTTTTCGTTCTCTCAAGGTCTTTTTGTAGATGAAGACGAAATAACTGATACGGTTTCGGAAACTGACACACCTAGTGTTGTTTGACACCTTTTAAAACTTTCTCTACCCTTATGGTCTGGTGGACTGGACGGAGAACTCTTTAGACATACGTCCAGTCCTTCGTTGTCAATCTTGACCTGTACCTTATTGTCTGACCAAGGTTTATCCTTTTCCTCATGCAGTTCCGACATATAACAGTGGGACGAATAAATTGAAGATACATCTCATGTAGCACTCTTTGCGACCTGACCTTCTTTGTGTTCGACCTTAGTTCTAACGGTCCTCTTTATAGTTATTGGAGTCTATACGTCTACTGTGGTGGGAATACCGTCTTTCACTTCTTCTTGATTTCTCGGAGAACTACTTTCACTTTCTCCTCTCACTTTTTCAACCGAATTTGAGTTGTAAGTCTTTTACTTCTAGTACCGTAGACCAGGGTAGTGCAGTTCCCTTTATCTGCCCCTTTGTCACCTTTGTCATCGTCTGAAATAAAAAAACCCGAGGTTTTAGTGACGTCTACCACTGATGTCGGTACTTTAATTTTCTGCGAATGAGGAACCTTCCTTTCAATACTGNACTGGTTGGATTTATCGTATAAGTTTTCGTCTCTGTAATGAAACGGCTGATTCCAGGCAGATCAGTTCCGATACCAAAAAAGACACCAGTACAAACCTACACTCTCAACCTGACACTTCTTTCGACTCGCGGTTTCTTAACTACGAAAACTTGACACAACAACCTCTTCCGAGAACTCCCAGGGAACCTGACGTTCCTCTAGGTTGGTCAGGTAAGACTTCCTCTAGTCGGGACCCTAAAGAAACCTTCCTTACTACGATTTCGACTTTGAGGTCAGGAAACCGGTGGAGTACGTTTCTCAACTGAGTGACCTTTTCTGAGACTACGACCCTTCCTAACCCCCGTCCTCCTCTTCCCCTACTGTCTCCTACTCTACCGACCTACCGTAGTGCCTGAGCTACCTGTACTCAGACTCACTTGAGGCCCTCTACCATTACCTGTCCCTCCGGACCACACGACACTAAGTACCCCAACGTTTCTCAGCCTGTGCTGACTCACTGACTTGACTTGACTTGACTATCCATTCTCCCGAAGGGACTATCGAGTCAGCCATTTCTTAGGCGGACGTTACGTCCTCTGGGGCCAAGTTAGGGACCCAGTCTTTCTAAGAACCCGAAGGGACACCGAGTCGACCATTTTTTA
Organism: Capra ibex; assembly: GCA_006410555.1. Taxonomy (NCBI): domain Eukaryota; kingdom Metazoa; phylum Chordata; class Mammalia; order Artiodactyla; family Bovidae; genus Capra; species Capra ibex. The sequence goes on from SJYO01036187.1 coordinate 3,017,784, forward strand.
AACGGACGTTACACCCTCTGGACCCAAGTTAGGGACCCAACCCTTCTAGGGGACCTCTTCTCTTTCCGGAATAGGAGGTTATAGGAACAGACCTCTTAAGGTACCTGACATATCAGGTGCCCCAACGTCTCAGTTTGTGCGGACTTGCTGAAAGTGAGTGAACATTTATTCTGGGGACTCCAGTCTCAAAGTCGTCGAACGGAGTCTAGTGTGTCGATTCTTTCCGTCTCGAGTCTCCGTCGGGGTCGGGGCGGGACAGTGTGACGGACGTGACGGGAGACGGCCCGGGACGCGTCCTTGACACGAGACAACAGAGGGTGACCTGAGATCGAAAGAACTCGAGTCTTTCTTTGTTTCTTTCATTTTCACTTCAGTGAGTCAGCACAGGTTGAGAGACGCTGGGGTACCTGACATCGGACGGTCCAAGGAGACAGGTACCGTAAGAGGTCCGTTCTTGTGACCTCTCGTAACGGCAAAGGAGGAGGTCCCCTAGAAGGGCTGGGTCTCTAGCTTGGGTCCAGAGGACGTGTCGTCCATCTGGGAAATGACAGACTCTCGAGTCTCAGTCCTGAAAAATCGAGAACCGGACCAAGGTGTTCGGTTAGAGATGTCCGACTTACTTATGTGGAGATGGGTTTACATTTATCGTTAGTGTCAAACTCCTGTAACGGAACCTCTTCCGAGACCGTCGAGACGTCAAATGGAGGTTTCTGGCAACCGAGGCGACTCAAATCAGATTAGTCAATAAACCCCCTTATTCCTTACTGGTATACAACTATAAACGACACGGACCTTGAAATATTGGTAACAAAGTAAAACAAATTCCATCGGTTCCAAAAAGAGTATTGTTTCTTACTGAGTCGAGGAAAAGGACTTGTGGCCCGTCGGTCCCCCTCTAGACTCTGATAGGAAACAGAGGACGTCCAAGCCCTTTCAGACAGAAGGACCCCAATTTCCTCGAGGTGACAACGGACAGAGAAACCAGGAACGACAAGACCAGTGTCCAGGTCCGTGACCCCGACCGACTCACCGGACGGGGGACCCCACAGGCCTGCCGTAGGGGTGTGGGGGAAGGAAGGGGTCGGAGGGCCCTCGACGACACGACCTCGTCTCGTCCCTCGCCGGGGCCGCGACCGGAACCGGAGACCAGGATTCTAGGAGGAGGAGCACCACGCTCCCCGAGGGGTCGTCGGTCCTGCCGGGGGAGGGGACCTCGTATTCACGGGGACTGGGCCGCTTGTTGGTTCTGCGGAGTGTCGAGCCCGTTTTAGGACTCGATACACCTACTTCGCAGTTCCTACCGGTCCAACGACTAATACCAACAGGAGTGGTGATTGTGTGTGTATTAACTGGTAATCTTTAATTGTACAACGTTATACAACTACCGTAGAATCCTCACGTTTCCCGAAACATAGAAAATTTCAGGAACTTTTCTGAAATCCCGTTCCTGATCTGAAGGAGAAGAACGAGGGAGGAAGAAATAAGGACGGGGGTGGTGGTCCACTGCTCGTAGAAAGACCTGTGTGACAACCAGGAACCCTCAACGTCTTTTGTACCTTCGCTTGACTTTACTTGAGTTCACGGAGACGAAAAGGCCCTCCGTCCCTCGAAGAAGTATAGAGTGCCGCACTCTTCGTCTTCGGGTCTGACCACGGGTCCAAGTGGGTCTCTGTCTCGATCCTTCTATTCGGGTGTACATGTCACTGTGTATCCATGTCGGGGAAGAGACGGCACCTGTCACTGCCTGGGACGGGCGACGGACCGCACTGTCCGTAAATAGAGTAAAGAGGGGCGAGGAAGAGACAGGTCAAAAATGTCTCACCAATTTATGTATGAGGTCTTATAGTCAACTCTAACACAACACAAGAAAAATATTAGGGGGGTGCAGAAGGTCAGTTGGAGTCTTTCAACGGTACCCCTTTTTTACTGGGTGTACCGTCAAAAGTAAAAAGGAAAGGTTAAGATCGTGGTCGAAGTGCTAAAAATTTTAGAACAACAGAAAATAAATATTTTATTGTCAATATATATAGACTCCGAGACTGACATCTGTATTTGAGTCCAACACCATGTACCTCTGTACCCTTCCCACTTTAGAAACCTTCACAATGAGGCAACTAAAAACAAAACCGACTACACACACACACGGTTCAACGAAGTCAGTACAGACTGAGAAAGATGGGATACCCGACATCGGTGGTCCGAGGAGACCGGAACTGTTATATGACAATTACCAGAAGGGTCCACCACGATGACCATTTCTTGGGTTGACGGATTTGTCCTTTGTACTCTCTACACCCAAACTAGGGACCCAGGCCTGCTAGGGCTCCTCCCGTACCATTGGGTGAGATCATAAGAACGGACCTCTCAGGGTACTTGTCTCCTCGGACCACCCGATGTCAGGTGTCCCAGTGTTTCTCATCTTGTATTGACTCCACTGAATCGTACGTGTGTACGATAATTGTAAAATAAAAAGTAGTCGCCAGTTTATAAACTGTTTTAATCAGGTAAAATGTCTGTAAATAGATACTACGAAAAGGTAGAGTATACGTAGATTTTACTAGTTAACACACAGAACTCTGTCCAGTCTATGTAGGATTTGGTTATTTTTTATTGTCTCTTATAGAAGTCTTTTGTATTAGGGTTGCACTACCTAGTCGTCATTTAGTCTTCGACGGATGGACTCTCGCTTCTTAAATGTAGGATCACTTATTTAAGGAGTATCGTGTCTACGATCGTCTCGACAAAAAAAAAAAATTGTCAAAAAAAAAGTGAAAATGGAGACATTTTGTCCATCTCTGAAATTCTTTTTGGATTCAGTCGTTGAAGAAATGTTAATAGGACGACTCTATAACTAACTAACTAACACCATTTTATATGTATTTATATTTGATATTTTGTATATATAGTTATATTTTAAATTTGAAATATATTCATATTATATAAACTATATTAATATATAAATTACATTAACATAATATATAAGTATATAAAATATATTTATATTTTACATAGTAAAACCGATATGACTTCGTAGGTCAAGTCACCGTAGTCATGTAGTGTAGTGACACGTTCGTAGTAGTTGCGAGTATAGGGGTCGAGTCAGTCATTTCTTAGACGGACGTCGCGTCCTCTGGGTCCAAGTTAGGGACCCACCCCTTCTAGGGGACCTCCTTCCTTAAAGTTGAGTGAGGTCATAAGAGCGGACCTCTTAGGGTACCGTCTCCTAACCATCCTATGTCAGGTACCCCACCGTTAGGTGTCCCAGCGCTTCTCAACCTGTGCTGAGTCGCTGATTGTGAAGTAGTACGGTGTAGATCGTATACACAAAATTTATGAGTAAAAGAAAAACAATTCATCCTTCTTGAAGGGATATAAAGGTCGGCTGTGTGGCCTCTATAATTTAATTCTTCCACCCATTGTTAGAGAAAGTACATAATTCTAACGGTACACGAGATATCGTAGTAACGGATACTCGGAGTTTATTGGAGTACTTTAGACTCAGACCACAGGTTTCGACCTTGATCGGTTTCTGTGCATACTTAAACTCGAATGCCTTCCACCAGGAAGTCCCAGGAATAGGTGAGTCGGGACACTTTCACTCCTGATAGACGTCGGGTGAGAGGTTCGGGCCCGAAGCGGAGAGTCCCAGCCGTCGTAGGAGGCGGGCCAGACACGGGAACGTCCCGCCGGCGGAGGGTCGGAGTGGAGACCGAGGGGTAGGGCCCAGAGACCTAGTTTCAGGCAGACGCTCGGGGTGAGCGTCGAGGAGGAGACGTGCAGGGACACGAGTAAAGTACGGACACTCGTGAAGGAGGGGAGAGAAGGAGGGGAGAGAAGGAGGTCGAACGGGGTGGCGTTTAGGACAGCGGAAGAGGTCCCCCTCCCGAGAAAGGTGTGGGACAAGTCGTGTCTAGGGTCTCTACCTCAACCCGAAGGGACCCCGAAGTGACGAAGAAAGTTTGGAAATAAGAAGGAGAGAGACGTCTTGTTTCGAGTACGGGGACGTCGACCCTGACCTACGGAGATGGGAAGACTCAGTGGTGAATGCGGAGGGTAACCCATGGGAGTAAGGAACCTCCGAGCACTAGACCACTTCGAAGGAAAGGTACGTTGGGGCTCGGAGTGTGAAGAAAGGGGAGGGTGGTAGAGGTGGTAGAGGGGTAAGGCGGACGGGGAGGTCCGGGTCGGGTCCCGGAGGTACTTGGAAATGTACACCAGAGAAAAAGGGAAGGAGGAAAACGGACGAGAAGTTGGAGGCCGTCGGGGGACCAAGAAGTCGGAGAGAATCAGAGAGGAGAAGGGAGGCATCCAGAGTCGCGAGAGTGTCGAGACAAGAAGTCGACGAGAACAGACCTTTTTGGAAGGGAGTCCAGGGACCGGAAGTGGGGTACGTGACGTCAACTTCTTTTGGTGTTGGGCCTGAGGCGAGTCGACCAGAGGACCAGAGGAGAGCATCGTCTCGGGAACGACGAGGTAGTCAGGGCACGAAGCGGGAACCGGTTGAGGTGGAAAAAGAGAGGTGTCATGGACCGCGTCGGAGTGGCACTACGAGTTCTGAGGAAGAACGGAGGAAAGGAGGAGGGAGAGTTGTCTTCTACGACGGAGAATAGAGTGACTCCCTTTCAGTCTGAGAGTCAGAACTTGTGGGGACTGGAGGGGTACTGGATGTCTTCGTTCTACGATTTTACCTTCAACACCGTCTCTGTGATGGTAGACTATCTACGACCTGTAGTTCAACCAACCCTCTCTCGGGTGGGTGCCCTGGCGCGTGTAAAGGTTTCCAACTACTCGTTCTTAGACGACTTACTGAGGTTCGGAAGGCCGCATTTATCTTTTTCTAACTTTTCCTCCCAAATCTTTCCTATAAAAAACGGCTCTTGAGACAACCCCCTTGTGGGTGTGTTCTCCTTCTGGCATATTTCGAAGTTGAGACTGGTTTTCTCCTGAAGTCTCTCCGGTGCACCGTCAACCACCGATGTCACCTGACCATAGATTGACGTGGGCGCCCCAAATTCCGCTTTCCGTAGTCCCGTCTCTCTCCTGCCACGGGACTCCTACTTAATGGGGTCCGAGTAGTCACGTCGGTCGTGCGTGGCCACGCGGGACCCTTCCTCTCGAGCGGTCGGACGTCGACAATGTTTGGGGCCCTCTCGTAGACGTCTTCTTCGGCTTGGCATCCTGCCTCCTACCGAGAATTTAATCCTCGACTCCTCTCTCTCCTTCTTATACGTTCTGGAAACGGTACCCTCCAAGTAAATTTACAAGGTGACCTCCGAAGAATCCTGGGTTTCCTCAGCGGGTGGTTCTCTGCATAGACGACCTCGTGTGTTTGGCAGAGCTCTGTCATGGTCAGTTTATTTCTAAAGGGACGGGAAGGTTGGTGAAGAGGGAGAAAGACGAAGTGAGGATTGTCTCGGACTTGGGTCTCAGTAGGACTCTTCCCCCCCTGTACACCTGCGCTTTTGGACCGTCACCCTAAACGGAGGATCCGGTGGTACAAGAGTGGACGACGACCGGGGTCACGCTTTCAAGCTCTGACGAACCGACACTTGGTTGAATCCTGAAACTGAGAATAAACTCTAACTCCTAAACATTAATCTCTTAACTGTGATTTAAACGTTGGACTTCATTGGTCTCTTAACTACTGAAGATATAAAGATAAAGGTCGTATCTGAAGAGGAAACTTCAAAGTAAGAATACACAAGATTTCGGATGGCCAGTAGGGGACAGTCAACAAGATATTCGACGAGTTTGAGTCGCACAGTTTAGGTTCGAGTAGAAAGAGAGATTTGTCCTCCGAGAAGGAATACCTCCGTCACCGAATCGACCTTCGTGGGAGTAAGTGGTAGGTGGGAAGTAGGAAGGTTTACTACGGAGCCAAGAATGAACTTGGGAAAACTTTTACACCAAGTTTACACTACTGAGTCAAGGGGTAAATAACAGAGATAAACTTTGTGATTCTGTTGGACAAGTTTGTGAGAAACACCACAGAAAGCCCAAAACAAACCGTGTTCTTGTAGAAAATATTTAATGTAATGAAAATGAGAAAAGAATAATCATCCGTTGCTACTTGTCTCGAACTGAGTTACGGTGACGTTATTCATTTATGGATGTATTTACACTAGTAACGGCAGTACCTCGTTCGTCTAGTAGACAATTCACCAATCGGTCTACTACATCTTATACGAATTCGATTATTTTTATGTATAATGATAAAAGAGTCTTATAAACTTCTGAGTTTCTAAGTATTCATGTCTGAGGGGTAGACTGAAACCCATCTTGATTATAAGATGGTTTTTTTGTGTTTTTTATGATAAGATGTCCAATTAAGTTTAGGGTGCACGGATGAAGAGTCCGGACGTAAGAAAGTAAGGGACAGAGATCTGCCTTAACGGAAGCCAAGAGTCGAGTATAGTACTACGATAAAGAATACAAACGAGTACAACAAAGAAGTCGGACCTTGGGTGAAGGAGATCCTTCGGGAAAGATATGGGACCTAAAGTCATCTATCTACGGGAAAGTGACGCCAGGGGTTCCACTAGAGACACTAACGAGTACTAAATGGTATAACGTGGCATTAATAGAAATTTTACGTAGGTAATAATCTGACACTTTAAGAATTCCGTTCCTGATACGGACGAAGTCGGGACATACACACCCTGAATCGGGTCGCGGACCGTACACCGACCGGGAGTGCACACCACTTACCCACCCGCTCGGCTGCCATGGACGGCCAGACGGTCTAGTTAGAACAAGGGGTCGTGGTGGTACCCCATCCTGACGAGGTAGCCTTACCAAAACCGGTCTTGTAGTGGGGCGGTCCAAAGGTCCCGAAGCTTCCTGAGGTCCAGTCACTGTAGTTTTCGGTCCTGTGTCGGTAGTCTCGGAAACATCTTACATCTGTGGTACCTCGCCTTAGCGAGGACCGGCGGACACAGGGTCTAGACCTTCCCTTTCTCGTCACCGGGGCACCCCGACACTACTCACCGACTTCCCTGCAAGTTGGTCCGGTGGAGTACAGTTTCGAAGGAAAGACCCATCCCCCGTCTAGGGACCATTTCCAAGTACGTCAGGAAAGTATGTGCCTACACTGAGAGACAGTAAGTACATGCGATGTCTTAGAGACGTGGTTATAAATCGAAGGGACCACCGAGTCTGTCATTTCTTAGATGGACATTACGTCCTCTGGGTCCAAGCTGGGGGCCCAGACCTTCTAGGGGACCTCTTCCCTTACCCATGGGCGAGATCATAAGGTCGGACCTCTTAGATTACCTGTCTCCTCGGACCGCCCAATGTCAGGTACCCCAACGTTTCTCGTCTGTGCTGACTCGTTGATTGGGAAAATTCTCATGAAAGTGTAGACTCGGGAGTAAAAGAGGGTCCAGTCTACACTTTCATGAGGGCCTATGGTCCGAAACGTCTGCGATGACAGACAACGACGACGAGTTATGACGACTACATCACACTGTCGTCGGCATTCCAGTGCTCCTTTGTTTATTCGTCCTGACATGAGGTAATTTTGAAGTAAAAGTTTTCGTCTACCTCCCGGTCTAAACCGGGTACTCAACTTCAAACGACTAGATACGAGATCTGCTAAGATAAAGACCCACGTGTAACGACACACTCACGGACAGGCCCTTGACACCCCACTGAAAGTCCGTACATACAACTTCTCCCCTACCCTCCCGACGAGTGGACATCGAAGTTCCAACACAGTAGGTCATACTATTAGAACCTCTCCTACGACCGGGGGTCACACCAGACTATCAGAAGCATTTTACAGAATACGTGTATAGCCACCTCCTCCCTCCAGAAAGGTTGTGACTCTCTTTTTTGGTCCTGTACACTGTGTGTGGGGGTATGGTAAGAGTCGTAGAACGGGAAGAGTGGTGACAAAGAGAGACTCTGAAACTTAAAGATTGTAAACGTCAAACTCATCGTTCCCTGATCCCTCACCTGAGATCTTTATCCCTGGCTTCACTCGTCTCTTCAAACATCTCTCGGCTCACGGAGGGTCGTTTTACCAGTCTGGAAAGGACATACACCGTTCTGCCTCCTTCCGTCTGCAAGATTTACCAAACGGATCGAGTGTGTGGGTCCATGACTCCGTAACGACGTCTCGACCCAAGTTTGTGGTCCAGACAAAGAGGGTGGAGTCGAGGGAAGGAACCCCACCTTACGGGAGGGACCACGGTGAGACTTAGTCTTTCCCTGGGTACCTTCGCCCGTCGTGTAGGACCTACAGAGTGACAGGAACCCTCCCCGACGAAGGGTCGGGGGTCGGGGGTTCGACTTGAACCGAATGGGGTCCCGAGGTTACTACTACTCGAACTCCAGGTGGAAGAAGGCTCCTAAGTACCTCCCCGAAGTCTTAGACGTCCCTTTGTCTTCAGCAGGGGTTCGACAGGTCTCCGGGGACACCGGAAACAGTGACCCCGACCGGAGAGGAGAGGGGACGGTACACGTCTAGTGATGGTCCCCGAACCCACCCGAACAAGACGCTTCCTCCGTCTACTGGTTCGTCGGGGGTGTGTGGGACGGGAGTGAAGAGGACCCCCAGAGGGACCCCGACCTTCCTACCACCGGGGTGCCCTGTCCGAGAGGAGAGTGGAAATCAAGATTGGGAGGGACGAGAACCTCCGTCGTCGGACCTTGTGGTTCCGACCTGACCTGACTTGTCTCCGGAACGTCTGTCTGTTCGGGCCTCGACCCCACCTCCCGTCACGCCCTTCTCCTCTACCCCCGACCTGTTCCCCGGGTAACAAGCCTGGCGTCTCTCCGGAGACCACCTCGCCACGGGAGGGGGTCGGGCTCCACGACGACGGAACCGTCTTAGTTTTCCGAGAAGAGAGTACGTCGACCACCCCCACATTGACCATGTACAAAGACCTTTCGACGAACCGTCGGTCATCTCTCGGAATTTTTACAGGGACGGGAGGTGAAGATCCTTAAACAAGATTTTTTTAATAGACTTTACGACCGTTTCCGAGAACAAGTTCTTACACGAAGGGGTCACAGTAACTATTTGTAGGTTGTTAACTCTTTACCAATTTTTTTAATGCCGTGTCTCACTTGAGAATTCGTCAGTAATGTCACCTCAAACACTCGCACAATATTATTACGCCCCTTTTACGAATACGGTACCCTAGATTTACTTTTTGTTTTCTGTGACTTGACATCTTTGGTGTGGGGGTAGGGGTAGGGGTCATGACTTTGCTTAGGACAACATACGAATCAGTGAGTCAGTACAGACTAAGTAACCTTGGGGTACCTGAGGAGACAGGTGGTCCGAGGAGACAGGTACCCTGAGAGGTCCGGTCTTATGACCTCACCCAACGGTACGGGAGGAGGTCCCCCAGAAGGATTGGGTCCCTAGCTTGGGTCCAGTGGACGTGACGTCCGCCTAAGAAATGGTAGACTCGGTGGTCCCTTCGGGTTCTTATGACCTCACCCATCGAATAGGGAAGAGGTTCTCTAGAAGGGCGGGGTCCTTAGCTTAGTCCCAGAGGACGTAACGTCCGCCTAAGAAATGGTCGACTCGATGGTCCCTTCGGACTTTACTTAAGGATGGACGTACCTTTTTCAAGATCTTCCTTTATATATTCTTTACATTCACTAATTAAGACCTACCATCTTTTGATGTACTAAAATGAAAACAAGAGATATGAAAAATCATACAAGGAAAAAAAAAAAAAATGTCGTTTGTGCAGTTTGTATATAACAAGGATATTCTCCTTTTGCGAATAGACATACAAATATATATACGCACGTACGATTTGGTGAAGTCAACTCAGGTTGAGAAACTCGGACATACCTGACATCGGGCGGTCGGAGGAGACAGGTACCCGAAGAGGTCCGTTCTTTTGACCTCACCCAACGGTATAAGAGGAGCTCCCCTAGAAAGTCTAGGTCCCTAATTTGGACGTAGAGAATGGACAGGACGTGACTGTCTACCCGAGAACTGGTGATCGTGGTGGACCCTTCGGAGTACAAATATGTATGTATGTATGTTTACTATATAAATACGTATACATTAATAATAAAAATTCTTCTATTTCGTTTTGACAAAGTCCCTTAACACGAATTAATCGGAAAAGTAAGATGGGGATACATGTGTGTGTATATATGATAAGGGTTGAGGACCCAGAAGATTAGAGCCTACGTGGTCTACATACACTCAATTGGAACTAGGCTGAAACGGACCGACTCCATAGTTTTCAACCGGTTGAACTCAAAGGGACCACGACCCTTACCGAGAGGTAACCTACAGGACACCAAAGCCAAGATCAAGGGTGAAACGACGACCCCGGTCAATGAAGGACAGAAACTCAGAACCGAAAGACTGACGTCTTACTCGGTAGACCCAGGGTCACTGTGTTCCGAGGAAGATCAACTTTTTACGAAATAGATAACCTCAACATTCAGCGTCCCGGTACTCTCTGAACGGGACCTGTCACCCTCCTCGTTTCCTGTTTCGTTTATTCGCTAATGGCGTCTCTCTTTCACCTTTGACAGGACTGGCTTCGGACCTCTTTCACGACACTCCCCAACACACACACACATACACAAACACCATCGGCCGTTAGGTGGACTCGGGACGTCTTTACTGTGCACTCCAACCCCCTTATAAAGTCTCCTCTCTTACTTTGTTAGTTCGAGCCCCCTATCCACTCACCTCCTGTTCCCACCAAACGGAGTCCTTCCCACTCCACTCTCACATCCCTCTCTTTTCGGATCCTTCCTTCGTTCCAATTCCCAGTACTGATAGTCCGGTTCTTAGAACGGTTTACGAATAAATGAGTAAACAGTATGCGAAGGGTGTGAAGTCTGTCCGTCTCCTTCTCTTCAGTTCGATACTTCGTCCCGATCATACAACATTACCCCAGTGACGGGTGGTCCTTTAGTCGAAGTCCTATTCACTGAGTCTTCGAGGATTCCCGTGCACAGAGATTCGTAGTCAGTGGTGAGTCCTTTCCCTCGCTCCCACCCGAGGATGGATTTCCGAACCACATCGGACGATTGAAGCGGAGTTTTCGGTCATGTCTCGGGACCCCTCAGTCTTTTGTCGCCCCGTCCCCTCACCCTTCCCTCGGTCGTAACCGACTCGTGGGCGTCCCCAACGAGGCTTCTCGAATCTCTCAAGACTCGAAGCTTTACACACGTTGCCCCGCGTCTCTTCGGTTCAGTGAGTATCGAGTAGATTCCGGTGTGTGCGTCGTATGCCTACGCGAGTACACACTCGACCTCCGGTCTCTCCGACGAGACACGCACAACGGGGGACTGGAGCACTCAAGCTTAGACATCTTAGACACACGCGACCTAGATCCCATAAGCTGAGTCCAGACCATTTGGGGTTGGTTAAGGACCATCTCGACATCCCCTGGCTCTCTTTCCGTCGGTTTTGCCATTCTCCGTGTCGTCTTCGACTCCCTTACCCGACGACCTGTCCTCGAGAGCACACGTCTGACTGGTGTCCCCAGGCACTCGCAGGACTTCGTCTCCTCACTCTGTACAGTGGTGTGTCGGCAGTTGTGAGTGAGATCCGATTTTAAATGAACGGACCACAACACGTCTCGTGACACACTTATACGTTTATTATACGTATAGTAGTACTTAAATTATTGTGTATTATGGAATAATATTACGTAAATACCGTGTTTAATTCCCGAGTTCTTTACAATCGATAGACTACATGGGTTTTTATCGGACCCCCTAACTACGATGACAATAGACAAAAGGGTGACTTCTTCGTCCACAAATCTCCTCGGTCCATACATCGAGTGGAGATCTTCGTCAGACACTCACCGTCTCGGATGTAATTAGTAACGACCCTAAACTTAGGTCCGGATCGAGGTCTCTTGTGAGAGTTGACGGTTCAGGATGGATGACGAAAGACGTTTATCCTTCCCTCCTAGTGTGTGGGAGAACCACGGGGACAGTCTCAGAACCCCCGACCTACCAAACCCTAACTGTGCCACGCCGTCTCGACCCCAACTCCCGTCCCCTCCGTCCTTCGCATACACCCATTGTCTTCTAGCTCTGGGTGAGACGCATCTCATGAGGCGTCTGTCGTTAGTTTCTGGCGTGTCCTGTGTTTTCACTCGTTTCTCATTCGTTGGTCGTCTCGTCACTCAAAACTCGCCATGAGTTTGAATGGTGAAAAATTCATTTTTTATGATGAAAAAAGTAGGTGGTCTTGTCGTTTTTAATTCTTCTAACTACTATCCCTGAAGGGACCACCAGGTCACCAATTCTTAGACGGAACGTTACGTCCCCTACACCCAAGCTGAGGACCAGTCCCTTGATTCTGGGGTGTGTAGTACCTTGTTGATTCGGACATACGACGTCGATGACCTGAACGTGTGGTTTTGACGTCTCAGGCATACGACGTCACTTCCTGGGACGTAATACGCCGCTTCTAGGACGTACGGTGTCGATTGTGGACCGTGTCGGTTTATCGATTGATTCATTTATTACTTTTTGCTACTATTATTGTACCCCTCTCCCATTCCACATACCCTTCTCTTTGTACCTGAGTGTCATGGTATTCATTTTGTCTATCGGTTACCCTTGAAAGACATACCGAGCCCTTTGAGTTTTTCCCCGAGACTTGGCTGGGTCTCCCCACCCCACCCCTCCCTCCAAGTTTCCCTCCCCTATATGCATGTGGATACAGACTAAGTACAACTCCAAACTGTCTTTTGTTGTTTTAAGACATTTCGTTAATAGGAAGTTAATTTTTTATTTAAATTTTTTTGATTGTCATTTTTTTTTAATCACAACTGTTTACCCACCCCTTTTTGAGAGCAAATAACGACTATCTGATAATTAACCGTGGTAGAAAAACTTCCCGTTGAACTGTCATTGTTGTAAATTATCCTTGTATGGGATCTAAGATTAAGCTCTTCACATAGGTTGTCTTTATGTGTATACGAGTTTATGTGTAAAAACATTTCCATTAACGACTTCTTGGGACATTGGATTTACAGGTAGTCTTTCTCTGACACCGTATTTAATACTAGTAAGTGTGAGACCTTATGATCCGTGAAAAGTTTCCTCAGTCAATTACTTCACCCTTTCCTACTAAATTCCTTTTATTTTAGTGACTTGTAAAACATATCTTACTAGGATTAACATATTTTTGTTTGTTATCGGGGTGTATACACTGGTATACAAATTATAATATAGATACGGACAGGACATTATGTGTCTGGGAGATAATTAAGTGAGGAAATTCTTTTTTGTTTTGACGGAACGGGACGTTATGTGTCTCCGAAGGGAGTATCGAGTCAGCCATTTCTTAGGCGGACGTTACGTCCTCTGGATCCAAGTTAGGGACACAACCCTGCTAGGGGACCTCTTCTTTTACCATTGGATGAGGTCATAAGAACAGACCTCTTTAAGAGGTATCTTTACGACTTAATATTACCGAGGTCACAATGGGAGTTGGTACGAGAATTCTGTAAACACCCCTGAAGGGAGTCCCAGGTTAAAACCCGAAGGGTCCACTGAGTCTGCCGTTTCGCAGACGGGTGTTACACCCTCTGGGCCCAAGCTAGGGACCCAACCCTTCTAGGGAACCTCTTCCTTTATCGTTGGGTGAGGTCACAAGAACGGACCTCTTAGGGTCCCTGTCTCCTCGGACCACCCGACGACAGATACCCCAGCGTGTCTCAGCCTGTGCTGACTTCGCTGAATCGTCGTCGTCGTCGTCGGTCGTAAGAACGGACCTTTTAAGGTACCTGCCTCCTCGGACCATCCGATGTCAGGTACCCCTGTGGTTCTCAGCCTGTGTTGACTCGATAAAGTGAGGAAGAAACGGCATATGTCCTTCGATACTTGTCTATGTGTGACTTACTAATTGTCCTCCAACCCTTTCCGTCTAATTTCCGATCCTTGATAACAAAAGAAAATATATGGAGGACAATTTAAAGCAATGTGTTCAGATTCAATAACATTAAATTTTATAGACTACTTCTACTGTAAGGAAATTTTTCTCGTCCACTTACCTACCTACCGTCGGGTTTCAGAAGACTGTCCTATCCGTGTAAACACAGACCCCGTCCTCTCTCCGGAGGCCCCTGGTGCCGTACTAGTACTCAAAGTCTCAGCCCTAAAAGTAGGGTGGAGGCACACGAACACCGGAACCCTCTCAAAGAATTGGAACCACTCAGACAAGGGAACACCCATTTTATCTGTAGCCAGTACCGACTCCGACTAAGACGTCCCATCGTTCACACAGAGCAAGAATATCGCTTGATTTTTCTGGGTCAATTTGCCAATTGGCACCGGCCCCTGTCTCCGGCCTAGGCGCCACGGACGACGAAAGACGCCACGTCCGAGGGTGGTTCCGGCTAAAGTTCACTGGCCACACCTAGGACGAGGTCATGCGATCTGTTCCTGGGGCTTCAAGTGGACCTCGTTGGAGGGTGTGGAGGTGGTATAAGTGCCTCTCTGCCTCGGTCTACACGGGGGTTACCCGAAGGGAGGAGGTCCCCTCCTAAAGGAGGTCTTCGGCGTCTGTCTTCCGGGTCGAGGAGACGAGGTGCGGTCGGGAGGACTCTAAGTGTCCCACCCTCAAAATGAACTCAGAAAAGAAGAGGTCTAAGATCGAGTGGAGTCGAAGATGAGACTCGAGGGAGTGGATGGTGGTGGACCGGGAAGGGGACTACACGGGAGGTGCACACGACGGTCCGTCAAGGTGGGGGGCGGGGGCCTTGCCGTCCCTAAACGACGCCCCCCGATAAATGTTGTCGTACAGCGGGGGAGGGGACGGGGTGGTGGAGCCACACACGCCAACTGAGACAAGGAGTGGCACTGAAGAGTGTTCTGAAAATCCTAGTTCGTTGCGGACCGGTTCTTTGTTTTCGTCTTCTTTGCGGGGTAAGAGGGTTACCTAAGCGTACTGTCGGCCATTATGCTAGTCCATGTTGAGGCTCTGGACCCTCTTCTTGGGTCGACCCAGACATTCCTTAGGGTGCACTCTCCCAGGGTACGACTGGACCATATTCCCAGTGACGATAAGTAGTGTACGTATACTGTTTAGTGGCGACAGACCTGTCGACCCCCGTGTAAGATGACCCCCTTTTTACCAAAAAGAGAAACAAAAACACGAATACGTAACCATCCCACCAAGTCGTCATTTACACACTCGGGAAGATGAACTTTTTATTTTGTCGGACCAGGAACCCGGGTCCTATTGATCGTCAGTCTCCCACTGGTCGGACGTAGACACCACTGTGAGCCACCGAACACCCATCTGCGACCGACCCGAGGGGTCCCTTCGTACACGACTTCCGAGAAGGGTATAGGAGGCCCAAGACGGGAACCGACCCGAAACCGTGGCCGACAGGAAAATTCGAAGGAGGGAGGGTTGGGTCGACTGAGTCTACGAAATTTGGTCATGTAGGAGGATCTCCGGTCTGACTCAGTAGTGGGAGGTGACAATTTATTGTCTCTTTTCGTCCAAACCTTTCGTCCCGGGGACAAGTCGGTCGGGTCCGAGTGTGTCTTGTCTCAGACGGCCCTTGATAAGAGAACGGACGGTCCTGAATCGGAACGGGTAGACGATTTCGATTGAGTAACGGGTCTCTCATTCTTTCTGTCTCGACTATGGAGGGGTGCGTTGGGTGGGGGAGGTGTGTTCACAAAAATTCGGTCAGAGGATTCTTGAGAACCTGGGCTAGACGAAAGTGGACGGGTGAAAGGAAGAGAGAGACGGGAAGACCGGGGTTGGTCCTGGGTCTGTGTTCGAAGACGGAGGAACCACAACCCACTCCCCAGTGACGACGCCTGTCCCTCCTCCCTACTCTCCGTCACTCGTCCCCGTCTGCTCGTAAGTCGTCGGCCGTTTCGGACGGGGGAGGAGGATGGGAGAGACGAGGGTGCGGAACCGTTTAGACTCCATAGGTGGGATTGTGTATTTACCCCAAATGTTAGAACCCTCGTTCAAACAGAAACTTTTCTCCGATAGTTCTCTCGTGTTCAGAAATAACGGAGAGTCCTTCCGAACGTTCAGGTGGAGTGGGTGGGGTTAGGGTCGTCCAAGTCTGGACGAGGGAACCCCTACACATGGGTGTCAGGACCAAAGTCCTCCGAGTCGTGAGGGCAAGAAATTCAAGAAACCCCCATAATCAGGATAGAGAGGTTCATCTGACAGTCACGGATCTCCCGACCTGTTACGGAGTGTGGAAAGTTAGGGAGATTTCTCCGACTGGGTACGGTCCTTATAACTCAGAAGTTATTTGTCAGTAGATAGGTAGGTAGGTAGATAGTCCTATATATGACGCACGGATGGTGTGTAGTCATGATACCTCCAGTTTCTATATCTAGTTAGTGATAGAGGCACCGTGAACACACTATCCCTTACCTAGTCGGTCAGGTCTCGTTAACAAAAGTAATTATATGTTACTACGGATCATTAATATGCTGTGAAACGTCAATTGTTTTGCGGTAGTGTCGGGTCGCCCGAGGTCTCAGCCTTTGTTGATCGAACGCCACTCGGTTCTGATTCGAGACTCAGATAAGTTGAGACAAGTAACTGAGGGACTCGGGACGTCTCGATGCGACTCCTTATAAATGCTAAATTTTGTTCTCCCTGCGAAAGGATGAGGTCCTCAAAGGACCAAGGGGTGCTCTGGGAACCCAACTGGGTCAAGGTAGGACCTTCCACGGGACAGTCACACTACCCCACGACCTCCTGGGTCGGGACGACCGAGGGAGAGACGGGAGGAGACTGACCCACCGGTCGGCGTCGCAGGACGGGGGACGGACGCCGGTACGTCTCGGGGTTGGCCCGTCCGAGCGACCCGACCCGTTCCTCAGGAAAGACGGAACCGAACGACGGTGGGAGATCCTCGACGAGTCCGCACCTCCCCAGAGACCCGACCTAGAGGCGAGGTGTCGACGGTCTAAGCTTCGGAGGGACAGGAGGTGAGGAGGGGTGTGGGTGTTTGGGTTTATGGAGACCCCAACGACCTTGTCTGTTCTTGGTCCTTTTCGAAGGTCTCGGAAGAGTCGGAGGCTACCGTCCACCCCCCAGGAGAGACTCAGACCCCCCGAGGAGAATCTTGTCGTCAGAGTCGATCTAGTTTCCTTTTTCCGAAACCCTCGTTTCAACGACTCCGGTTCAGTGAAGGAAGACTCAAAAGGAGGAGAGAGAAATACGTGTTTGAACCCTTTCAACGTTTTCTCCGGCCCGGCCACACTGGAGTCGGGACACCCACCTCACCCACCCCTCCTACCTTTCGACCCGAAGGAGCGTCTGACCTAGACCCCGGACGACTCTTACCTCACATGTCTCTGAGACCCGGGACCCCGTCCCGTCCCGTCCGCCCCGCCTACCGTCCCTGCTCCGTCCTCTCCGACTCCCAGACTCAGACACGGAGTCTCCCAGACACTGGTATTTTTCGGAGACCGACAAAAATCCTTGAAGACGTAGACGACGACCCTCGGTCGGTCATCTCGACGGGAAGACAGCCAACTTAAGTCTGAGTGCACACACGGACGATCCCTCTCCAAGACCAGGGGTGTGGAACGGGAATGAGAATGCGACGTGTGCGTGTGGTGTAGTTATGGAGGGAGGGGTGGTTGGGGGGTGGGGGCTGTGTGTGTGTGTGTGTCTTGGTCTGAGCACTCTACCCTCCGTTCAGGACTGTAGAGGGGCCCGAAGAGCCCATTCTCGCACACTGGGTTGGACTTCAAGGATCCTTGGATGTCACTCAATTTTACAATCACAAGGGATCTCGAGTCGAAGAGACATGTGGTCACGGTTTAGCTTAGGGTCTCTGTCTGAAACCCCACTTCGTCTTTTCCTATCGAAATAATGGAACGGTCAATTTCCCCCCGGTGTCTCCCGATTACAGGAGTTTTAACACACAGGGTTGGATTCTTCTACCACTCTCCAAAATATCATTAACAAGTTTCTTCCACACCAGTCGAGCACGTGTAAGAACCTCCTCCATTCATCTTCAGTCATGGCAGTAGGAAGTCCAGGTTGACCAGACCCCAGACGTACGCACACCCGCCGTATGGCAACTATTAGGAATTGAAGAGAGGGGACCTCCCCCAAAGTCATGGACGACGACGACGACGACGACGATTCAGCGAAGTCAGCACAGGCTGAGACACGCTGGGGTATCTGCCGTCGGGTGGTCCGAGGCGGCAGGGACCCAAGAGGTCCGTTCTTGTGACCTCACCCAACGGTAAAGGAAGAGGTTACGTACTTTCACTTTTCACTTTCACTTCAGCGAGTCAGTACAGCCTGAGAGGCGCTGGGGTACCTGACGTCGGATGTACGAGGAGATAGGTACCCTAAAAGGTCCGTTCTCATGACCTCACCCCACGGTAGCGGAAGAGGCCGTCATGGACGTCTTATCGAATCTATCACAACACACATAGGCAACTACCCCATCGTCCTGGATCGGGGTTCCGACCAGACGTAACGCAGAGGGAACAGAACGTAGGGGAGGGAAGGGATTGATTGTTGAGGAACTTTGACGGGTAACCGTGAGTCCCTTCCAGTGTCTCCGACTTCCTTCTGAAAAAGGATATTAGTTTCTTTACTTCCTGTGTCTTTCTAAAACACGGGAACTTCGGTAATCCACAGTAAGGGCCCCGGAGACTTCTCGAACAGGAAATACAGGGTCACGTCTCTTCTCAAGTCACTGTCGTCTCTTCACTAAATAATCTTATCCTACGACCACTCCGAATGTCCGCCGTCCACTCTTTACGGCGTGGGCTCTTGAATCACCCGATGTCAGAATATCAGTTTTCTTTTCATCCTCGGCCTCTTCTCGAAGAAACGGAAAGAACTCCTCTGTAGTACAAAGGCAGTGGTCGAGGAGGAGGTCCCACTCGTCGCCTCAAAAGAGTAGGGATGCGCCAGTTCGATCCAGGCGTCAATGACAAAAAGACACACACGTCTCTCGTACAGGATCCCTAGTAATTGTGGGACTCGAGTGACCCGTCGCGTACCAGAGTGCGGTGGTAACAAAGTAACAAACCCCCCACAGTGCACGAAGACAACGCACCAAAACAACGATTCGTTCGAACGAACCAAAACACCAATTCGTTTGGACGAAAGAACTCATTAGTAATTGAATATCCCCAGAGGGTATAAAAAAAAACTGTCGAAGGATCACCCTAATTGATAAGTCAGTAGATGAAACAGACAAATGAGAAAGGGATAGTGGGATCTCAGGGTGTCCCAGGACGAGTCATGGTAATCACATTCCAAGTAAACTCGGTGGACATTGATACGGAACCCATTGATACCAACCGTCTAATTTCCTCTTATTTCACTCAAATCTGTGAACGTTTACTCCACTGAGTGGTCTAGGGTTCCTTGGGGAGATTCCGAATATTATGTAAATATGTGACCCCCACATGGACGGGGGGTAGGGGTGTACTCGACCCTAAAAAGGGAGGAGTACTCCTGGTAGGAAACAAATTATCAGGAGTGACAATCTTTCAAGAAGAAAACAGGTCAGACTCAGGGGTTATGGCGAAGTAGCGACGAATAACAGATCCAGACAATCCAGTTGATCTGAGATGTAAAGAATTCCCACCTGAATTATAGGAACTTGGGTGTGAACCGGTGTACTTCACTGTCTATGTCCCGGACCTTTCCTTACAAACTACCTTGTCTTCGAGATCAACTTTGAGTAAAGAAACAAAGTGACCGTTTGTGCGGACCTCCCTCCCACGTCACTAAAGGTACTTCACATTATTAACCTGTCGTATGTAATTTCAACCTTTTTAAGGTCCCGTTTAAGGAGAACCAGATGAACTTGACTTTCCCACATAGTCAAGTGGGAGCCCTGTTGGTGACCAAAGACTGTCGATTAAACGAAAATTTACCCACGGGAAACCTTAGAGGGCCGGGGGTAAGAAGAGGAAAAGCCCCTGGGCCAAAATTTACTGTGTACACACGACCCCCTCCCCTGTCTGTCCATAGGCATTTCAATGTCTTTATGTAAACTCGGAGAAATCTCTCGTACAACCTCTTCTTTTACCGTTGGGTGAGGTCACAAGAACGGACCTCTTAGGGTCCCTACCCTCTCGGACCATCCGACGGCAGATACCCCAGCGTGTCTCAGCCTGTACTGACTTCGCCGAATCGTCGTC
Source organism: Capra ibex (assembly GCA_006410555.1). NCBI lineage: Eukaryota > Metazoa > Chordata > Mammalia > Artiodactyla > Bovidae > Capra > Capra ibex. The sequence continues at coordinate 3,037,911 of SJYO01036187.1, forward strand.
GTCTCTCGTACAAGCTTCACTAGTGCCCGGGGGACCGACGACACCCGCGAACACTCATCCCCTTCACCTGACAGGAGTCGACTAAAACTTGTACTCTGACTTTGAATTTGAAAGTCTCTACTAATGTCTTGACGGGAATTACGGAACCCTTCGGTTCAGTGGTTCGTGGAAACCCGAGATCAGAGGCGAAGGAGACAGGTGTACCTAGTTTTCAGTCGTCGAAGGGGAGAGAGGGAGACTGTGTCCGAGGTGACCTTTTACCGTAAGTCGGAGACGAGACAACCCCTCCGGGACTGATACACAAGTAACTTAATGGAAGGAAAGAAAGAGAACGTACGTAAGTAAGTTATCAGTCTGGGGCACACCCCTGTGTTTTACCTATGAACCGTAAAATAGTCACCCTTATTCTGTACCACGTTTATTACCATATTCTTTGTGTCGACTTCCCAACACCTCTAAATTTCCTAGAGTCTGTCCTTTCGAAACACTTCTCCTTCCTAAAAGTGACCTTCCACGTACGGAACCCTTGTACAGGTCTACCACCATCCACCGGTCCCTCACTCCAAGTGATACTCTGCACCAGAACCCGCCCCCCGTCTCCTGCCGCCGCACCCGGGACCCACTGTCCTTCTCACTACGTGTGACCACGACTTACCTCAGAGTTCCCAGTCTCAAAGTCCACTTTATCGTTTCCTGTCGAAATAAGGAAACGGTCCGTTTCCCACTGTGTCGTCTGCGCACGGAACTTTTCGATTCACAGGGGGCCTCCTCCTGAACTACTCTTCGAAACATTGTTATGGAGGGTTCACACCCGAACGACTACTCTACTCCCACACACGTCAAAGGATTAGGAGCTCCGGGAAATTAGAAACGGAGTCCACCCAGAACCACCGAGGAAGGAACTAATCTTTGACAAATGTAGACGGGATACCTTGAGTCCTTTCCAGTACCTCCGACCTCAGAACGGATGTTCTTCACTCCCCCTTTTCCGGAGACACGACCCTCGGGGTCTCCCGGGGGGAACCAAAGTTCTCTCCGATTAGACGAACCGTCTTCTCTCTACCGTGTTTTCTCCGCGGCGGTCCCGACTGGCAAAGTGTCCGCGTGGGGTGTCGCGACTCTACGGTTGGACCTAAAAACACCGGGACCCAGATTATAGAGTGCCGATGTCACAGTTGTGGACAACTTTTCCTCAGGAAGACCCCTGACACGAGGAGACCACTTGTCCCTTCTTTCTTAGAACCCTCATTTTGGTACTTCGACTCCTTTACCGCCACCGGGACAAACCGGGCCCCATCTTCTGTGCCCTCACCTCCCTCCTCCACTCCACCTCCGGTCCGGGAGGTCTCGGGGCCTCGGGGCTCGGACCCAAACTCCGCTCGGCACTCCTCGACGACCCCTCGACCTCGTCCCCGTTTACACCAATCTCGGCCCGAAGGCTTTACACAGACCCTCCTCCTCTCTGGGACAGCCCACCAACCCTACGGGACCTTTATCAGGACCACTTTCCGTCACTGCCCCGTGTTCCCTTGTTCACCACCTGCGCTGGAACGCTGTCTGGGCGGTCCGGGCGCCAGCGCCTCAATTCGGCGCCGGCCCGCGGTGGGGGGTGGGTGTCTACGGCACCGTCGGGACGACCCGGCCCACACCGACGTTCGGCCGACGGACGGGAGTGAGGCCGTGAACCTCCCGCGAATGCTACCGACTGACTTGGGCTCCTGACGAGCCCCAACCTCCCCCACACTCCGCGCCCCCTCGCCGGTCGAGACGTCTCCTCCGACGGCGAACCCCCCGGGTCCACACTACGGCGAGTGGAACCCCCCTCTGTTGCGCTAGCCGTCCCCCACGCCCCCCGAGGAGAGTCGCCCTGCAGAAGGACTGGGGCAGTCCGAGGCACTCCCGTCTGAGGAGGATAGACCACACACGAACACACGGGTCCGGCGTCCCTGTCACGGGCCGTGAACGCGACCCGATCCGGACGGAGGAGGGGCGAGGGGTGGAGCAAAGACCGGTCTCGTCATGACCCCTCCCGAGGACGGCAAGGGACCAGAGTCTGGACACTTGTGCTGGTGGCCCCAGTTCCTCGGACGCCCGTCCCACGACTGGTTCCTGTCCCACGACCCGGAGGAGGGCCCGACCCCCTACCGTCCTCGGGACCGAGGGTCCTCAAAGGACCTCTCCGGCGCTAATGTTCAGCCTGCACGTCCCTAGTTTAGGGGGTTCTTTCCGAGACTCGTTGTCTCGGTCCTCTTCTTTCTGCGGCCGTCTATCCTCAGGATTGAGTGAGTGCCGGGAGTGTGGTAGGACGGTTACCAGGTAAGACTCGAGTGGAGGAACATAGATAAGGGGAAGAGACAGAAAGAGTGAAGGGAAAAGACGAAAGAACGAAGGAACCTTAACTTGAAGGGTTATTTTTGTTTATAGTCGAAGACTGAGTCCGTAAAGTTTTTTTTAAAGGAGAATCCCTTTGTCCGGATTCCATCCCGAGGTATTTATAAACGACCCGTTTACCTTCTTGGCATACTGGTTGACCACGTTCTACTCTTTGTTTCTATGACCTCGATTAAACTTTTTCAGTGTCCAAATCTCTACCAGCCAGGTGAGCCCCTGACAGAGGTATCCGGTATGGGTCGTCTCTGCGGGGTAGAGTCTCACCACCCTTCCCCTGTCTCTCTTCTCCGACTCCGTCTGCGCTCAGTGTGAGTGTAAATTCTTCGTCCTCTTTTCTTCCCTAGGAGCGTTCTCCGGACCACTCCGTCTCTGCTGGTCACAAGTAAGTTTCGGGGGTATGTGGTGGTCCGGTATCGAGCGATGGGTAAGGGTCGGGCATCTGTCGACACCGGCGTCTGGTGGAAAATCGGCTACCTGTCTTTCTACTTGTTCTGTCTCGCGGACGAGGACATCTGGAGTTCAGTCTATTTAGGTCTCTTCACAGGACGACCATGGACCCGGAGAAAGTCCAGACCGGACCCTTCTGGAGGATCGTCTCGACGACGTGAGAGGAACGGGTGTCCTATCATCTTACTGAGACTCCAGGTTCCCCCACGCCCTTGGTGTCCGTTTACCTCAGGTCCCAAAACTTCGTAACAGAAAAGTTGACCGGAGGGGTACTTACTCCTTATGTGAAGTTAACACAATTCGGTGAACTAAACCGACCCTGTCCCCCCAAGAGACAATTTCTTCGATCACAATACAGTATTGGATCGTTCACACCTTTTCTGCTCCCGTCTACGACTTCGACTCCTCACCTTGTGTGACACCAGGACTCCGGACCGGAACACCGAGATTTGGGACTACAGAAGGTGTGTGGGGTCCAAACACACCTACAACCCACTCAAGAACATGTGGAGGAGAGTATTCGTGTTCGAGAAAATTCTCGGGGGATCGGTTTCAGTGACTCGGCACGAGGATTCTGGTGACTGCAGGTGTGCCCCGTCAGTAGGGTCGGAGGGAAGGTGCCACTATACGTGCACGGTCTCGACAAGTCGACTTTTGTCATCTGCGTCGTCCTTCCTGTCTCGTCTCTTCGGGACTGCTGGAGTAGTGACTCCGGAGTCCTCGACGGAGACACACGGACGGTGCGTGCTGAGTCACGGTCCGCGGGGAGGTGGGACACCCCGGGTGAGTTCTAAGGGTAAGGGTCCGCTCTCGGAATCTGTCCCCACTGAACTCCGGACACAAGAAGGACAGTACAGCCACCACTACTACCCTTGGGGTCCGGGGGGTCCTCTCCGATATCCTGAATCTTGTCCTCCTCCTCCTACGGAGTTTCCTTCACTCCGGAGGACAGGGGGTTGTTTGTTATCGTCCAAGGGACCTTAGGAGAACCGTCCTAGAATAGAGGTACATCCTCGTCCGTCCTCCTTCCGCAAACCTAAGAAACCCCCTCAGTCGTTGGTGATTAGAAAGTCGTTGAATATGTAAAAATAAAATTGTTCTTTTGTAACAATCCCTCTGACCGACCTTAGCTGGAAAGTAGAAATGGAAACTGTATGGGACTTGACGGTCATTGGGTTCGGCCCCTCCTCATACTTAGTCTTCGGCACCCACTCCCCGACGTTCCGTACGTAGGATAAAAATAGAGATAAAAACTACTGAACACAGTAACAAAATATGAGGTTAAAGGGGTAATTGTTTTGTTCCATTCTTTTGGAAGAGACGGATTAAATGTCTAAAAAACACTCCCTTTCTTCTTTNTCCTCCTACGGAGTTTCCTTCACTCCGGAGGACAGGGGGTTGTTTGTTATCGTCCAAGGGACCTTAGGAGAACCGTCCTAGAATAGAGGTACATCCTCGTCCGTCCTCCTTCCGCAAACCTAAGAAACCCCCTCAGTCGTTGGTGATTAGAAAGTCGTTGAATATGTAAAAACAAAGTTGTTCTTTTGTAACAATCCCTCTGACCGACCTTAGCTGGAAAGTAGAAATGGAAACTGTATGGGACTTGACGGTCATTGGGTTCGGTCCCTCCTCATACTTAGTCTTCGGCACCCACTCCCCGACACTCCGTACGTAGGATAAAAATAGAGATAAAAACTACTGAACACAGTAACAAAATATGAGGTTAAAGGGGTAATTGTTTTGTTCCATTCTTTTGGAGGAGACGGATTAAACGTCTAAAAAATACTCCCTTTCTTCTTTTTCTTTTCTTCTTGTTTTGTGGTTTTTGGGGAATTTCCTGAAATCCCCAGGAAGATTCTCGTCAATCAATAGTCTCGTAAACGAGACCAAACTTAAAAAAAGAGGACTTTCTATCCAACCTCAGACTTCGGGATACGGAGTCTTACTGGGATAAACCTTTGTCCCAGGAACTTTCACGTTAATTTTAACTCCACTCCAGTAAGATCTCACCCCACCCGGGAGGTAGACTATACCGGCCGCAGGAATATTCTTCCTTCTCTGTATCTGTGTGTGCCCCTGCCGTAGTCCACTACTCCCTCCGTCTGGGGCCTCGCTGTGCCGGCGTTCGGATCCCGCCGCTCCTGAGGTCGGCGGTGGTGTCCGACCGAGTACACTCGTTCCTAAGAAGGGGCACTGAGGTTCCTCCTCACACCGGAACGACTGCGGTAGACCGAATCAAAGATCAGAGGTCTTGACACTCCGCTATCTATGGACACTGAATCCGGTGAGTGAAACACCACGGACCGACCCCGTCGGGATCCTTTACTTACGTCGTAGGAAGGGTCCCGTGCCCCTTCGAACCGGTTTCGAGAACCGGGCAGGGACTCTCCACCACTGGATCATAGTCTGTGCCTTGTCCCAGGACCTAAAGTCTCCACTTCCAGTGTTCGTCGGTTTCAGTCAACACCTTTTGGGTTTCGTCGATAAGCCCGATTCGTCCAAATGTGTCCGTCGTCCTCGGATCAGGTGCGGCTGACTTTCGCAGTGAAGACGGAACTCCCCGGTCCCACGAGTCTTGTCTTGGTCCACTCCCGTCGGAGCTCTGACTCCCGCGAAAGTGAAGGATTCTGCACTGACTTCGTAGTGGAAGTGTGAGTCGAGGCGGTGCGTCCGAGGATCTTGGTGTCCATGGTCCGCCGACGTGGTCGCATCGACGGGTGCACCGTTAGTAGGAACTCCTACTTTCTGACACCCCCACAAGAGATGTGCAACCGGGGGCGGAGGTGTCTCGAACACAACAATTGGGGAAATAATGCGATTCACTTCACTTCACTTTCCGCGTGTCAACACAGGCTGAGAAACGCTGGGGTACTTAAGAGATCCGGTCTTATGACCTCACCCATTGGAAAGTGGAGAGGTCCCCTAGAAGGGTTGGGTCCCTAGCTTGGGTCCAGAGGGCGTAACTTCCGCTTAAGAAATGGTCGACTCGGTGTCCCCTTCAGGTTCTTATGACCTCACCCATCGGAGAGGGAATAGGTCGTCTAGAAGGGCTGGGTCCTTTACTTGGCCCCAGAGGACGTGACGTCCGTCTAAGAAATGGTTGACTCGGTGGTCCCTTCGGATATCACTTCAGCGAGTCAACACAGGCTGAGAAACGCTGGGGCACCTGACATCGGGCGGTCCGAGGAGGCAGGTACCCTAAAGGGTCCGTTCTTTAAAGAATGCGACGAGAACCAAATAAACCTAGTCTAATAAGAGTTAAGTGAGACTTTCGTTATTAAAGTAATTTATATACACACACACATATATATATATATATCCGTTTTTCTGATATATATATAATATATATATTTCCGTTTTTTCTTATTTTTGTTTTCTTTTTTCACACACGTATATACATGTCGGTACTTGAGAAAACCACACACGCATGGACGTACGATTCAATGAAGCCAGTACAAGCTGAGACGTCGACACACCTGACATCAGACGGTCCGAGGAGACAACTACCCTAAGAGGTCCGTCCTCGTGACCTCACCCAACGGTACGGGAGGAGGTCCCCTAGATGAACTGGGTTCCGGACTTGTACAGAGAATACAGAGAACGTACCCGTCCGTCCAAGAAATGGTGATCGTGGTGGAGCCTTCGGGTCTATGATTACATGCAGAAAGTATTTTAGATTCACCATATTTCACTTGAAAACTTTTCGTCCCCTATGGACATAATCCTTCCAAATACCTATTTAAAAACTACACTACTATATTACGATTCTTAAACGAAGTTTTATTAGGTCCATACACCCCGACCCTCACCGACCACCATGTTCTACTTTGTCTGGACCGGCTCATACCGACACAGCATTTTTAACTCAACCCCACGCGTCCCTAAATAAGATAACACCAGAGACGAACCCGTGTACAAACCTCTAAAGGTAGTATTCTGTTTTTCGTCATTTCGTTATCTTCAAAGGGTGTGGGGAATCCTACCACCAACACCAAGGGTGTAGGGGATCCTGGAGTCAATAAGATGATAGGACACCTGTCCCTCTCTGACGTCGTCGAGGCCATTCTTCAGAAGGGTCCGGTCTAAAGGTGGTAATCGTATTACGTTATTTTTCATACCCGTATGTCGAATCAAGAAGGTAGTACCTCCACCCCAACCACACATACACCCACACGTGTTTCACACACACTCACACACAAACACACATGCGCGAGTACGACAAAGTGAGATTAAACCAACATCGAGACCTTGTTGACGTAAGATAGCTCTTATTGGAAAACTGTCGACACCTCTTATGCGTCGACTTAAAGGTTCCCCCATCCGTGTCTGTGTTCCGGGGACGCCTCCCCCGACGACCCCGGTCGGGGTGTACCCATAAGGGAACCGGTTTCTGTCATTTTCGTCGATTACCTCTATAACGGAGTACAGGTCTTCCTGGGGCGACCTCCGACCTACAGTCTCAGACCTTTCGATGACCGAGTTTTGAAGTAAGGTGGGTACTTACAGACCTCAACCTCCCTTCTTACGTTTATGTCCCTTTCCTCCTTCATCCCGACTGCTCTCCGAGACGACACACCACCACCATCGACGCGACTTACCGTGACCTTTCGACGAAGTGTCGACACCGACCACCCAAGACTCCGCCCTCTACCTATTCGGGGTTCGACTCGTCCAAGACGGGCCACGAGTCTACGACGTTTGATCTCCCTCTTTGTCCGACCCGGGACGGGTCTGTTCTCTATTTTCTGACGTCTAAGGACTAAGAACTTCAATTCCTCCGGAGGGTCTGATGTATGTCCGTCTTTTTGAGAGACCTCCAGTCTTTCCCTCCTCCGCGGTGGGGTGTCACTTACTATAGTCGATGGGTACCCGGAGAAGCGATCTGAGGTAGAACCGGTTCTCTATACACACGTGTGTACCCTCCTGGGACTTTATGTGACTTATGCCTGAGTCTTGGTCCGTCTCGTTCTACTAACAGGTTTCCTTTGGGTCTTCTTTGTAGGGTGTTTTCACTAAACTTGACGGTGCTCTCAAACTGAAAGAGACTCGGGTACGTACACAGATAGGTGTGTATGAAAAAAGGAGGATTATTTGTAAAATGAGTGAGGTGATGAAGGGTAGAGATACACCTTTAAGCGAGGATGTGTCAACTACCCGGTCCCGGCACGGTGACCTCTGACCAGGGACCACCAGAGCACCGGTCCTGAGCCGAGAGTGTCGGAACCGGACTGGTGTCGGAGGCCGACCCTTGACTTTGGGACGAAGGAGACGATGTCCGACCCCGTTGGGCTCTAGTCAAAGAGAGGGGAAAAGTGTATGGATAGGTACAAGTGAGTTACTTCACAAACGTGTCGAAACATATACACCCAGAGCCGAAGGTTCAAGATGTCAAAACTATTAGCAAGCAGACAATATGTGGGGGTAAAATGTTGACCTCTTTGAGTTTGGAACAACGTACCGACCTTGTCGTTTTCCAAACGCAACCTTCTAGAACCGAATTTAAGACCAAAGAAATCAAAGGTCGTTTTGAGTTGAGTTAAACAATTTCATCTCCGTAACGAGACATTCACGGAATGGTGACGATAAGAGAACAACTAAAAGACCCTTCTTAGTAAACTCACCGAAGAAGACCGAAATTCCGTTCATCCGTAGGTAAAAAGGTACTCTTCTCAAACTGGAGGGACTTGGACGAAAATGCTAAACCACTTTTGAACCTCCAGATTGTTCATCCTCAACAGTAAAGTTGTTGGTAAACTTTAAACTCCAACGGTTACTCCCAAACCCTTTTAAGTGACTCCCGAAGTTCTCAGAAGGGCTCTCCTTCCTCTACTTCTACGTCTAAATACTGTCGTAGGAACTACCCAACTCCACCGACACTAACCTTTGACGACCGCATTTTCCTGTTGCCGTGGTAGTACCAGGTCCCTTCAACACACCCACTCGCCCCTGAGTACGTCCCACCCGTGCTCTATCACCCCGGGACCTCCCCCTGCCCAGCCGACTACTCGACTCGCGGCAACTTTGCAGATCAACCGGGAGTCGTACCACAAGTGTCACTGTCGAGGTCTTAGGGAAACAACCTCCTCGAGTCTCCCGAACTGTGTCTCGATACAAAATTTCGTTTTACAAGTAAAAGCAACCGAAACGGATAAATATGAACCACCGAAACTCTCCCCCAATTTCCTCCAGGTCCACGCCCGGATCTGTTTCGGGAGGTAAGTGCGGAACGACGAAGGTTGGCCACGTCGCTGGGACTACGGCACACTTTGAGGGCCCGTTTCGGTAGAATAGTCTCACGCAGTGGTTTCTTTACATGACAACTTTTGAACCCTAGTGTCTAAAAGTCTTGTCGACCGGTAAGGGAAAAATGGTCAGAGGCCTTGTTCGTAAAAGAACAAACTCCTCTTACAATCGAACTTACAATCTTCTCTATATTGGAATAGGACATAGGGGTGGGGGTGGGGTCGTCGAGTAGAGAACTGAGTGAATTGAGAGACTCAGAGGTAAGGGAGTAGATATTTTACCCTACTTTCCTAGGACCAGACTGAACCACCAACTCCCTAATTTAAACAGTCAACTTTTCAGGGGGGACTGCTACAGTCCTTTGGAGTAATTTACCGAACACGTTCCAACCGACGGCGAAGCGTCGTCTTGTCGTTTAATCTCCGTCGACCCGGGGACCGTCCCCCTTACGGACGTTTGACCCAGACTGTCCTCCCCAGAAGGACTCCCGTCCGCTGACAAAGTTTTCCCCTTCACCGTCCGCCCACTCCTGCCGGACACTGAACGCCTTATTCCTTCGTCAAGAATGGTCGTCCCACATCCTCCCACATCCCCTGAGGCCCCTACCATTTCCATTCCTACAACTGCATGAGATGTCACATTCAGTTGTGTCGTGGCTCCTGGACGAGTCTACACAGAGGTAAGGCTGAGCGGCTGACGGTCGGGGAGGGCCGGCGTCCGCCCGTGAGTGAAGAGGTACGACCCGCGACGGGGTCACCGGACACGTCGACGAACGACGACAGGCTCCCCGGACACTGCTATCTCCAGGGACCCAAGTGTTACTGAACCACCGGGTGCCTTGGTTTGTAGAACCATGGAAGGAGGACCCAAGACTCCCGTTTCCTTCGTAGTAGTCGGTGAGGGAAGGGAGGGAAGAGCAGAGGAGGATTCGAAGGGACGACGATTCGACGATTCAGCGAAGTCAACACAGACTGAGACACGCTGGGGTATCTGCCGTCGGGTGGTCCGAAGGGGCAGGGACCCTAAGAGGTCCGTTCTTGTGACCTCACCCAACGGTAAAGGAAGAGGTCGAAGGGACCGGGGGTCGTTGAGAATGAGGGACGGCCAAGAGATTAGGTGACTTCGTGTCCTTGTTAAAGGTAAAACCAGAGAGAGTGATGTACTCCCAAAGAGTTAAAAAGAAAAAAAACCCCCCCCCGCCCGCCACCATTCCAGATATCGTAAGACCTTTATGAAAGTGAAGAGTTGGTTCATGTGTGTGTACGTGTGTGTAGTTTTTAAAGTACTTTGTACGAATCATACACTTCAAGTGCGACTATAGAAGTGAAGTTACTTCCATGGGTAAAGTAATTTTTGCCATCCAGTACTGGGGGATTTTACCACAGTACTGGGTGTTGCCTATTTAGGGAAGTCAAACTTTTCGGGAGTCATCTGTCATTAGTGACCTCGGAAAAACCAAAAACACACGGTTCGTGTGGAATTTAATACAAAGAAACTTAAGGACGGAACAGACCTTGTCACGGTCCTTAGATAGAGGTGAAGAGAGCTAACAAGGTACGGAGACTCGCACACACACACTTCCGAGTCAGTCACGGTGCGGGAGGCACTTCGGGCACTCCTGAGGGAGTCTCTCGCCATCTGAACGGGAAGGGAAACCCAGTGAAACGACCGGGTAGAACACCCCGTTGACTGGTCGAAGGTGAGATGTGTCGTCATCAAACACGTATAAAAGTAGACGTCACGAAATGCTTCCGTTTTAGGCTCAGGTCGAATAAAGACGTGGGGGTACAGTGAATCGGGGACAGAATGTACAAGTAAACACAACTTACTCGTCAACCGACGACGACGACGACGATTCAGCGAAGTCAGTACAGGCTGAGACACGTTGGGGTCTCTGCCGTCGAGTGGTCCGAGGGGGTAGGGACCCTAAGAGGTCCATTCTTGTGACCTCACCCAACGGTAAAGGAAGAGGTTACGCACTTTCACTTTTCACTTTCACTTCAGCGAGTCAGCACAGACTGAGAATCGCTGGGATACCTGACGTCGGATGGTCCGAGGAGGTAGGTAACCTAAAAGGTCCGTTCTCATGACCTCACGCCACGGTAACGGAAATCATAAATGACAGACAACTTAACTTCTACGTGGTGTGCACATCCTTTCCTCGACTCTCATCCACGGCACACGACCGACAGTACAGGACGTGGAGACAAGTGTAGAGGAATGGAGATCGGAGTGTGTTGGTCGAAGACCTTAGGAGGGGTCACTGGTCATCAAAGTAAGTTCAGTTGAGTCAAGTAGTCTAAACTCAAAACGGACGAGACACAAGAGGGGAGTATCGTTGGTGAGACACCTCCTAGGAGTACGTAGGCGACGTTAGACGGTCATCGGAACGAACCAGTACAACAACAAATCACCGATTCAGCACAGACTGAGAAACGTTGGGGTACACGATATCGGGTGGTCCGTTGAGACAGGTACCCTAAAGGGTCCGTTCTTATGAACTCACCCAACGGTAAAGGAAGAGGTCCCACAGAAGGACTGGGTCCCTAACTTGGACTCAGAGGACGTAACCGTCCACCTAAGAAATGGTGACTTGGTGGATCCTTCGGGAACGAACCACTGATCTTAGGTTAAATCCAGGGGTCTCTCTGTCCTCACCAGTATCGGAGACTTTTAGTCGAGTGAGGGACGTGGTGGAGGCCCAGTGGTGTACCTTTCTTCCCGTCTAACAGTTCCTTCCCGGTGACCTTTTAGACTCTCGACTCGGAGTCGGTCCGGAGACGAAGAACCAAACCAGTGAGTGTCGTTCAAGGCTCTGTCCGTCTTTACAGTCGGATGGGAGACTCTGGTCCCGAAGACTGTTGACATTTAACTGTTCAATGTTGGCTGTCGACTAGTTGGACTTGGAAACCGCCGTTTTTTTGTATCTTTTTCTTTGTCGAGACGAGTTACTAAACACTTATAGGAGGACGAAGAGGTTATCTACCCATCCCTCCACTTTTTACCTTTGGTGTCCAGACCAGTACGGTTTGAGTACATCCTAGTTCCGGTCGTGGTAGGACGCTACACGTAAGCGCTACACTGAACACCGCACGGGGGTTATAGTGAAACGAGGTTTATAGAAGGGGTGAGAACATCACCACGGACCCTAAAGGTGTAATAAGTGAGGAAACACAATCCGTTTTTACGACAAACTTTAGTTGTACTGAGTGACCTCGAACTTATAAATAATTATAACACAAATAAAAAGTCTTAGACAAGGTGGTGGATCGTCCTAGGACCCCTCCGTCCTGGATTTTGACTAAACAAAAGTCCTCCTTTTCCTAGTCACTTTACGTTTTGAACCCGGGGATATACGTCTCGTCATTTCCCCGTCCCCTGCCTGTAAACACCTTTTGGTTTCTTTCACCAAAGTCTCCACGCTCTCACCCGCTTGTCTACGAACAACTACCGAAAAGACGTTCCGCGGTACGACCCTTACAAGGGACGGATTAGAATAATTATGAGTACAGTTGGATCACAGGTAAACTCCTTTTACTCCGAGTCCCTCTACTTCATTACATTCGACCCCCGAAATTCAGGGCCAGTCAGACTAACGTTTCAGAAACGATAAAAGGTAGTGTCAAATGAAGCAAGGTCCGACTTTCCCTCGTCCTTCGAGACTTTCCCTCGTCCTTCGAGACTTTCCTCTTTCACCTCCACAGGTCTGTCGGACGGGAGAATAAAGGTCAAGACTAGTCTTTACAGGGGTGACGTCGGTCCGACCTCTCCTTCGACAAAATTCCTCAAAAGTCAAGTCAAGTCAAGTCAGTGAGTCAGCACACGTCGTCCGGTCCGGAGGGACAGGTAGTGGTTGAGGGTCTCAAATGAGTTTGAGTACAGGAAACTCAGCCACTACGGTAGGTTGGTAGAGTAGGAGACAGTAGGGGAAGAGGAGGGTGGAAGTTAGAAAGGGTCGTAGTCCCAGAAAAGGTTACGTAGTCGAGAAGTGTAGTTCACCGGTTTCATAACCACAAAGTCGAAGTCGTAGTCAGGAAGGTTACTAATAACCTTACTTATTCCTAAAAATTCCGAGAGGTTTACCCTCTCCACTCTCCCCTTAGACCCAAAGACGACTTTATCCTATTCGAGTCCTGTTCAGAGGGACCCTTCGTCAGTCTCCATTCTTTAGAGAGAGACTGGAAGGACCATGGGGTCCATTCTCACGGGTCTCTGTCCACTCAGAGTACTGGAAAAGGTTGATGTTGTACGTTAAATTTTTAACATATTTAACCGTTTCGTGTATATTTTAGTTCGGTAAAAATTCCCATGTCAAGTCATCACACTTCGTATGAGTGTACTAACACGTTGGTCAGGGGTCTTCGAAAAGTAGGACATTTTGACTTTGAGATGTGGGTAAGTTATTGAAGGGCGACAGGGGGACCAGAGACCCCCGGTGGTAAGATGAAAGATAAAGATGAAAGTGATGAACCCCACACTATTCACTTTGCGATGTCAGGAACAAAAGAAAAACACACACACTGTTCAAACAAAGCATGACAATCTCAAAAGAAGGAGAAAGCCCAACTTATTATAAAATAACATACACGATTCAACGAAAACAGGACAAACTAAGAAACGTCGGGGTACCTGACATCGGGTTGTCCGAGGAGACCGGTACCCTAAGAGGTCCGTTCTTGTGACCTCACCCAACGGTAAAGGAAAGGGTCCCCTAGAAGGACTGGGTCCTTAGTTTGGGAGCTGAGGGTACAGAGGACGCAACGTCTGCCTAAGGAATGGTGACTCGGTGAGTCAAGTCAAGTCAGCGAGTCAGCACAGGTTGAGAAACGTTGGGATACTTAACGTCGTGCGGTCCGGAGGGACAGGTAGTGGTAGAGGGCCTCAAGTGAGTCTGAGTGCAGGTAGCTCAGCCACTACGGTGGGTCGGTAGAGTAGGAGCCAGCAGGGGAAGAGGAGGACGGGGGTTAGGGAGGGTCGTAGTCTCAGAAAAGGTTACTTAGTTGAGAAACGTACTCCACCGGTTTCATGACCTCAAAGTCGAAATCGTAGTAAGGAAGGTTTCTTGTGGGTCCCGACTAGAGGAAGTCTTACCTGACCAACCTAGAGGAACGTCAGGTTCCCTGAGAGTTCTCAGAAGAGGTTGTGGTGTCGAGTTTTCGGTGGTCCTTTCGGGCTATGAGATAACATACATATAGTGAGAAACAATAACGTAGGTAATTACACGTTAATAAAATAACGGTCGATCGAAAACTTAAAGGGGGTGGAAGAGGGTGACCTTAATTCGAAAAACTCCAGTCCCTGACAGAAGGAACAAAGTAACGCAAAGGTCACGGATCGTTGTACCAGTCGTGTATTGACCCCGAACTATTTATAATTAAGTGACGTATTTATTTGCAACTTAGGGTCCCTAAAGAAGTTAATTAGATCACACCATGACCAATATTTCAAGAAAGGAGTTGTTGAAACTCCGTTTGGGGTAAAAGAGTTATGAGTCTCTCAGATGCAAAGTGGGGTTTAGTGTGTCGACCATGATCGGGTTCGGTCTCGAGATTCGGTCCTCAACACTGACGACTCAGATCTGTACGACAAAGGGACACCAACATTGGAATTAGACCACTCGGAGTGTCCGGAACGGACAAGTGCCTGTCTAAGTGGTCGAAGAGTCGACAGTACAACTTGTGGTCCCGGAGGGGAAGACGCCGGTTCGTCCCCATAGGGTCCGGGGTTTAGGGTAGTCTGAGACGTATGCACCAATGAGACACTGTGAGATAGTTCGACGACCGGCTGACGTCGGTCAGGATACATTACCACTTCGGACCTCCTCTTAGTATGTCCCCTAGAGAACATTTATCACGTCAGAGTCTGGGAGACACCGATTTCGCTTAAGAAGGGGACGAATTGAAGGGAACTAATTTACAAAAGAGGCACAAAGGTAAGTGAAAAGACACATTTGTAAAAAATACCTTCATATTATGTCTTTAGTGTTTATATGTGATGTCACTCCGAAGTATTTGATATGTGTGTGTATTAGTTCGAGGATTTAACTCTTTGTTCTGTACTGTTGAGCGAGGGGTCTTCCGGGTAGTGCGTGGGGAGGTTTACACCAAAAGGACTTCTCACTGGTCAATAATGACCGACAATCTTCGGTAGTTAGAGAACCGAAGATTGTCGGATATAAATAGAAACGGATAAAAACTTAAAGTACACTTGCCTTAGTATGCCATACTTAAGAAGGCATAGATCGAAAACAATGAGTTGTACTACAATAACGTACGACAACTTAAAAGTAACAGAAATCATAAGGTACCATACTTATATAACAGTAATAAATAGGTAAGATGGTAGTCACCTATAAACTCCACAAAGGACATAAACTGATCACGATTGTCACGACGAACAGAAAACCACTTGTGCGAAGGGTCCACTAAATCACCATTTCACGGACGGTTACGTCTTCTACGGTAAAACTAGGGACTCAGACCTTCTAAGGGGATCTCCTCCTTTACTGTTGGGTGAGGTCCTAAGAACGACCCTTTTAGGGTACCTGGCTCCTCAGACCGTCCGATGTCTCAACGTTTCTCACCCTGCACTGACTCGTCGACTCGTGCGTGCGGGCACATGTATAATGACAATCTATATACAGATCCTCATTTTGACGATCTACTATCCCAAACGTTCACAAAACTCTCTTATACTGTCTCAAAAGGTATCTCTAACATAGTCAACTACAAAGGTTATGCGTTACAAAACTTTCCAAGCCAACTAGGTATAGGAGTGGTTATGACCTATAACGGACAGAAAGGGGGAAGTCAGAAAAACACTTTACGTCACCCTCCGTAACTCCAACATCAAACACAAAGGTCTACTGATTATTTAACCTGTAAACCTATAAGAGAGAACACTTCACCCAATAGAGGTTCTTAGAATACCTAATCATCCGCAAGAAATAAGACTTAGTTCGCGAAACAATCTATATACCTAATATTTGTAGAAGAGGGTCTGACACCGACCATAAAAGTGAGAGAATTACCACCCACAAGGAAAAAAAAAACTACTTGTCTTGTATATTTAAAGTCACATCAGTTTAAATAGTTAAAAGGGGAATATAATTATTAATCATTAAAAATTTTGAACAATGTCTTTAAAAACGATGGAATCCCAGTAGTTTTGTAACAGGACGAAAAAAGATTTTGGAAATAACCAAATGAAAGTGTAAATACATACAGATGTCAGATAACCTTCAAACTATTGTCCACTCCACTAAGTGAAAGAAGGAAGAATCTTCAGTCTAAATAACTCTATACTACATATGTGTAATTTTAAGTGGGAAAATTCACATGCCAAGTCGCTAGAAACTGTTTGTTTATGTCAAAGACAAACGATTACAAAACAAATTTTGAAAAACAGACATAAACACTCTTTCTCTGACCAGACATTAGCAGTAAAGAATACTACGGGAAACGACCGGAGTATTTTACTCGAAACTTTACAGGGAATAAATAGTTAATAGACCTTCTCAAACACATTCTGACCACGATAAAGAAGGAATTTACAAACTTCCTTAAACGGTCACTCCGATGGGTCTGGACCTCAAAAGAAACACCTTTATAAAATTTATCATCTCGGTTGCAAATCCATCTACAACGTCATAAGTAAGTTACAAATTTATCGATGACGTGATAAGTATAAAAGATTATAAAAAGAACACGGTCAAAACTAGCCGAAATAAAAAGGTCCGTAAACGGATAAAAATTTTAACAGTTTAAACATCTTTATTTTAATAAGAATGATAGGAGAATAATCGTAAAATTACAAACATCCCAGAAATCATTACATAATGAAAAATACAGATTATAACAAATCACACACACACACACAAAAAAAAAAAGGAACTTGTCAAAACGACTAGGGACCCAACCCTTCTAGGGGACATCTTCCTTTACCGTTGGGTGAGGTCATAAGAACGGACCCTTTAGGGTGCCTGTCTTCCCGATGTCAGGCACCCCAGTGTTTCTCAGCCTATGCTGACTCACTGATTATGAAACTGAAACTGATGGTCAAACTACTTAGGAGTATTTCTCAAGTAAGAACCGAAACGACTAGAAAGAGATAATACACTGAAAAGATAAAATACTTACGAGGTGAGAAGGATAATCATAAAGGAAGGAAGATGAAAGAAACCCAAACTAAACGAGAAGAAATAGACGAGAGGACAAAAGAATTAATAAACAACGAACTTTATCTACGACTCTAGTAACTAAAAGTCGAAAAGATTATGTGTGTAAAGTCCGATACCAACAAAGGACTTCCTGACGTAATCCACGTAGGTTGTTAAAACTGTATAAAAACAGTATCGAATTAATAGACATAGTCAGTTCCAAAATATTCCCTTGTCTCAGTAATCCTCGACATACATCTTTCCTAATGTAAGCTCTAAAAACTGAGACACGTCGACATCCACAACTGATTGTCTCCTGAGGTCCTACAACGAAGACGGGACCACGATATCTGAGTCCAGATATCAAACCCGTCGGTCGTTCCCTTCTGTCTCCAGTTCACCCTTTTCTTCCCTCTCAAGTCAGGAGGTCCAACTTCCTCTTGTCCTTGTATCGGTCAAGAGAACGGCGGAGATTCAGTTGCTACTCCCCCGGGCGTCGTGTTCCGTGTGGTAGACAGTGTCGCCGGTGGTGACCGAGTGTGTGGTTATGAAGGATCGAGACCTCATCCTCGTCCCCCGGACCCCGCTCCAGTCGAGACGGGACTGGTCGGTCTTTAGATCTGTCGGAGAAGTCACGACGAGACTCGAGACGAAAGGTAGAGACTTCGGGTTCTCCACCTACCTGAACCTCGAACCTCTGTTCAACCCGGGACGGAACCCCAGGTTTTTACAATTTTTTCCTGTGCTTTCCCTAAACCCCTGTCCGAAGGGACCACCGAGTCTCCAATTTCGTAGACGGAGGTTACACCCTCTGGACCCAAACTAGGGACCCAGCCCTTCTAGGGGACCTCTTCCTTTACCATTGGGTGAGGTCATAAGAACGGACCTCTTAGGGTACCTGCCTCCTCGGACCATCAGGTGCCCCAGCGTTTCTCAACCTGTGCTGACTCGTTGAAGTGAGTGAGTAACCTGGGAACTGGGGACAGGAGTTCCCTGGTTTCGGAGAAACCGGAAATGGTTGAACGGTCCTCAGGAAGGGAAACTGTAATCCCTCTTTCGTACTCGACCTTCACCGACCTACACCTTTTAAACAAAATCGTGACTTAGGCGGAACCAAACGGGGATTAGTGGGTATCCACGGTAGTCCCGATTTCTGTCAGTGATATCTTTGGATCGGGACTCTGTGAGGGAGGTCTGCGGGGTCCGTTCGAGTGAAGATATCGTCCACTCTTGTGGTTCCGTGTCTCTCCGGTTCACTGACTGGTTCCCGTACGTGAAGTGACCCACCGGTCCTAATCCTCGGTCCGGACTAGAAAGACGACGTCTCGACAGTAGCACTAGTGGTACTAGGGAGGGAGGGGAGGGTAGAAGGTCCGGTCAATCAAGGGTGCAGGGGAATTGAGACAGACAACGCTCACCTTCCAAACCATCCGAGTCTACATTCTTCTTTAAACAACCAGACACGTCGGTATCTGGCAGACAGGTGACTGGTCTAGTTTGAGTAGGACCCACCACACGCTCCTCGAGGTCCGAGACCACCTAAACCTTCCACACCGTCTCTAATCTCCACCCTGGCAAACAGTCTTGGACCCTCAGACAATAGAGACCTTTGTGAACCTCGGTGAGGACGGGGACGACGTCCAAGACTAGGAGGATCCGACCTTGGTTTATGACAACACCTCCTAGACTTGTGAAAGGGATCCCTTGTTTTCGGGAACCCGTACATACATACACACACCCACCAGAAATGTTTTTCCCTCTCCCGTCTCGGGACCCCACTTTACCGTGGTACACCCGTTTTGGTCCGACTTCATATCCGTCACTAGGTTGGAGTCGCCAGAGTCGCGACCCTCTCCCCTCTCTCGCTTTGGGAGCCCGGAGCCCCTACCCCCAACCTCCGTCCCCAAAACAGACAATGATTTTGTAAACACTGTGTTAGGTTAGTCGAAGAAAGATCTCGAAGTCGAAGGTCTCCCATTCAATTATCATCCTCCTGTCAACGAGTCCCGAGACACCTTTAACCGAACTATTGGGGTCTCTGACGCGGTGACATTCTATATTCGACGGGAAGGGAAGGGCGAGTCGACCGAGGACTCGTGGTGCGCTCGTCGTCGGGTCCTACGAGAACCGGGATCAAGTAGTCGAGTCGTGCCTGTACTCGTTGACCTTTTGTAGGGATGGAGTACAGGAACGTCAAGTACTGACTTCCACTAGACGATATGACACACACCATATCGTCCTTCTCCCGGGCCTACCCCACTGACCTAGTTCTGAACCGAGACGGTGAGTGAGATGGGTACAGACCTATCCAGTGAAAGGAGATTTAGATCAAAGGAACAAATATTTTATTTCAACTATCTAACCCACTATTATTGTTCCTTGTAAAACCACGTATCCAATACACAGTCCGAAACGGGATTCCTGAAACGTTCGTAATCGAGTAAGTTATGAGTGTGGTCAGGATAGTCCAAAATAAAATTTCGGGTAAAATGTCTACTCTATTGACTCCATCTCTCCCAAATTCAGTGAACGTATTACACACTAAATTTGGGTCCAAAATTTAGGTCTAAAAGGACTAAAATTTCAACTGTCAGACTGTCGGTCTCTCTACAATACCCCTCCCTCCACCCTCCCCACAAGTACAAACCCTTGAGTACATGTGGGCACCACCTAAGTACAGTTACATACCGTTTTGGTTATATCATAACATTTCATTTAATTTCATTTTTATTTTTAATTTTTTATTTATTTATTTCAACTGTCAGACATAATCTATTAGGGATCCCAAAACGTAAGTTCTTAAAGAAGGACCTTCTCTTTTTCTCTCTCTCTTGTCCTCCTTCCTTCTCTATTTCTCTCTCCCTCTCTCTGATTAAAGGATGTACCACCTTTAAAACTCCGGAAGATCAGCGTTCTTCTCACTGCCCACACACGTCCCACCTCATACCACCATTCCTCGACATACTACTCTTTAGAACAGTGACAAATGAAAAACGTTTATAAAAGACAAAACGAAGTTCCCCGGAGAGTCCGTCTTAGTAATAACATAAAGACTGTCCACGTTTTTTAGGGGGGTACGTGAGGAGACGAACAATAGTCGGGAGGGCGGGGTTAGGTCTGTGACTTAACACTTTTGGTTTTCAAATTCCGTAAGTCTGGTGACCAAATGACGATACTTCTCGGAGACCGTTACTTGCCCATGAGAGGGGGCACCGAACTAGACGAAACTAAACCGTTCTGGAGGACGAAAACGCGTTGACCTTTATTCTTCCTAGGTTTCAGTGATTGCAGAGTGGTACAGTTCTTAAGTTAATCAACCTCAGTAAAGTTTTTGGTGATAGTTGAGGTAAGACCCTTTTACGGAAAGACTGGTCTTTTACAACCCACTTCTCAGTCGGTTCCCGCGTCCACGACCCCTTCGAAGAGTGACCTTATGACGCACACGTCCGCCCACACCTACGTGCACGTGTCCGGGGACACGGACCTCGTCCTTTTCGTCTAGTACAGAGTCTAAAGGGTCGCTGGTCCTGCGTGTGGTCGTGGCGGTCGAAGACACGAACAGTAGCTCGGGTCTAAAGATTTCGTCTATTTTGTCCCAAACCTAAGGTCGCGACGGTAAACACACTGTAACGCACTGTCACCTCAACAAAACCTCAAAGTCTAAGGAGATCATGTCTTTTCCTTCTTAAGGAACTTACATATACTCCTAAGGTTCTCTGGTAGGAGTCCTACTCCCGAAAGATACACAGTAAGTCAAGACTTATTCGTGAGTCATGACTATAAGACCGATTTGGTATACTTAGTCCTGTCCGTGGGTCGTGACTGACTCACGGGGAAGTTACGGTGTATGACGAGATTCACGAAGTAAAAAAATAAATAATTTTAAACAAAACAAAATTAACCTCCGATTAATGAAATGTTATAACGTCACCATAAAACGGTATGTAACTGTACTGAGTCGGTACTCACGTGTACACAAGGGGTAGGACTTGGGGGGAGGGTGGAGGGAGGGGTAGGGTAGGGAGTCCCAGTAGGGTCACGTGGTCGGGACTCGTGGGACAGAGTGCGTAGCTTGTACCTAACTGCTATGTGAAGTGTATACCATTATATGTACAAAGTTACGACAAGAGAGTCACTGAAATGAGTACAAGTTGTTGGGGTACTCCATTTATCAGAGTTTTTTTCACTTTCACTTTTCACTTCAGCGAGTCAGCACAGGTCGAGAAAAGCTGGGGTACCTGATATCGGAGGGTCCGAGGAGCCAGGTACCCTAAAAAGTCCGTTCTTATGACCTCACCCAACGGTAAAGGAGGAGGTCCCCTAGAAGGGTTGGGACCGGAACCTAGTTTGGGCCAGAAGGCGAAACGTCCGTCTACGAAATGGGAGATTCGGTGGTCCCTTTGGGGTCAGAGTTTCTCCATTTCCGTTAAACAGGTTCCGGTTTGTCGACTATTACTACCTTGGTCCGAACTTGGACCCTTCAGAGTGATACCTTGGACACTAGAAGGTGTTGTGATCCGACGACAGACCTCGTATATACATGGTATTACGATATGTATAATTACCTAGTTTTAAGTACCACCCCTAGTGTCTGTTAAAATTAACAAGTTTCCACAATAGTTCCAAAGACGCACAAGAATCAAAAATGATACACTAGTCCCCTAGTTGGTAAATGTCAGACACGACACGATTCAACGAAGTCAACACAGGTCGAGAAACACTGGGGTACCTGACATCTGGAGGTCCGAGGAGACAAGTACCCTAAGAGGTTCGTTCTCATGACTCATGACCTCACCCAACGGTAAAGGAGGAGGTCCCCTAGAAGGACTACGTTCCTAGCTTTTACACAGAGAGTACAGAGGACGCGACCGTCCGTCCAGAAATGGGGATTACGGTTGACCCTTCGGGTAAATTTCAAATCTTTTACTTTTACGAGGGACTGGGAATCAAAGAGATAGACATTTTACCCTTTTACCCCAACAATCCTTCTAATTTATTTTCGTAAATACTTTTACACTTTTGCGTGTCACTTGTTAATTTAGACACGGGAGGAAACAACAGAAGGACCCAAAAGTAAAAGTAGAAGGATCACTGTCCCCGGAGTGGAGCCGTGATGAGGAAAGAACTTACGAAAGTAAAAAAGATAGTCCTGACGATCTCGGAAACTTGGTCAAAGGTAGGCCTTAAAAGAGTTGATAGGAAAGAGTTGTCAGATCCCGAATCCGACATCGATTTATCTTATTTCCGTCTTAAACCGAAGACCAAGTTCTACCTCGTCTTCCGGTACGTGACAGGAGGACGCTCTCGTGGTGTTAGATTCGATCGATAACTTGTCGGTAGCTGTCCTCCTGTGACCCTAGGGGGTTTTCTCCTATAGGGTACAGGTTTCTGTATGGACTAACTCCGAGTCGACCATTTCTTAGGCGGAAGTTACGTCCTCTGGACCCAAGTTAGGGACCCAACCCTTCTAGGGGACCTCTTCCCTTTCCGAAGGGTGAGGTCATAAGACCGGATCTCTTAAGGCACCTGATGTCAGGTACCCTAGTGTTTCTCAACCTGTGTTGTCTGAAAGTGAAAGGGAAATACCCAAAGGGACTATCAAATCAACCATTTCTTAGACGGACGTTTCGTCCCTTGGACCCAAGTTAGGGACCAAACCCTACTAAGGGACCTCTTACCTTTCCGATGGGTGTGGTCATAAGACCGGATCTCTTAAGGTACCTGACATCAGGTACCCTAGTGTTTCTCAACCTGTGCTGACTGAAAGTGAAAGTGAAAGGGAAATACCCGAAGGGACTATCAAATCAACCATTTCTTAGGTGGACGTCACGTCCTCTGGGGTCAAAATAAGGACCTAGTCCTTCCAAACGACCTCTTCCCTATCCGATGGGTGAGGTCATGACAACTTGAAGGGAACACCGAGTCGACCATTTCTTAGGCGGACGTTTCGTCCCTTGGACCCAAGCTAGGGACCAAACCCTACTAAGGGACTCTTACCTTTCCGATGGGTGTGGTCATAAGACTGGACCTCTTAAGGTACCTGACATATCAGGTACCCCAGCTTTTCTCAACCTGTGTTGACTCGTTAAAAATGCAAGTGCAAGAACAGGTTTCTGTCTCATCTTCAGTGTTACTCTTCCCAACGTTATCATTACTTTAGTTTAGGGTATGGGAGACCCACCCGTTGGGTGTTTGATCTCTTGTTTAGTGACTTCTCCAAGAGGGTAACAACACTTCCGAGACTCGGAGTGTTGTGCGAAGGTTCGGACCCCTAGACTGGAACTTCCGGTCACCCTAAACTAATGTCCTGAAGGTATCCGGACCCCCTTTGTCTCTGACGTCAGAGCCTCCCGTGTTTGTTTTGGAACGCGTATGGTTCTAGGTCCCCTTTCTGTGTCACTGGGGTGTCCTCTGACTCAGTCCGGATGGACGACCACTTCTCCCAAGGGACACCGCCACTCCCAACCGTCACCGAGTGGCGTCCCTGTCTCCGTGACTGTCGTCGTCAGGACCTTCCGCGGAGAACCGAGTTCAGGAAAGTCTCCAACGGTAATTGGGAGGTATCGCGGGATTTCTGGGGTCCCGACCCAGTGGAGTCCGGTTTGTTGATTGTCCCTCCCTCGGGTTGGGATGGGTAGTCGTCTACTAGTCTAATTTCGAAATGACTCGTTCCAGGACGGGTGGCCTCGTTCTGGGTCAAAGGGGGTTGGTCAGAGAGAGTAATCCTTCGAATGTGTTCGGAGAATCGAAGTAGGTTGTCTCCCGTCTGTCTTCTTCGTTCTGCTTGGTGTTAGGGTGTCACCGATCTGGTTTTTGGTGCAATGTCTTTAAGTTACTCCTACTTTTTCGTCTCTCAATCCAGGGTCTACGTACCTGTTCTACTTGGAGGTCTTTTTTTTTTTACTTCACCTCCGTCCGTTAGAAGATCTTTTTCTTAAGTCTAATAAATATCATTTTACTAGGTCCTAGAACCCTTTTGTTACCTCTTCTACGTCCTTTACGAACGGTTTTTTTGTATAATGTTCTTAATGTTCTTGATATTCTTGATTTCTTAATGTCAATCTTAATGTTCTTGCTTTCCTGGTTGTCGGTCTCTACTTATTATGTGGTCTTCCTTAGTTATTGTCTTATTGACTTCATCTTCTTTCCTGTTCACTGGACTTCCTACCTTACCACCTTTAGTGACGGCATCGTGTCGTATATCTTTTTTCTTACTTTTCTTTACTTCTGTCGGATTCTCTGCAGACCCTGTTGTAGTTTACGTCGTTGTAAAGGTAATATCCGCAGAGTCTTCCTCTTCTCTCTCTCTCTTCCTGGACTCTTTTATAAACTTCCCTATTATCGACTTTTGAAGGGTTTATACCCTTTCCTTTATCAGTTGATTCAGACCCTTCGTCTCTCAGGGTCCGTCCTATTTGGGTTCCTCCTTGTGTGACTCGGTATATCATTAGTTTGACTGTTTTTACTTTCCACTTGTATTTTATAATTTTCGTTGTTCCCTTGTTACTGTATTGTATGTTCCCTTGAGGGTAGTCCGGTAGTCGACCGAAAAGTTGTCTCTGAGAAGTTCGGTCTTTCCTTTCCGTAGTATGTAAATTTCGCTACTTTCCCTTCTTGGATGTTGGTTCTTATAAGATGGGTCGTTCTGAGATAAAGTCTAAACTACCTCTTTAGTTTTCGAAAGGTCTGTTCGTTTTCGACTCTCCTAAGTCGTGGAGGTCTGGTTGAAATATTGTTTACGATTTCCTTGAAGAGATCTGTCCTTTATGTTCTCTTCCTTTTCTGGACGCGTTTCATTTGAGTCCTGTTACTTCTTTTACCGTTATCCTAGTATGTCTAGTTATTAATGGATTAACATTCACCTAATTTACGTGGTTGGTTTTCTGTGTCTCACCGACCCATCTACTTTTGCACGCATATACGCGGCGCTGAATGGTGTGGCGATATGAATTGGGGGGTTCAACATACATTAATAAAATATAACAATCCAATTAGTAGAAAGGTATTACCGGATGTTAATATTAATAGAAAGAAAGAAAAATTTTTTAATTAAGTAAAATTAACCTCCGATTAATGAAATGTTATAACATCACCAAAAACGGTATGTATCTGTACTTAGTCGGTACAGTGCACAGGGGGTAGTTGACTATTTGTAGAAAATGATAACACTAATACATTGATAATAAGTCAATTATGGTAACATAGTACTGACCAGTTGTCTTTTACTATTTTAAGATATAGTGATTTTGATTGTAAATTATCTTTTTGGACATTAGTGAAAAATTTTAAGTCTACGTATAGTTTTAATCGAACCTGAAAAAACTTTTTATGGGTCCATAACGAAAAAAAGAGGTGTAGAGGTTTATACAAAGATTACTCGTCGGTACAGATTTTTGTTGACCTAATATACGACTAGAAAATGAAAATATATCAAACCAAGTGAATAAATTAAAGTGTAAATCATAGGGGTAAAGTAAATTAAATACAAAAGGTTAAAGAAAGGGAAAAAATTTACAGGAAAGAGTTCAGAAATAGTTCGTGTCGTCTTTTCGAAAACGTATATATACATTTATCACACAAATTACATACATAAAATCTTTTGAATTCTCAAAAACGGATCGATTTTATAATTACTGTAAAACTAAGGTGAAAAAAATGAATCCAATTTATCTTACGATCTAAAGATCAAATTTTTTTTTATCTATACGTTGTTCGTTGTTTCCAAATGACATGTCGTGTCCCTTGATGTCAGTGATAGAACGTTTTTGACTACACACAATCAGCGAATCAGCACAGACTGAGAAACACTGGGGTCTCTGACATCGGACGGTCCAAGAAGACAGACACCCTAAGAGGTCCGTTATCATGACTTCACCTAACGGTAAAGGAAGAGGTCCCCTAGAAGGACTAGGTCCCTGACTTGGACCCAGAGGACATGACGTCCGTCTAAGAAATGGTAGACTCGATATCCCTTCAGGGTACTATTGGATATTACCTTTTATTAAAGTTTTTATTATATACACATATGTATATTGACTTAGAGGAACGACCCGTGGACTTTGTGACATTCAGTTGACATGAAGTTATTTTATATATATAATTCTTTTCTATTTTTATTTGTCTTCGATGAAGTTGCTCTACGGGTTCGTACCGTTGATCTCTCATCGGGGGTAAGTGACGGTGATCTCGTTTCGGACGTGGGTCGTTGCCTCTGGGTTGTGTCGGTATTTATTTGTTTAAATATATACTTTCTCTACGAGCAGATTAGAAGGAAAGTCCACATTGGTCGAAGAACACAGACTCTCGGAGGGTCACCTCGGGGTAGTGCTTTCAGAACCGTTTATGGGAAGTAAATAGGTGTGTTTTTAGTCCTGTGGGTCAGGATGACTGGGCGAAAGCCTCTGTTCTTTAGTCCCGGGAGTCTTTCGAGAAGGGGATCTCCCGTTCTACGTTCGACTCCTCACCTGCCAGAAGGCACGGATTGAGGGTGACGTGACCGGGTCTACTGTCACCACACCCTGTCTCCCCCTGCCTCGCGATCCTTTCCTCACCTCTGTCGTAAGCATCCTACGCTGCGACTCGAGCTGCCCCTGCCTCCTTTCCCTCGCGGATCCTACCGCGGACCTTACACATCGCCTCTACATGAATCAAGACCCGTGTCATGACGATCGAGTCCCCAAAACAAAAAGCCCCTAAAAAAAGGTAACTCGTAACAAACACGAGCCTTTCGAACCCTCGTCCGTAGTTTTTCTCTCACAGACTTATGAATACCACATAGATACGTTACCTTACGACACCTTGGTCTTATTGTTACTTTTTCGTGGTTTCCTGTTAGAGATCATATATAAAAACCCAATTTTTTTTTACGGAATGGTCATGAGTGTCATATGATGGTAACCATATATTATTTTCCCCCTTCCATGTATATCAGGGTAAACAAGTACATACGTATTTTATGGAGACCTTTCTATATGGTCTTTCAACCACCACTTCGTCCTCTACCTACCCGTGATCCGACTCGTCGGTCTCAAACAGGGGACACCTGTCTAGGTGGGTTTGTCGTCCTCACTCTCTCCTTGACTCGGGGCGTGTCTATTTTCTGTCTCCGGCACATAAAGAGTAAGAGCGCCAGTTCCTCTGGAAGGGCTGATACGCACGTGTCTTTCCGAGGAACCTCCAGGTTTTCCCTCACTACAGTTGGTGGGCATCCAGAGAAACGATCTTAGGTAGAACCGACTCTCTACGCACGTGTGTGTACTCTCTTAGGACTCTATTTGGTTTATACCTGAGTCTTGGTCCGTTTCGTTCTACTGACCGGTTTCCGTTGGACCTTCTTTACGAGGTGTCCTCACTGATGGATGGTGTTCCCGCGCCGAGCGAGAGACGCGGACGGGCACAAAGGTCGACGTGTGTAGGGGAAAGGAGGACTATTTGCGAAGTGATGAAAGGAAGAGAAACACCTTTAAATAAAGAACAGTTATCGGTGACCAGGGACCACGAGATCACCAATCCTAAGTCGCGAGAGCGTCGTCATAGCACTGAAGTTGAAGGCCCTCCTTTTACCTTTAGGACGGAGTTCGGGACGCCCGGTCCCAGGGAACTCCGGTCATCGTGGCCCACGAAAAACCTTCCCCTTGACCTACTCCTCCCCGTCGCACTCTTCCTCCGAACGGTAACATGTAGAAGACCGTGACAAACTTAAAACTTAGCACTGACACAATGAAATAATCAAAAGTTAACGACGACATTGTTTACTGGTGTCTACGTCCCCGAATTTTGTTCGGTTTAAAAATATCAAGACATATGGACTCCAAACTAGACCCAAAGAGACCCAATTTTCGGTCCACAGTCTTCCCTCAAAGATCTCCGAGATCTCCTCTTAGACAATCGGACGAAAAGGTCGAAGATCTCCGACGGGTGCAAGAACCCGAGTCCCGGGGAAGGCAGGAGAAGTTTCGGTCGTTTCCACGCACAGAGACTGTAGAAAGATACCAGTACAGAGGGAGACTGGTGTCGGTCTCCAGGAAAAATCGGGAAGGTCAAGGTAGTTCTATCGTCACTGTACGTAGTGATATTTAAAGTCCACATGTCGTATTACCAGACGGTACATGTAGTACTTTAATAATGTTATTATTCAAATCACTTATTGGTAGTAGAGTATATCTATGTTTTACTTTCTTTATCTTTGTTTGAACATTACTTTTGAATCTTAAATGAATGAGAACATTGTTGGAAGTATACATAATATTGCACACACACACACACACACACACACACACACACACACACACACACTCAAGTCGGTACGGGTTGAGAAACGTTAGGGCACCTGAATCGGGTAGTCCGAGGAGGCAGGTACCTTAAAAGGTCTGTTCTTATGACGTCGTCCAACGGTAAAGGAAGAGGTTAATATTGCATGTCGTCACAATTAATATAAATAGTAAAACATGCAATGAAAGGATCGTAAATACAGAGAATATTGGCGTTCAAACGTAAAAAACTGACGGGAGTAGGTTAGGCGTGGGGTGGGCGGTGACGGAGACCATCAATGTTTAGACTAGAGAAAGGCTCAAACAAAAACTTTACATTGACTGGATGTCGTGATTGGCAAGGACAGTGTATCGTGTGCGACACATGAATCATCGAGTCAGTACAGGTTGAGAACCGTTGAGGTACTTAACTAACATCGGGTGGTCCGAGGAGGTCCGTTCTTACGATCTCACCCAACGGTGGGAGGAGACCCCCTATAGGGTTGGGTCCCTAGCTTGGGTCCAGAGGGCGTTACGTCCGTCTGAGAAATGATCGACTCGGTGGTCCCTTCGGGTTCTTATGACCTTACCCATCGGATAGGGAAGACCGCTAGGAGAGTCGGGTCCTTATCTTGGCCCCAGAGGACGTAACGTCCGTCTAAAAAAAAAAAATGTCGACTCGAAGGTCCCTTCGGGTAATGTATCGTATCACTAAACTATAAAGAAATGTAAAGTTTTACTAGTGGTATTATTTATATCAATGGGAGGTAATGGTATGTTTCTAGGATATATGTTAGCATAAGGGGTGTGACGGAAGGTATGGACACTAAGTGAATGAAAATTGACCTTTAGACATGGAGTCCCAGGGAGCAAATAAACAGACAAGAGCAGACCGTTGGTGGACAATCAGGAGAGATAGGCACTGAGAAAGTACAACCAAGTGAACAAAAAAGGTGAGGTGTATATTCATTTTAGTACATCATAAACAGAAAGAGACAGACCGAATAGTAAAGTGATTCAGACAAGGACAACAACGTGCACCGTTCTCAAGCAAGGAAAAATACCGACTCATATAAGGCGCCACCCGAAGGGTCCACCACGGTCACCATTTCTGGGACGGACGGTTACGTCCTCTGTATTCTCCACTCCCAAGTTAGGGACCCAGTCCTTCTACGGGACCTCCTCCGGTACCGTTGGGTGAGGTCATAAGAAAAGACCTCTTAGGGTGTCTGTCTCGTCGGTCCACCCGATGACAGACATCCCAGTGTTTCTCATCCTGTGCTGACTTCACTGAATCGTGCGTCCGTGTGCACAAGGTAACATCCATATGTATGGTGTGGATAAAATGCGTAAGCAGATTACTGCCTGTGAACCCAACGAAGGCATAGAACGGCTAACAACTACCACGACGTCACTTGCATCCTCACGCACAGGGAAAGGACTAGTCACAAGAGGGAAAGAGACCTGTGTACAGGTCCTACCCGTAACGACCTAGCACACCAGTAAGACAAACGACTCCTTCGACGTAAGATAAAGGGTGCCACCGAGGGGGTCGAACGTAAGGGTGGTTGTCACGTGTTCTCAAGGAAAAGAGGCGTAGGAGTAGTTATGAATAAACGACTGAAAATTTTTTATTAATAAATCAACCTCCTATTAACGAAATGTTGCAACAAAACCAAAGACGACATGTTGTTGTACTTAGTCATTCGTATATAAGGGAGGCAGACCTCGGGGGGGAGTGGGGACGGTGGTAGAGTGGGGAGACTCAACAGTGTCTCGTGGTCCGACTCGAGGAACACAATACGTCGCCGAAGGGTGGTCGGTGGACAAAATGTGTACCACTATACACGTAAAGTGACGATGCGAGAGGCGAGAGGCAAGCAAGGTGGGAGAGGCAGGGACGACGCAGGGGTTTAGGTAGGAGATGTAGACACAGAGACAAGGCGGGGCATCTCTAAGTAGTCATGGTAAAAGGACCTAAAGTATAAACACACAATAAGGCTGTCCACACTCCAGAACCGAAACGAAACGTAAAAGTACTACGGATCACTACGACTCGGTCTCTAGGAAAATTCGTGAGACCACGATCGTTCGTGAGCTAGTTAAAGTCGATAAGAAAAATAATTATACACCAGGAAGTCGTTTATATCGACCCTTTCTACCGAGTGACTCGGTAATTGAGGAACCATACTTAATCAAAGAGTCGTCCTTATCAACTCCTCCCTGGAGTCCTACCCTCGTTCCTACCTCAATGTCTCTCCCTCTCGAATTTTTTTTTTTTTTTCTTACGATCTCTTAGATTTCGTTTAGAGAGACACCAAAACGACTCCGGGTGGGGCCGCGTCGTACTTCTATCGAAACGTTCGTCGTCGACCGTACGGAAGGAGCCTCGGGTCGGTCCGTCACCTCCTTTACTTCTCCGTGAGGTCCCTCCCCGTTCCGGTTCTCCGGTCCCGCCTCGCCCTTCCCGCCCACCACTCGCGTCGACGGGACGCCGTACCTGCCGGGGAGCGCGACGACGACGACCGGGTCCTGTGTCCATTGGGCGAGAGCCTCCCGACCCTGACGAAAGGCAAAGGGCGACGAGACCGTAGACCCGAGGTGTTCTTATTTTATCCGTACCATATCGGAAGTCCCTAATCTCTCGTTCCGTGGAGGACGAAGGGAATGCGACGAGGGATCTCATGACGTTAGACTGTCGACAAATCTAAGGGTCTGAAGGTTTAGTCTACGTATGAGACTGTCGACAACTGCACTTGTTGCCCTTCCTTGTGGTAGGTCCCCTAATCTCGTGCAGATTCAGAGAATCCTGTTCCTAACTTGACGTCCATTTACACAATAATTCTACTTACGGCAGACAAAGTAAAATGAAAGAAATTACACCGATGCTCTTGTAGACCTTAGTGTGTATTCCGACCGCAAAATAAAGACAACCTGTAGAGACCAGACATGACGGGACCAGAGGGAAGAGGGTGGAAAAGGAAAAGGGGAGTCGAGAGATTAGTCTGATCTCTACGGGAAACAGGACCCTTAGATTTCAGAAGTCTTAGACAAAAACCTAGAAGATAAAAGTCAACAATTCAGTATCCAATGTGAATCGTTACGGAACGAACACGTGTACCAGCATTGTCTGGGAACCAAGATCCTATTTCCCTAAGTCCACCGTCGTTCATCGTCTCCCCACTTGAAAACAATTCGTAGTCCCGATGGTCGAAGTGATTACAATAGCGGAAATTCGAATAAAAGGTCGGTCGAGACACCCCACCCCTATAAATGAAAAAGTCTATTTAGTTGACTCCGAATCTCTCGAGACCATTCAACGGACTCTAATGGGTGGATCATCCTCCACTTCCCAGTCTTCAACTTTGGACCTCACAGACCGAGTTCACGTTCAAAGGGGAGATGGGACTGGTCTTCGTGTTCGAAGTAAAAACTGAGTGAACTTTACTTTGATGTCCCCAAGGGGTGATTGACACCCAGGACGGACTTGAACTTTCTCTGAGTGATTGTTCTGGGACCTACTACGTAATAGTATCTAAAGATCCGCCACGCTCCTTGGTCGGGTCCTGACCCGGAGACTTGTGGACCCAAGTAGCCGAGGACTACAGGATTCGCCGAATCCTGTCCATCGAAAACGGAGACATTTTGCTCTCCTGTAAATGTGGACACTAGGATCCAGACGATCGATCCCTTTATCTTAATCCGACGGAAACAGTGAATTAGTGACTACCAAATGTAGACTTTAATCTCCTGAAAAAAGGATTTATTTTAAAAAAAGGTCCTCAGACTCTTTGAGAATTAAGGAGTGCACGTTTAAAGAAAAAAGAGGGAATACACGCTTAAAGACAACGTATACGACTCTTAATTTTGGACCTTCCCCTTAGGTGCAACACACACACCCACCCGTCCTTTGGAGTTTAATAAAAGTTCCTAGTCCCCCGAAAACTACGGGAGGGTGTGCCGTCCGTAAAAGGATCACCAAAGCACGACCACGCACAGTACCCCCTTAAAACTAGACCATAGTAACGAGATTACTGATCTTTAGGAGTAATAGACAAATCGTCTAGTCTCTCCTTACGGTCAGAGAGGTTTTGGACGAATAATTAAGAGGGACTTTTCGACAAAATACTCTCGCCGTAGTTTCGGTCCGCGGGGTTCCTCCCGAGGGAAATCCGGCGAACTGTTGTCGTAGAGAGGACAGTCTCGACTAGCATTCCTCACTCAGTCCCGGTCGGGTCCCGAGTCGGTCGACGTCGAGACTACAAGGGGATTCGAATCGAATCCGTCGATTCGAAGGATTCGGGTGTCGGGGGTCGGGGGTTGAGTCCTGAATGAGTTTGGAGAAATAAGTCACGGGAGACTAACGGTGATTCTTCCGGATCCTTCCGATTAAAAGGTTTGCTCAACGGTAAAGAACAAGGGTCAGAGACTTACTATTTAACTTAACAGGACATCATCCATCAAGAAGATTTACCTAAAGTCCCACTTATAGAAAGGGTGAACCGTCTCTGAATTTAATTAAGTGACTGTCAGAGACTCCGGAACTGTAAACTTTTTTTACTCGGTCCCTTATTTAGGAAATAAATTTGGGGAAACTTTGAACCGAGACCTCAAGGTTCCACCCCACCCTTTTTCCCTGTCTTTCTTACCAATCCTTCCTAAAGTTTTGGATGAAGAAAGAAAAAATTTAAATTAAATTTTTAAGAATGAGCTAAAAATTCCCAATCAAAAGTAAATGTCGATAATTTTTTACAACCGATATAAGGGACGTGCCATGGTGTACAACGAAGTACTCGGAAACGACCCACAGGATGTGAGTTGTCAAACACGCAGGGTGAGGGGACGGAAGTGCAACGGGGGAGGAGGGGTGACCACCGGAGATCAAACGAGAGACATAGACACTCACGAAGAAAAAACAATATCAGAGAGTAAACGACACAAAAGAACTAAGGTGTACATTCGCTACGACATGTCATAACCAGAAAGAGACAGGCTGAATAAAGTGAAGCGTATTACGGAAGTTCAGGTAGGTGCGACGACGTTTAATGTTTTGCGACAAGAAAACATACTGACTCAGTGTAGGGTAATATACATAAATAATATATAAAATATATAGAGGACCTCTTCCGCTACCGTGGGGTGGGGTCATGAGAACGGACCTTTCAGGGTACCTACCTCCTCGGACCACCCGACGTCAGGTACCCCAGCGATTCTCAGTCTGTACTGACTCGCTGAAGTGAAAGAAAAAAGTGAAAGTACGTAACCTCTTCCTTTACCGTTGGGTGAGGTCACAAGAACGGACGTCTTAGGGTCCCTGCCCCCTCGGACCACCCGACGGCAGACACCCCAGCGTGTCTCAGACTGTACTGACTTCACTGAATCGTATATATAGAAGAAATGAGTAAGTAGACAACTACCTGTGAATCCAACGAAGGGATAGAACCGTTAATATTTATTACAGTGATACAGTGATACTTGTGACCCCACGATACACAGAAAGCCCTTATTATTTTGGGTAAAGAAAGAATTCACGTTAATAATCGTCGTTCACTAAACAGATAACGAGTCGTATAAGGTCCCTGGGTATCAAACCCTGGGAAATGATTATAACACACCGACATTTATTTTCTTCCCTTTGTAAAATAAACTCGTTTTCAAATTATTCAACGAAAACCTTTTGTTTGGTGTTTGATCGAAAATTTTTGTAGAAAGTCGTACAACTGCTACCTCAACCAGTTTCAATTGAAGTTCAATTCAAAAAGACGCTCTTAGGCATTCTTTTCTGGTACCCACCCATTGGATTTGAACACTCCGTCGTCGAAGCTACCCTTCTTGTTCTAGTTCTACAAAAAGTGAAAACGACTTCGATTAATAAAATAATAATAAAACTTCAACGAGTCAGTACAGGTTGAGAAACACTGAGGTGTCTGACATCGGATGGTCCGAGGAGACAGGTACCCTAAAAAGTCCGTTCTTATGACCGCACCCAACGGTAAAAGAAGAGGTCCTCTAGAAGGACTGGGTCCCTAACTTGGGGCCAGAGGGCGTAACATCCGTCTGCGAAATGACAGATTCGGTGGTCCCTCAGGAACTTTCTGATGCTGGAAGTCTTTGTCCTTTTTACCTACTTTTTTGTTTCCGTTTTTACTGTTCCGAATTAGAATCGTTCCGATGTTCCCGTACAGTAATGGAGGTCCCTCGTCAAACCGTCAAACTCTTTTACACCTCCCCTTAAAGACACACGAAAATTGACCCAACTCTCAGAAAGTTCCGTTCCTCGTGTATCATCCACGAGTAAATCACGACTTGCTTGGTCTGCACCGTCCCGCCGTGGAGAAACGACTGAACGGTAAAAGTCGGGAGAGAGGACGAGGATTTCGACTACCTTCTCGAGAGGCACGAGGTTCTGTCCCTTCTTTCCTCACTCCGGGTGTGCACGGGCAAGTCCCCAGGTGTCTCACTACCCCTCTTTCAGTTGCGGGGAGAGATTCGTGAGTCGGTACAGAGATCAACTTACGTGGAACTTTAGGACCGTCACACGGGAACCCACACGGTCCACCCCTATTTCTACTCCCTCCACCACTCTTCCCACTACCTCTCTCCGTCGTGGGTCCTCCCACTACGACCGCCACGGTACTCCGGAAGTCCCCCAGGACCATCCTAGGAGTACGGGGCAGGGGTTGTTGCGTGGTCACTACACCGCTCAGGAAGGAGGCTCTACGTGTGTATGCACTTTCTCGGTCCTTTCGACCGTCCCATAGACCACCTGCTACGTCCACCTCCGGACCACCTAGCCCTCGATCTTGGACTCAGGAACGAGGTCGGCGTCTCAGAAGGGTTCGGCGACTACTTCGAGATGGACCGAGGGAGGGACCGAGGGACAAAGTGTCCCAGGGAGGACGGAGTGTTGTCCATAAATGAATTATAGAGGAGACGTATACCGAAACTTAAAGTTTTACTCTATTTATTTCACTGACGTCACTCCTAGTCCGCGACCCATGTAATCTAATTACACTGTAAATGACTTTACACAAACCAGATTGAGAACGAGTAGTGTATGGTTTTATATAAGGACCGTCTTTTTGTCCAAGTAACGTTTGACGAAGTGACTGGATGTAATCTTCATCGTCTGCAATGATCTTTCTCCAGTCTTACCGTTCTATTTAGTCTCGAACCAATCTACGTTTCTCTCTACGAGGTATTTATCTTTTCCTTTTGATCCCCAACACTTTTCTTCAAGATGATAGTCCTCTTAAAAAAAAAAAAGGTCGACGACCCAAATACCCGTTGAAGTCAATACGGGTCCGACGGAACCCGGTAAGGTAAGCCAAGACTTGTGAAGAAAATTTCTTGATGGAAGTGAAGGGTTTCAAAGACAATAGTACCATGACCTCCGGAATCTCAAAAGGTGAGTAGACGGGGGGTTGGGTTGAGAGGATTACGGTTGAGAGAAGGGAGAATAGTAGTGAGGACACTCCCGGACTACGGAACCCCTCACCCCCTTCGAGAGAGGAGAAGACATAAAAAAGACGAGAAGAGAGAGTTGTGTTACATGCAAATGACGTCTTTTTAATCTTTCGTGCCTCCTCATTCTTTCCTCGGATACTTCAGTACTCCTTCAAGTCGTGGGTCTCTTTTAGTAGTAATCGTGAAACCGACAAACAGAAAGGTACTACACCTGGGCCTCTACCGGCATTATATGACGATCCACCCCTTTACTTCTTATGCGTCACGTGCGTACGTCTGGGTGTGTGCATGCTACATAAGTAAAACTACCTCTCACAAACTGTAGGACAACACAAATAGACGGAAACCAGCTGAGTCGTTATACTACACTCGTAGAAAGGTATCTTGTGCAGTTACCAACTTAGAATAAGGTGAAATACCTACAGGGTGTTAACTGTGTTTTCAGGTGGTAGGGACTCATAGTTCCTATAAAGAAGTGACGACGGGAACATTTACCAAACCGTCAGCGGACAGAATTCCCGACTTAGAGACGTGTGTAGGCACCGCTAAAGGAGCCCTATTTAAGGAGATTCACCTCAACGACCCCGTTTCTTCATACCAGTAAAGGTCCTGAAAGACTATGTGTAGTGGTTTAATAAGAAGTGTTTCTAACATTATTAAACGGATAGACGGTCTCTCACAGGTCTTGTGAACGGTTCCGGCTCTTAAAAGTAAAAATTTTTTATACCAAAATCGAATGAAATAAACAATAACTCTGTCATGAATAAAGTGACATGAATAAATACGTTGACCGGTAACCGTACGTACAAACAGATTTGTAAAGAACTCGTAGTCCATCCACGGACTCAGACCCAAAGGTCGTCACACGTTACTAACCACTCAGGACCGAGGAAACCCCTCCCCAGAGTCAACTCACCCCTCCGGCCTGTTCGAATGTCTTCTGAAGTCGACATACACTGCTCACGGCACCGGACTCTACGACACATCCTCTCAGAGAACCGGATCACTGGAACTCCCCATCTCTGACCACTCTTCCTTCCGAAGAACCTCCTTCCCTGTCGAGTGAAATCAGGACCACCTTCTTATCCTCTGTCCCTTCTGCAGGCCCCCGAATGTATGTCCCTTCCTACCGGGTCCCAGACCCTTTGCTTCTAGTCAAACCACCATCGTAGCTCACATTTTCTTTGACGATTCGCTGTTCCGACCTCTACGCCCGTCGGTCTGCCACTGTCCGCAGCGCACGGACACATTCCGGAAACCTGCTATACAGCCGTCTGCGACCCTCCGTGACTGACAATCATTCGTCTATATACGGACTATTATTATTATTGTGAAAGACACTATTACAGTTAGGAACGAGCAAGGTTATAGAACCAGTGATCTAAACTGCCACAAGGAACACTGTGACACCCACAATTCACTTTCATCACTTTCTACAATTCATCAAAAAATGATTAAAATTAACACTCTTGGATACAAAAGGTGACCACTGACTATAACGGTTCCAATAATATAGGACTCTCGATACTACCATAATCATTTCACACGGGTTATATAATGACTACGTTTATGTAACTCCGTAAAGTACACTCAGTTGATCTAAAAAGATTGTAGTTACAGAGTGGTAATAGTGCAAACGATGGTACCAGGAGGTAAAACTAGAGCTAAAAAAAAAAAAAAGGACGAAACCGAAACGACACATCGAACAACCTAGAATAAGGAACTGACCCCTATTTTAGGTCCGGGGGTTGTCACCTTCGCACCTCAGGATGGACGACCGGACGGTCTCTTAAGGGAATTAGTACATAAAAATTACCAATATCTTCGAGTGTGAAAAGTATTAAAAAAAGTTTAATATGTGCAACAGATTTTATAACGTAGAAAATTTCTCGATAACAACAAAGGTGATAAAATTATCTTTTTTTAAAAAATAAAACTACAACTGGAAACCTAACATTTTCCTGGACAGGATCCAAGTGTCTATTTTACTCAGAAGAGAAAGAGAATAAATTATAAAAGATAAAACCTCTTCAACCGTAGCTACAGCTTTCTGATGTTAAACAAACCGAAGTTGTTATATATAAAGTAGTTGACAAAATACTTAACCCAATTTGACACAAAAAATTTCGTAAAATTTTTAGGGACACTACAAAAGTTTATATAACACATGTAATCCAAAACGAAAAAAGTATAAATACAACAGTTTAAAATACGGTTTAATCACAACTTGTTTATATAAAAATTTTTATATAAAAGTTCTCGTATCGAAACCGGACACAAAATTTTAGATATAAAAAAAATAATTATAGTTACTAAAGACTTTCTGAAAAGGTATTATGGAGATTAACTCAAAATGTTCAGTGTTACAAAAGCTAACTGAAAAAGTAGTGAATAAATTACTAACAGAGTTTAAACACAAACTAATGCGACAAAAGTTACGAGAGGCTACAAAGAGACTTCAGAGTGTCAAGAACCTATTATATTGTCGTAAACTGTTACAACTTCCTTGAAAACGACATAATGAATCATGATCCGAATTTATTACCTTTCGGAATCTTGAAAACCCCCTAAAATACAACTTTAGGTAATTCAAACAGTATTGAAAAAACGGTAACAATATAGACGGGGAGTTAATAATAATACCGGATCTAAGTCACAAAAGAACAATACCACAACTGCCAGATGCTTTTTAGAAGGAGATCGATATATTGAATGACATCTTTTTTTTTAGGAAATTACAGTATATCTATATAACCGTAAGACTTTTAAATTTTTAGATTTTTATTCACAAAGTGTGCCGAATGTAGTTCTCTGTACAGAATCTACAAATTGACACATTATAAATTGTAAGGAACGACAACGACAAATCGACGAGTCGGCACAGACTGAGAGACGTTGGGGTACTTGTCGGCGTACGGTCCGAAGAAACAGGTAGTGACAGAGGGACTCAAACGAGTCTGAGCACAGGTAACTCAATCACTACGGTAAGTTGGTAGGGTAGGACAGTGGGGGTAGAGGAAAACGGGAGCTAAAAGGGGTCGTAGTCACGTCACAGAAAAGGTTACCCAGTCAAGAAGTGTAGTCCACCGGTTTCATAGCCTCGAAGTCGAAGTCGTAGTCAGAAAGGTCACCTATAAGTCCTGACTAAAGGAAATCCTACCTGACCAACCTAGAGGAACGTTAGGTTTCCTGAAAGTTCGCAGAAGAGGTTGTAGTGATAAGTTTTCGCCGTTAAGAAATCGTGAGTCGGAAGAAATACCAGGTTGAGAGTGTAGGTGTGTACTGATGACCTTTTCGTCATCATCGAAACTGATATACCTGGAAACAGTCGTTTCAATACAGAGACGAAAAATTTTGTGACAGATCCAAACTGTATCGAAAAGAAGGTTCCTCGTTCGTAAAAAATTAAAGCACCGACGTCAGTGACGTAACTAAAACCTCGGGTTCTTTTATTTTATTATGCTGTGACGAAGTAAAGGGGTAGATAAACGGTACTTCACTATCCTGACCTACGGTACCAGAATCAAAAAACTTACAACCCAACATTCGGTCGAAAAAGTGAGAAGAGAAAGCGGAAGTAGTTCTCCGAGAAATCAAGGAGAAGTGAAAGACGGTAGTTCCACCATAGTAGATGATTAGACTCCAACAACTATAAAGAGGGTCGTTAGAACTAAGGTCGAATACGAAGTGGATTGGGTCGTAAAACGTACTACATGAGGTGTATATTCAATTTATTCGTCCCACTGTTATATGTTGGAACTACATAAGAAAAGGGTTAAAACTTGGTCAGGCAACAAGGCACAGGATAAGATTGACAACGAAGAACTGGACGTATATCAAAAGAGTTCTCCGTAAAGAATTGTAATAAGTAACAGTTGTAAAGAATTCTTATAAGTTTTGAGAAAACCAGTTGTTTAGAGGATAAAAAATTAATAAACTGAAAACAAAAAAGTAAGTGATTTGTCACACTTACGATAAACCACAAACATAGGACCTATTTACAAGACGAGATAACGATAATAATAAGAAAATACTAAAGACATTTACTTCTTAGAGTAAACTTGTGAGTATATAAGAGAACCTACTAGGAGACTTACGATTACAGAACGATTTCTGTGTTAACACAAATAATACACAAGTCGTTCTCTTACGGTTATAACAGAAATAGTATATCTTAGACAAAACGTCGTAATTATTAATGTAAAAAAAGTTAGTCTAAACTTCAAACTTATATGTTGTGATGATAATTACAAGTAAAGTCTAAGAAGTGTGTGTTTTTTATCACCATTTACGAGAGTTAGAAACACGAGAAAAAATAAAAGGTCAACTAAATAAAGTAAGAGTTTCACAACCATTTTACGTTTTAGGAAACTTTACATTATTTCATTGGTCTTAGACCCGAAGGGTCCTCCACGTTACTATTTCTTGGACGGACGGTTACGTCTTCCTACGTCCTTTGCACCCAAAACCCTGTTAGGGGACCTCTTCCTTTACCGTTAGATGAGGCCACAAGAACGACCTTTTAAAATACTTATCTCCCGATGTCAGGTACTCCAGTGTTTCTCAGACTTCGTTGACTCGTGTGCGTATCCGTTTGTCTTAGATCACATAAAAAAGGAGTGGTAAATCTTTTTAA
Organism: Capra ibex; assembly: GCA_006410555.1. Classification (NCBI taxonomy): domain Eukaryota; kingdom Metazoa; phylum Chordata; class Mammalia; order Artiodactyla; family Bovidae; genus Capra; species Capra ibex. The sequence goes on from SJYO01036187.1 coordinate 3,078,502, forward strand.
AAACAGGTAACATAAAGGGATTTGAAGGTTAGACATAGTAGAATACATTTCATTTGTAAAGGATGGACTCTGCCTATCAAAAGTTGTTTTCACTCGGAAACAAAGTGTAAGTTTGATGTTCCGATAAATAAACCCAAGAAACGTAAAAAAAGATCAAAAGGAACTTTAGATAGTCAACACCAACTGTTACCTTACTTTTACATTTATGTGTGGGACGAGTGCAAAGACACTGTGTAAGGGACTTTAGATACTGAGACTTGAGAAAAAACATAGGAAAACAATAAAGTGGAAAAAAGAGGGATTAAAATAAGTTGTAACGTACGGTAAAGAAGAGAAAAACCGACGTAACTCAGAAACAGCGAAACGTACCCGAAAGAGATCAACGTCGTTCCTCCCCTGAGGTCCGCACCACCGAATAGAACAACGTCTCGTGTCTGAGCTCCGTACTCCCGACTGCTCAACGTCGTGTATTCGAACCATCAACGTCGAGCACCCGAGTTATCAACACCACGTTCCCGACTCAACGAGGTACCACACGTCTTAGAAGGGACTGGTCATTAGCTCGGACACAGGGGATGCAACAGTCCGTCTAAGGGTGGGTGACACGGTGGTCCCTTCAGGTGTTCAGTAAAATTAAGAAAGGAAGACATCCGTCCAAAAGTTAAAGACGAAAACGTAAACTATAGAAAAAAGAAAGGTTATAGTACCCCTTTTATTATATACTCGAATCAAAGAATAAAATCTTACACCTCGAAAATTTTTATAATACATCGTTCGATACTTTAAATTGACGTCAATTAAAAACAGGATTTCTTTAAAGAAGATATATCCCGCCTTCCTTTCATTATATTATAACAATAAGATAATAGAGTCGACATTTTTCTTACTTGAGGACGGTAAACGTCGTTGTACTTTCCTGGATCTCCCACAATACGATTCACTCTATACGTTCTGTCTCTTTCTGTTTATGACATACCAAAGTGGATAAATACCTTGGATTTTTTGTTTTGTTTAATTGTTTCTATTGTCTTGTCTTTACCTCAGTGTCTATATCTCCTGTTTGCGTTTCTCCGACAGCCTCCCCTCTCCCCCTCCCCTCCTCTTTTTATCCTCTCTCTCTAATTCTCCATGTTCATGGAAATGAAACGTTTCATTTACTCAGTACCCATACTTTACATACCATATTCCGTATATCAGTTATTAATACATCATAGAAACATACCACTGTCTCACACTGATCTGAATAACACTAGTAAAACTTTACATATCTTTATAGTTTAGTGATACGACACATTGTCTTTGATTGTCTTACGATATCTAGTTAATGTGAAGTCTTTGTTTGTACCTTTTTCTCTAGTCTAAATATCAATGGTCTCTACCCTCCACCTCCTCCCCCTTAACCTACTTCCGTCAGTTTTCCATGTTTGTAGGTCAATATTGTATTATTCGTGATGTCACATTACATGTTGTACTACTTATATTAATTGTGACGACATACAATGTATACTTTCAACAATTCTCTCATTCATTTAGGATTCTAAATGAATCCTATAAAAGTGTCCCTTTTAAAGACAATATAAAGAAGTTAAAACATAGATATACTCTATATCTACAAGCGATTTAAATGACACCATTGGTAAAGTACCATCAGTAATATGTCGTTAGAGATTAAATATTTATATGTATTAATGAAACATCCCGAGGGGTCCATCGAGTTACCATTTCTTAGACGGACGGGTTCGTTCTCTGTTCCCAAACTAGAGATCTAACCCTTCTAGAAGACCTCCTCCTTTACCATTGGGTGAGGTCATAAGAATGAACTTTTAGGACACCTGTCTCCTCGGACTGTCCGAGATCGGGTACCCCAGAACTTCTTAGTCTGTACTGACTGTCTCGTGGTCGTGTTAATAAAAAATTCTTATTACATTACCTTTACATGTAAGTAATAATGTTTTCACTCAATATAGTATAAATTTTAGACCATCTAATTTTAATCGTTGAGACTTGACGACGAGTCCATCTGTTATACTTAATATTCCGTTTTAAAATTTAAATCGGTTATGTGTTTGTGAATATATCCTAAAATTTAGAAAATCTATTTTCAGTTTTGTCGTCGACCTTTTCGTCGGGGAACAAATCTTCGTGATCAGCAACATCTACAAAAGTCAATTGTTCGTAGTTGGAGTAAGACGAAATGAATGTTTCGTTCATTTACAGTTGTAACAATCTTTTTCAGAAAAATAAAGGTAGACAGTCCTTTAATAGTATTATTTACCTAAAAACAATCTATTAAATAACAATAAAAAGTCTTTTAATAACATCATTCCTATATTTAGTGGATGGAAACCTTAGTCATCAGTTTCTATAGATACTACCCTCATTAGAGGAATCTACAGTACTGGAACTCGTTATTTGTTGGACTCGTTGGTAGGAACCGATGAGATTTGTCAAAATACCGGTTATGTCGATTATTTCACGAGGGTGTATGTCTCTTTGTTGGACACATCCTTTACCTCCTTTCCGATTCACTAGGACTCTGTACACAAATCTACGAGGAGGACTCCAAGTGTCTCTGTGACCCGTTAAGTGAGGAGTGACAGACCCTTAGGAGTAGTCAAGTAGATGTTTACCCCTATTCACCATACGGATTAGGAAGTTTGACGATGTACCTCCGGTCCCTCTACAAGGGTCAAGACTTATCATTTACTTTATTACTCTACACATACTCTCTACACAAAGGTAAAACATGAACTATTTTATACGAAGGGAATTTTTAACATAACAAAATTTTAGTTTACTTCATGTACACGTGTCGGTCATTTTCGGTTATTAAGGTTACTTAAACTTCAGTAAAGGACAATTCAGTGGACACCTGTCAACGACTAAAATGTACAGGTCACCACTTGAAGACATCCTCGGATTCCCCAATTGTAAGAGTAAAAGAATCCTTCGGTTTACACTTCCATTGACAAACTTCGAACGTTTATTCGGTGACACGTTTGACTTTTGGATTTCTACTAGAAAGGTCGTTGGGGGTAGGCTATTTACAGAGACATTATTTGGAGTTCTCCTGTGTCCCAAAGATAAAACTCTTTACTTTTAAACGTCTCTGTTGGTCTTTTCGCCAATTTCAGGGTCTTTACCACTCTTATCACTCTAGTCTCCTTCGGTCCTCCTTCAAACCAGCTTGTAGGAGGGGGGAGAAAAGGACTACTGGGGTGAACTAATATCGTCATACAGACCGGTCTGACCTCTTTTCCCCACACAGGGCAGAAAGGGAGTGAGTCATTCGTAAATGACGCCCGGACGATGCAAGGTCCGCGACCGGTTCCCGACCAACTCAGCGTAGTCTGGACTAGAACCAGGTGTGTCCCGAGAACGCAAGAACGGACACTTGACAGAAAGGATGTGGCACAAAGGGGCCTAAGACCGGGAGAAAGGAAGGTAGTAGGATCCACTATCGAAGGGAAGTCGGAGTCCACAGGTCCTAAGGAGGAGAATACTTATTAAAGTCTACAAGTGGTTCCCTCTTTACTGACGTATAGGGTTACCGGGACGGAAACGAAGACCGTGGGACCATGCAGGTCTCAGAGTCGTGACGGATATCTTTCGAAAGGATAACAAGTCTTAGTCGTGTTTACCGTGGAGGAGGTACGTCGGAAGGGAGTAACGAGTTCAATCCTTACCACACAGGAAGGAGAGACTAGGTTATCGGGAAACAACCATGTAGTGAACTTGTGACTGGTGTGTGGACGGAAAAGAATGTCGACAACCCCCCAGTCACCTCTGGAAAGGACGGTCTAACCCGACCCTCCGGTCCCCTATGGTGAGAGACTCGGGTCCCGGGTGCAGACTAAGGGGAGATGGGGACATCGGACGAAACAAGACGACCCATGTATCGTATTGTAAAAATTTTTCAAGCCGACCTAACCTGAGAAAGAAACTAAAGTCAGAGGGTCTTAATCGAACTAGTTTGAGGATACAATCACCACGAGACGGTAGTACCCAGACCTGTATCGAGAATACCAGGTAAATGAATTTGAAAACCAGAGGTCTGAATAAGGGATAGGAGGCGGGACGCGAGGGGGAGGGGGTGAGTTGATGGGATTGGGTCCGTACCTATGTGTAAAAACAAAATTATTTTGCGTTGGAAGATTAGGTAGATTTATCGGTATAAACACATTCGAACTTGTGAATTGCAACAAACCCTAACTTAAACGGAAAACCGGTTCTCTTGCTTTGTGAAGCAAGTTTAAAGTCCGGGATGGGTCGTCACACCTAAACAAACCCCGTCCTGTCCACTGGGGGCCTTAGGTTCCCCCTGTGTCAGTCGTCGAATCAGACCGTGTTTTCGAGACGAAGGAGAGAGGTCAACGGGGTGGAGCCTCGGACAGGGGGTGTGGTCCCGAGATAGGAGAGACCGTCTCGGACAGATGTGTCGACGGTACCACGGTCGGTCCTCCGGGGTCTCCCAAGGGAAAAGGCTCTCTAATAGACAAGAGGAACTGTGTACGCCGAGAAACTTCGTCGGGTAAAGACAAAGAGGACGTAGAAAACCAAACACGAGGAACTAGTGTGGGAACACTTCACGGACGTGGGTGGGATGCCACTTCTTTGAGTCTGGTCGACAAGAGTCTAAAAAACCAGAGTCACAGGGAAATATGAGAATTTTTAATAATTCCTTGGGTTCCTTGACAACGAATACACCCGACATAGAGAGACGTAAATGGTGTAATCCTTAATTTTTGGACTGGTAATTTTTTATTCGAAAATTGATTAAAAATTTCTTCATGATATTGGTAATGTATAATTATGTCAATTGTGTGAAGATACTTTTTAATTGGTATAAAAGGTTTAGTACTTTTTAAATCACTCTTGTTTCCACAACGAACTGCAAAAACGGTTAGAGTACTAATCATAGATCGAACCATTTTCTCTCGATCTAAGAGTCTAGACGACGACGTCACTCCGACAACGGTATAGTGTACAGTGCATCGGAAACCTTTTGAGGTGACCTGGAACTCTTTGTGTCTCTCACTTTTATCGTTGATTGGAGAATCGTGATACTACTGTCTCGAAAATACGAGGGTTTGGAGACTTTCCTAGAGACCTTGGGGGTCCTATTGGGGATCCTATACGGGTCTGGTGTGAAACCCGTGACGGATGACGGAATCTGGTAACCAAACGAATACAATTCGGCTGATACCTAACAACGACAAGTCAACGACTCAGTACAGGCGGAGAAACCCTGGGGTACCTGACGTCGTGAGGTCTCATACCTAACCCAGAGTCATTAAGAACAAACTTCATAAACCTTTATAGGCACGGTAACTCTCAATAAGATGGGAGTATCAGTGGGACCCTTTGTGAGGTGAACAAGACTACTACCGTAAACCCAAGAATATCTCCTGTCGGAGGTCTCTACTCCGTCGAGACAACTTATAGAAATCACGAAAGTCTAGAAACAAGAAACTCCTCGTAAAACTAAAACTCTTTGTCGGTTTCCACTGTACTTGACTTTAGACCTTTTAATGAACCCATCAGTCAACCCATTGTAATGTAAAAACCTAAAAATTTTTCATCGTGACTGAAGAATTATAAACCTAAAGTTTCGACGGAATTGTTCGTAAGGGGATTACGATGTATATATAAGTGTGTACACGTCTACTACAAACTTATACAAATTATTAACGTGGTAGGAGACTTCTCATTTTTAACCTTTGTTTTGGAATTACAGGTGTTCCTCTGGTCAATTTATTTCGTACCTGTAGGTACCGCATCTTGTGAACCGTCTACTTTTTTTCTTAACCCTTCTCAAATGTATGACCATTGCTTAATTGAGGTTTTACATAGTGTACTTTTCTGTTCTCCGTCTAATTATATATGTCATACGATAGTAGGTGTCCTTTTTTTTGATATAACGAACATACATAGATATGTAGACACACACACAAACGAGTATATGTATTCCACAAGTACTCGTTTGTATTTGTTTGTGGAATACATGCGACCAACGGAGGTCTCTCTCCTGGATCGACGGACCCCACTTCTCATCTTTTCGTAGAAGAGTTCCCGATAGAAAGACATGGAAAATTCAAATATCAATATACTTACAAGGATTATTTTATTTTTGAAAGTCTTCGGGGTTTGATTTTTTTAATACTACAAGGGAGGAAGAAAGTTTTAATTTTTATTTTTGTTAAGAGTCGTGAATCTTTCCGATAAGAGGTGTCTCCTCAAGAATCATAATGAACTCGTTAATCCTACTAATAATCTTTTTTTTGTTACGTGTACCCCCCGTGTAGGTTTCTTCTGTGATCTTCCCCTCCTTGATCAGTGAAACAAGCCAGGTCAAGCCAGCGAGTCAGCACAGGCGGAGAAACGCTGGGGTACCTGGCGTCGTGCGGTCCGGAGGGACAGGTAGCGGTTGAGGGCCTCAGACGAGTTTGAGTACAGGTGACTCAGCCACTAGGTAAACCATCAGGATGGAATAAGAGAAGTGGGAACGGGATAAGGGGTTTCACCCTTTGACTCAGGTCTGTCCGGATTACTGAGTAGGTACAGTAAACCCGAGACCCGAGGCTGAGGACGGAACAGTCCCCTAAAGGACTGCCGAGGACGTCCAGAGAAACACCCCCACACCGGCACCCATCCCCCACCTCCCCCTGTCTAGGTGAAAGTAAACCACGATTTGTGGTAGAGAGGCGTGAGGAGTGGGTGTCATCCCCGGCACTACCGTCGAGGACCCGTCACAGGAGACGTGGGGCCGGGGAAGTCGAGAGGTGCGTGGGTCTGCCCCGGCGGAGGAGGTCCGAGACGACCCTGTGACCAGAAACAAGACGTCTGTTTCACGGAGTCGAAGGAGTTAGCCGTGAAGGGTCTAGTTAGTCGCGGATGAAATAGTAGGTCAAACCAACCAAGTCTACTGAAATTCATTCATTCGTTCTCAATCAGCGAGTCAACACGGACTGAGAAACGCTGGGGTACCTGACGTCGGGTGGTCCGAGGAGACAGGTACTCTAAAAGGTCCATTCCTATGACCTCACCCAACGGTAAAGGAAGAGGTCCCCTAGAAGGGTTGGGTCCCTAGCTTGGGTCCAAAGGACGTGACGTCCGTCGACTCTATGTTCCCTTCGGGTCTACTGAAACCCGACAGAATTTAGTTGAAGAGGAAGTTTCCTATTTCTAAATGGTAGTTAATTCCCTAACTGTCAGACACCACCTCTGAACGGTTCCAAGACTATCTCCGATTCACTGGGACCAACCCCAGGAGCCTTCCTTAGAACCCGTAAATAAGTAAGTAAGTGAGTTGCTTACATACAACTTGGATAATTAATCTGTCCGTGACAAGATCCGGGGCCCCTATACCGCTACTGGTGTTGTCCCTTCGAAAGACAAGGACACCTCGAATACAAGAACACTATTCTCTGACTGTTATTCGTTCGTTTGATTAGTCAAGTCCAGTCAAGTCAAGTCAACGAGTCAACACAGGCTGAGAAACGCTGGGGTACTTAGCGTCGTGCGGTCCGGAGGGACAGGTAGTGGTAGAGGCCCTCAAGTGAGTCTGAGTGCAGGTAGCTCAGGCACTACGGTAGGTCGGTAGAGTAGGAGACAGTAGGGGAAGAGGAGGACGGGGGTTAGGGAGGGTCGTAGTCTCAGAAAAGGTTACTCAGTTGAGAAGCGTACTTCACCTGTTTCATGACCTCAAAGTCGAAGTCGTAGTAAGGAAGGTTTCTTTAGGGTCCCGACTAGAGGAAGTCTTACCTGACCAACCTAGAGGAACGTCAGGTTCCCTGAGAGTTCTCAGAAGAGGTTGTGGTGTCAAGATTTCGTAGTCAAGAAGCCACGAGTCGGAAGAAGTGTCAGGTTGAGAGTGTAGGTATGTACTGGTGTCCTTTTTGGTATCGGAACTGATCTACCTGGAATCAACCGGTTCATTACAGAGACGAAAACTTATACGATATATCCAACCAGTATTGAAAAGAAGGTTCCTCATTCACAGAAAATTACCGACTTCAATGGTAGACGTCACTAAAACCTCGGGTTTTTTTATTTCAGACTATGACAAAGGTGACAAAGGGGTAGATAAAGGGTACTTTACTACCCTGGCCTACGGTACTAGAAGTAAAAGACTTACAACTCGAAATTCGGTTGAAAAAGTGAGAGGAGAAAGTGAAAGTAGTTCTCCGAAAAATCAAGGAGAAGTGAAAGACGGTATTCCGACTACAGTAGACGTATAGACTCCAATAACTATAAAGAGGACCGTTAGAACTAAGGTCGAACACAAAGAAGGTCAGGTCGCAAAGAGTACTACATGAGACGTATATTCAATTTGTTCATCCCACTGTTATATGTCGGAACTACATGAGGAAAAGGATAAACCTTGGTCAGACAACAAGGTACAGGTCAAGATTGACAACGAAGGACTGAACGTATGTCTAAAGAGTTCTCCGTCCAATCTACAAGACCATAAGGGTAGAGAAAGTCTTAAAAGGTGTCAAATAACACTAGGTGTGTCAGTTTCCGAAACCGTATCAGTTATTCCGTCTTTATCTACGNATATGTCGGAACTACATGAGGAAAAGGATAAACCTTGGTCAGACAACAAGGTACAGGTCAAGATTGACAACGAAGGACTGAACGTATGTCTAAAGAGTTCTCCGTCCAATCTACAAGACCATAAGGGTAGAGAAAGTCTTAAAAGGTGTCAAATAACACTAGGTGTGTCAGTTTCCGAAACCGTATCAGTTATTCCGTCTTTATCTACGAAAAGACCTTGAGAGAACGAAAAAGGTACTAGGTCACCTACAACCGTTAAACTAGAGACCAAGGAGACGGAAAAGATTTTGGTCAAACTTGTAGTTCCTCAAGTGCCAAGTACATAACGACTTCGGACCGAACCTCTTAAAACTCGTAATGAAATGATCGAACACTCTACTCACGTTAACACGCCATCAAACTCGTAAGAAACCGTAAAGGAAAGAAACCTTAACCTTGCTTTTGACTGGAAAAGGTCAGGACACCGGTGTCGACTCAAAAGGTTTAAACGACCGTATAACGCACGTCGTGAAAGTGTCGTAGTAGAAAGTCTTAAACTTTGTCGAGGGGACCTTAAGGTAGTGGAGGTGATCACCAACACCATTTAAGTGTAAGATCAATTCTCTAGTCTCCCGTTACCCCGTCTCTCCGACCCTACGACTGAAACCTGGCACACGAACCCCTTCCGGACAGACTTCTACCGGAGAAATTCTCTCTCTTCAATAGAGTCCCGGGACTCCGGGAGGAAAGGTCTCCACCTCTCAGATTGCAAGAGACGTAGTCTGTCCAAGGACACCTCCTTACTTTGTGTCCCTCCGCTTCTCTTAACGGCTAAGGGCCCCCGGACACAGACGGTCGCCGACGATTCATGGAGACTCTTTGAGACGAAACTCGATTATCCTTGGCGGACAAGACCCTTGTAGTCATGTACCTTGTCTTTGGAGACCCACCTGGGGACCCGTTCTACTTAAACTGGTTGGTACGCAAGGTCCCGAGGTCGCCATTCAGGATCTGGGGTGGCGAGTCAGCGAGCCGAAGCCATTCTACTCGTTTTGCGGTCGGGACCCGTTCACCGATGATTAACGATAATTTATTATCAGACTGGTAAATCAAGAACTTGTTGTGATACTGGTAGAGTGTCTACTCCTTGCACTCTGAGTCTCTCCGCTGTACTGACAGGATTCTGGTGTGTCAATCGTCATGGACTCGGGTCCGGTGCCCTGGGAGTTCGGGTCTGAGAGAGTGCTACAGTAGGAAGTACGACAATGCGGGTGACTGGAAGGAGCCGGAAGGGTCCTGTCCGGAAACGGGAAGAGACCGGGATCTACCTGTGAGAGTACAACAGACAGAAGGAACGACTCTTGTCTACACGGGACGGACCGGTCGTGGGAGGTCGACCAAGGGGTCCGAGGACAGAGTAGTGAGACCCGAAGACACACTGTATGTGGTGACGGATGTGTGAGTTCAGGACACAGAGCCATAGAGTCGAACTCATTAAGGGACGACCACGACGCCCGTGATCTTCTAGACCAAAAGTTCAGGGGAGGGATGGGAAACGGGTCTGTCACCCGTCCCAGACAATTTCTCTTTGAACCATTCGGTCGACAGTATGAATCTTCCCCCTGTCCCTTCTTCCGGTTCTCCTTCACTTGGTACCTCCACGGACTGGGTTTAGGTGGGTCGGAATCACGAGGTCCTCGACATTAAGAACCGTGTCATGAAGGCGGAAGTCTATGACACATAGCAGTCACCCACAATCGAACGGGATCACTAGGTCATCCAAGGACGAAGGGGTGAGGTCGTCTTCAGAGACGTAAACCCAAAGGTTCATCGGTCGAGGGTTCTACACGGACCTCTCGACGTGACTTCGTGCGTCGAGACGAAATTCCCCCTTCCTTATCCTTCTCCGGATTCATGTCCATTCTTTCGAAACTCAAATCTCAACTTTTGTACCTGAGTTCAGGACTGAGGTCGTGAATCACCGTCGTCCATTGACTGGGACTCCTAGACATGTCATCCTCCCAACCCAATGGACATAAAATTCTAAGGGAGATTGAGACTCTTATGTCCCAGTCTGATCTACCTCTCCCCTATTCAAATCACAGAGGTAGGGAACTACGCCCTCTTTAAAAACTTCACACCCACTATTGTGACAGTGGAGGAGTAGTTTGTACCCGGCCGACCTTGTCGACCGTGGAGACGGACCAAGGTAGGGTCGACGGGCCACAGGACTGGCAAGGGGTAGGGAGTGTGCGCGGAGGGACCCCTACCACCGGACGTAGGAGGACTGACAGAAAAAGGACCTGTAGGACGGTACCGACCATTGGAAATTGGGAGACATTCTTACCGTCTTGAGTCCTCATGCTATCGGACTATCGTTCGAAGTCGTATTGAGTACAGTCTCTCTATGCCCAAGTTCAGACTAGAGACGGTGACAGATCGAGATACTGGAACTCGTTCAGACTAGAGACGCCCGACCAAAGGAATGACACTCCCCCCATATTACTAACGAAGGTCGAATAATAGACAGACACTTCTTACCTATTCTATTACTTACACGGCCCATATATAGGTCAGGGGCCATATTCCATCGACCATAATGACAAATCCCAGGGTATCTCAAGTAAACATATACACATCAGAACCAGTAAAGGTCGACGATGTTGTTTAATGACAAACCCACCAAACATTTGTTGTCTGTAAAGAGTATCAAGACCCCCGGTCTTCCAGATTCCACTCCGGGACCGTGTAAGTTACAGACCACCCTCGGGCGAAGACCAAGAATCTACCAACAGAAGAACGACACAGGAGTGTCCAACCTTCCCCCGTTCCTCTGGGAGACCTCAGAGAAAATATCTTCTTGATTAGGATAAGTACTCCCGAGGTGGGAGAACTGGATGAGTGGAGGGTTTCTGGGATGGAAGTTTGTGGTAGTGGAACCCCCAATCCTAAAAGTGTGCTCACTCAGTGCCGTCCTGTGTTCGTAAGTCAGATATCGTACACAATTTCTTAATGAGAGTTTAAGGGAAAGGGAAAGACGTCTCTTGTAGTGGTGGAGTTGCGGTCCGGGGTGTGATGTGTCGTCCACCCACTTTCTTCCCAACCGGGGACCTCCTCATAGCTCCTAGAACCTTCCCCCAGACGAACCGGGGACATCCTTGACCACACCCACCCTGGAACCGCACCTCTAGCCCCGTCTCGCTTCTCCCAGCTGTACCTCCGTCCTCTACCAACCGACAACCCCCCCACCTTCGGGTCGTCACCCCTCCGGGGTCCCGGTGGAACGCCTACCAGGGGTGTCGACCGGCCCCGTGACTTCACAGGAGCAGGAGAGCAAGTGAAGGGAGTCGGACCTGTGTCGCCGGTGTCGACAAAACCCGAGGTAACCACAGCACCGGGAGTAGAACGAGGACCACCCTGAGAACAGGCACTGAGACTTTTTTACCTCCGTACTCTCACTCAACTGGTCGGCCGGGACCTCGACTCATACTCCTTTCCCCCCTTTGACTCCCGTCCTTACCCCACAGAAAGGAGACCCCGTCGGAACCCCCTCCGCTCTTCCCCCTCCGACATCCAGATAAGAGACCTCAACGGCCCCTGAGTCGTGTCTCGTTGTTCTAAACAAATACCATGTTTGAGAAATACGATTTTCAGTGTGTACTCGTTAGACTTGTCTGTCCCAAGTTTGCGTAGTTGATTTTCTTTAAAACTACGGTTCATTATAGATCTATTATTGGTTTGAGTATTTCCCATTTTGTCGCGAGTGAGAGGGACAGAGAAGGACCCGTGAATCGGGTCAGAGCCTCCGGGTTGCCCAACTTGCACCACCGAAACGTAAGACTTCAAGTTGGGATTCAGGCCGTTAGTTTCTTTCTACCGATGGTGGGGTTGAGTCTGACTGAGACTTAAATAATTAAGAAGATCCCGATAAATTCTTTGTTGTCTTCGTAGTCTGGTTGAAAGAGGTGTTTGGGAACCATTCCTTTACCGACTCAGTATGGATCTCCAATAGAGACGGTCCTAAAGTACGACAAGGATCCGTCCGCGGTGTGTCCGTACCACCACTACTCCGTCTCTTACCGGGATTTTCTTTACAAAGACTTCTAGTTTCGAACGAGTCGTTCTGGGACTCCGAGGTGAACGACAGGACGTCCCTGGCGTCATCGACCAAAACAGAAACCTTAGTGGTTACAGAGATTGGACGTAGGACAAAGCTTTCCTCGAAAGGACGGTACGGCTACGGTATATAAGGTTGCACTAGTTGGACCGGGGGTCCTTTCTCCTACTGAAGCGACAGATACGGTTGCACGGGGCAAAGTTGGCGGGGTCCTCCTGTAGTGGTCTGGTGCACCTTATGCGGAGGTAACATAAAGTGACTACTCTTCGATCACTCTACGAAGTCTCACCTCTCAGTCTGGACACGGATGGACATAGGACTACGTCGAAAACGAGAGCTATACACACATACACACACGTACACACACACACACAGAAACGTGTGCACACACACGTACGTGTGGGTACGAATTTTACGTATTATACATAAGACTACCTCCATTTACTGACCCATAAAGAAGATTAAATAACCTTCGTTCCACGTCAAGATTACCTTTTCCCACTGTAGACTCGCTGTTCCCTGTATCAGTAAAGTCGGTGAGACTCGGTCTCCGTCGAAGGACTCTCTGTGACCGGCTCTCTTCTCGGGAAAGAGAGGGGACGGGGAGTATTCCGGTCCCGACTCCTCGTCCCGAGTGGGGTGAGTCCCTGGTCGAGGACCTAAAACAGAGACGACAAGACGGGACATTCCTTGACTGCGGGACATCTCCAATTACGTACGCAGTGTGAGTCCAGATACCGACTAGTGGTACATACAGAAGTGTCTCAAAAGGTCCAGGTACGTCGTTCACGCCTCCCTCCTCCGTACCCCCTCGACGTCCAGGCACACTTCACGAAGAAGGATCTCCTTACTCTGAACGGTGCGAAGGTGTCTCTTACGTCACGGTGAGCCCTGTCCTCGACCCCTTCTTCGTCAGTCACCTTCACCCATGTACAATGACGACTGGTCCCAAACGAGGACTCCGAAAACTTCTACAGACTTTGAAAACGTTGGCTAAATGAAGGAGAAAGGAGGTAACTTTTTGTACGTAATTTGTGGTGGTACAGGATCAGGGACCCTTGTGTCGTCATAAGTTGCTATGTTGTCTGTTTTGGAATAAGAGTACCGTGAATGGAAGATTCTCCTCCCGTTCCGTTACTTGTCTATTTGTTTGTTCATATGTCTGACAGTGTGTCATCGTACACGACGCCCGGTTTTAGTTCGTTCAGAGCCCTCCCTCCCTTGTGGTCCTCCCTCCCCACCGACAAACACTATCTACCAGTCCACGTTGGAACGACTGTAAACTGGGCTTCCTTCACTCTTTCACTCTGGACTCCTATTTACCCCTTTTCGTGGAATCCCTCTTCCTTGTCGATTACGTCTCCGGGACTCCACCTTCGGATGAAATGTACCGGGTTCTTGCCGTTCCCACGATTACACAGACCTCACTCCTCCCCGTCAAACCCCCGGACTCCGAACACGTTGCTTAGTCGTGGGCTCAAACCCTTAGTCACAAGGTTCCGCCACAAAGGGTGTCGTACGAGGTACGCCAAACTCATATCTCTGTTACCAGGAAACCGCTCGTACGGAGACCGATACGGTGAGAGATGTGGGGACAACCAGTGGAGACAATTAGAGGTCTACAAGGGGAGTAAGTGTCTCATGAGGACCAGAGATGGGGTGGGATTAGGACAGTAGGGGGTTCCAATAAAACCACCGTCACACCCACCAGGCGTGATGGAGACTCAACTTTCAAAGGGTTTCACGCAAGAAAGTCAATACCCTCCAAAATTTCTCTCACCTACTCTAGATACTTGTTTATTCAAACCCCTGACTACTTATTCAATTTTTCAGGCAATCACCATTTCTTGGACGGACAGTTACGTCCTCTGTTCTCTACACCCAAGCTAGGGACCCAGTCCTACTAGGGGACCTCTTCCCTTACCGTGGGGTGGGGTTATAAAAACGGACCTTTTAGGATGCCTGTCTCCTCGGACTACCCGATGTCAGGTACCCCAGAGTTTCTCAACCTGTACTGACTTCGTTGAACCGTGTGTTTACGTTACCTCTTTTCTTTTAAAGTAAACTTTTGGTTCGAATACCTTCGGTGAAAGTAAAAACTCCCACCGTCCCAAGTGTAGTAATTCTTTTGTGGATAAGATGCCGAGGTGAGGTAGATATCCCTGACCTCTCCCCTCTACTTTCATCCCTCCTTTATGTTTCTAAAGGCTCAAAGACGGGAGAAAAGATAACTATTACCCTTTCAAGTCCTCGTCCGTTGGGAAACAGAAATCGTATCGACATACTATTGGTCCATGGGAGTAAACAACCCCTAAAAGGACCACATGTTGACACCAGGGTCGTTGTAATAATAATCCAGGGGAAAGTAAGGATTTAACAGTATCAAACCTACTATCTAATACACCAGTGGACGAGTGTTCTAAAACTTTCACGTTTTCGTTCAGGTTCTACTGATTCCTTCCCTTTCGTTTCAACAAATCATATTATTTCACTTTTACCTTAACCCCACCCTCACCTCCTACGACGTGTATGTCACGGAACTACTCCCGTCAGACCTCCGGTCTCCCTCGATTTTAGTGTATTTCTAAAGGTGGAGGTATTTGGAACCATTTCGGGTGACTTGTGTTGTTAAGGACCACGCCCATAAATCCCCTTCCCCCGTAGTACCTTTCCCTTGGTTTCAGGTGTAGATCCGGTCGTATCTCGTCTTTATTTCCCTTCACCATTCTCCACGTTATACTTACTCAACCTGGTAAGTCTCCCTCCGACTCGAGTCTCGGCCTTCACTTGTGTTCTTGCATTTAAGAGACTTTTAAGAGTCTTTAGAGTCCCTCCCGTGGTCTCAAAGGCTTCTTGGATGTCAACCCTCCAATTGTTGCCATAAATTACCCATCAGACTGGAGTCGTACTTAGACCCAACATTTTAAATTTGTCGAAGGAAATACCACTCTGAAGAGTCTCGGAAGTTACACATTACACGAAGTACTTATTTCGAGAGAAAACAAAAGGATCCCTCGTAGGGTATCCTGTCCTTCATTAGGAACATCGTAGGACACCCTTCGCGAAGAAATTCCCCTGTGGACGGGTCCGCCGTGATAGTGTCACTGGAACCCACCACGCCCGGACCTTGTCGAACGTCACTTCGGAGGCAAGGACCGGTCTCCGACCCCAGTCCAGTGCCGCCACTCTCGTGGTTTAAGGCCGGTGATCTGGTCACCAGTCATTGTTCCGGGACTGGGAAGTCGAAACTCCGTCCTAAAGGTGTTTCTGTCTTTCATTACAATGGTTCATAAATAATCCTCCTTTTTCATGTCATGAATGTCTATCTGTGTGCTTTCTCTCCGTGTGACAGCACCACCAAATTTAGTAAACATACCCTGTAAAGAAGACCCAAAGGAAACCGGTCAGTAAGACTAAACGGACCAAGTCTCAGGCATAAACCACATAGAGTCACAGGAGGGCACACACGTGTACGCAGAGAACTGGCTCTACCTAAGGTGGTTTCTCGGATACCCGCCTCGTAGTGAATCCTGGTGAGAGGAAAACTGGAGGTCCCTCGGGAAAGACGCACACACATAAGTCCCTCCACAGGACTGGCTCTTACTCTTTATGTACCAGAGAAGATAGACCCGTCCCGGACTGAAGGAGAGAGTTAACAGGACGATAACTACAAAACCTCAAAGTCAAACGTCCCCTACTCAGAGGTTAACGAAATGGGACCCCCTCCCCCGTGGATGGAGGACGGAGTTTTCCCCCTAGAGTCGGATTGAGACGAAGACTAAGATGGGTTCTCACTTGTCGCCAGCAATAATCAGAAAATCCACCGTTTATCTTACCGACACTTCGGTCCTGTGAGGCGGAGAGGTCGGAACTAGACATGGGTTGTCGAGGGTAAAAACCGAAGGGGCCGTCGAGATCGCCATTTCTTAGACGGACGGTTACGTCCTCTGTATTCTCTGCGCCCAAGGTGGGGACCCAGCCCTTCTAGGGGACCTCTTCCTTTACCGTTGGGTGATGTCATAAGAACGGACCTCTTCGAGTACCTGCCTCCTCGGACCCCTTGACGTCCGGTATCGCAGTGTTTCTCGACCTATGCTGACTCCACTGACTGGTGAGTGCGGGGGTAAAGATCACTCCGTCGGTCTCTGTAGCGAGACTCGTCCTTCAGAGTCGACCCTGTTAAGACGTGGGGGAGGGTCTGTAGACTTTTATCGACCTCTGCAAAAGATAACAGTGTCTCCTCACCGCACACACACACACACACACACACACACACACACACACGGTGACCGTATATACCTCCGATCCTTACAACAGTTTTACGTGACCTTTAACAGGACGGATTTTACAGTCAGTGCAACGACAACTTTTTGGGACGAGATCCAAAAAGACCTCGGACAACACACCAAGGACGACGACGACGATTCACCGAAGACAGTACAGGCTGGGACACGTTGGGGTATCTGCCGTCGGGTGGTCCGAGGAGGCAGGTACCCTAAGAGGTCCGTTCTTGTGACCTCACCCAACGGTAAAGGAAGAGGTTCCGTACTTTCACTTTTCACTTTCACTTCAGCGAGTCAACACAGGCTGAGAATCGCTGGGGTACCTGACGTCGGGTGGTCCGAGGAGGTAGGTACCCTAAAAGGTCCGTCCTCATGACCTCACCCCAAGGTAACGGAAGGTTATGTATCGATTCTACTTCTACAACTGGTCGGAGAGGTACGGGGTTGGAACCCTGGGTGACACTAAAGTTGTTTAATTTTGTTCGGGGGGGGGGGTTTACTAAATTTTCAGAGTCGTTGATTTTCCTATTGACTCGTTGGTAGAACTAAACGGAACCTAACGAAGACAAAATCGTGGTTCTCGTAACTCAAAATCGTAGCTTCTCGAACCCCTTGGGGAGTTCAGACCGGACGATCGTCGATCTTGAGAGACGACAACTTAATCGGAAACACTAAAATAAAAAAATTTAAATAAATAAAATTAACCTCCGATTAATGTTATAACATCAAGTCAAGTCAAGTCAAGTGAGTGAGTCAACACAGGCTGGAAAACACTTGGGTACTTAGTGTCGTCCGGTCCGGAGGGACAGGTAGTGGTTGAGGGTCTCAAGTGAGTCTGAGTTCAGGTAGCTCAGTCACTACGGTAGGTCGGTAGAGTAGGGGACAGCGGGGGAAGAGGAGGACGGGGATTAGGGAGGGTCGTAGTCTCAGAAAAGGTTACTCAGTTGAGAAGCGTACTCCACCGGTTTCATGACCTCAAAGTCGAAATCGTAGTAAGGAAGGTTTCTTTAGGGTCCCGACTAGAGGAAGTCTTACCTGACCAACCTAGAGGAACGTCAGGTTCCTTGAGAGTTCTCAGAAGAGGTTGTGGTGTCAAGTTTTCGTAGTTAAGAAACCGTTGTAGAGGAGTATTTGTCCTCGAGTTGTTTATTTATTTCCGGATTAAAAAGTGAAGGGATTCTCGGTCACTAGACTCTCCTCAGTCCGGGTACGAACACGTTCCAGTGCGACCTGAGAAACGTTGGGAAACCTGTCGTCGGGAGGTCCGAGGAGACAGGTACCCTAAGAGGTCCGTTCTTATGACCTCACCCGACGGTAGAGGAGGAGGTCCCCTAGAAGGGTTGGGTCCCTAGTTTGGGTCCAGAGGACGCAGGGGACGTAACGTCCTAAGAAATGGGTGACTCTGTAGCCCCTTCGGGGACAAAGATCCGTATCTACAATTTTTGATCTAAAGGACTTAGGTGGTCATAAAGGACCTTTATGGATCGACCTCGTTAGAACTGACACATTCCTTTCACCCCCCTAACGGTCTCCGGGGTGTCTCAATCTTCCTACAAGAACTCCGAACCGTCGTCCGTGAGGGTGGGGAAAGGAGAGTACAGAAACGGTCCGGAATCCTCTCAGGAATCGTTCGAGGTGGACAGGGAGATTATCTTGTAGAGTCCCTGGAGAGGACTGGGAAACGATCCTGTGTAGAGACGAGGGTTTCCACAATTACGCTAGACGAACGGTTACGGTGACTTTAGATGTAGAGGTTGACATCTGACGACCCCCGGTCGCACTCCTTGAGGCGGGTACCGTTTCCAGTACTCCTTCCTCCGAACCGTATACTAGTTCGGAGTCCTTTGGGGGACAAGGACTCGTAGACGGGGTTTTGGTCTCAGACAAAATACGAGAGTGGATGTGGAGACTGAAATGCCCCCCGAGAGGGGGTAGTGGTAAAGAGAGTCTCTTCCTCAATTGAACGTCGAGGTTCAGTTATTTTTAAGGACCCGTATTATTCTCACAAAGTCGAATGCCTGAGGAGACTTCCAATAGATCGGGTGGACATATCCAAGCAGTCCGGTGTACACTAACAAATGTCGGAGGGTTAGACTCTACAAAATCTGAATGATTTCCGTTTAAGAAAACCCTTCAACCTTTAATAATCATATCACCCGACCAATCCTTAATATAACCACTTCCCAAAAAGTAAACAATACGGTTATTAACGACGATTAAGGGACGGGACCCACACTGTTCCCACAGAGTCCAGTTTGGAGAGACGACTGTCTGATCGAACACACTGTCCTAATAGGTAGGAGGACGGTGATGCGTGTACTAACAAATGATGGAGAGTTGGTATTTGTCGTGTCTCTCAAAACCTCATAAAACAAACCTCATAAAACTCTCAGAATTACTCGTATCCCGAAAAGAGTAACAACTCAGTTACTAACGGCGGTCCGGAGGTAAAGGAATCCGTGGACCCTTATATAATTAGTTACATAAACCTTATATCTTTTCCTTGATATCATCTAAATTCCAATCGTTATGATCTGAAAAGCTCAATTACTTAAAAGAGAAAACATTATCTAGTGACATGAAACAATATTTAGAGACACAGGAACGATACATTTTTACATTGAAATAGTGATAGAATTCTGATTTATCTAGAATTCCCCTTGTAACCACTTTCCTAAAAGTAAACAACCCAACTACAAACGACGATTTAGAGGTACAAGGGACAGGAACATTACTTATATTGATCGTAGATCCTCTTTATTCATAATTGGAAATTCGTATATCCTCTTTATTCATAATTGGAAATTCTAATTAGTACAATTGGAACCCAATTTATTTAAGGAAAGAACCAACATTGAGTGATATGGGAGTGGGATATCCTTACATTGAAATAAACCTCCCACCACGGACCAAATTCTTTTTTGTGGGAACCTTCTTTATTCAAAAAACCAATAGTCTTTCTTTCCTAGTATTTTACAGTCGTCTAGAATACCGGTCTTCTGCTATATTTTAGGGATTCTGGAAAAATACACTTCGTGGACTAAAACTATTTCCAGTCCTGACGACTGGGGGCGTACTGA
Organism: Capra ibex; assembly: GCA_006410555.1. Classification (NCBI taxonomy): domain Eukaryota; kingdom Metazoa; phylum Chordata; class Mammalia; order Artiodactyla; family Bovidae; genus Capra; species Capra ibex. The sequence continues at coordinate 3,098,520 of SJYO01036187.1, forward strand.
GACATAAGTAGGGATACACATTGTTTTCCATATATTCGTTTGAGTTTTTATTTCTTTAGCCTAGTCAAAGGCCTTTCTGACTAAGGGAGTACAGCAAGAAAAGACGAGGGGTCAAAAGACCGACTTAAGGGTAGACCTCGCACCCACGGGAGGTTCAGATGAATAAAAGGCCAAAAATTCGGGTGTGCTCTTCCTCGGGTTCCTCCCCGTGGAAGGCTATAAGTTCACCGTGACCACCGGGTTGCATCTACCACGTTTAAGGAACAGAACCTTAAAATAACCATAGGGTGTATTTGGTTTAATAAGTCGGGGAAAAAGAGAGGATGGTAAAAGACCGGCTTAAGGGTAGACCACGTACCCATGGGTGGTTATTAAAACGGACCCGAAGATTCTAGTCTGGGCCCGACCCCCCCCCCGCCCCGCACCCGGAGTCACGGAGGAGAGGAAGCCCTCTTACCCTTCTGCGGACACCGGATGCATCCACCACTAACCATGAGGTACACTTGGTTCAATAAGTCGGAGAAAAAGAGACGATTAAAAGATTAAGGAGAGATAGATATTAATTTATTCAATAAAGGTTCCTGAGGCTACGACAGGGGTGGAAACTTAAGGGACCTAGGTGGCCCCGACCTAGGGCCGTCATCTGTAACCATCTGTGAGTAGATTGACGAATGACCTGAAGTGGAGAACCTTCATACTGTCGTTATTTTTACTTTTTATGAAAGCATCAGAATTGACACACATTTGTGATTACACCAGAATTGTCTCTGTAAAATTCATGGAGTGTATGTTATTGAGTATATTCGAAGTGTCGTCGTGAACTCTTTCGATGATAATGAGTGTAGAAGTTCTTTACCCAGTGTCTCTTCGACCCATTACTGCGAGTCTTCCGTCTCAGTCGGAACGAAGTCCCGGGGACAGGAGTGGGTGACACACAGGACCGGGGACACACACGTGGGAGTGGTACTGGCCGTGCCTTTCCTCGGACGACGAGGGGGTAGCGAGAGAGGGAGGGACGGTCAGGGGGTGCCCGGGTTTCCCGTTTTAGACTCAGTGGAACGTTAACAGAAAGAGGGGGGAAGCAAGGTTCATTAAGTTGGTGGTTTAGGATAGTGAAGATGTAGGATGTATTAAATTTTTAGACAAACTAACGGAGAGAGAGAGAGATTGGATTGAAACGTTGGTCTCCAAGAAGTTTTTGTTTGACGGTCACCGTAAATAGTCAAAGGGAAAGAAGTCGAATAGTCGAAGGGAAGTCGCCAAAGGTCAACGGGTAACCTATTTAGGATTGAGGAATCGGTCCGAGAGACACTGGGGTGGGCATGGGCGGTGGAACCGGGGAAGCGAGGAGTGGCGAGGGGGGACGGAATAAGGCCGACCGAGACCCAAAAGGTCCACGAGACCAAGAGAGAGAGGGGTGACTCTGAAATGAGTGTGGGAAGGAAGACGGACATTGGGAAGGGGGTGGGGGATCCAGTCTCCCTCTGGAAGACACTGACTTCTGACACTACTCGGGAAACGACAAGGGACCGAGGGAAATTGAAAGGTCCTCTATCGGAAGTGGTGTAGACTCACATTAAAGAGTAGACTTCAGATACTAGGGTTGACGAACTCCCATCCCCAACACAGACAGAAGAAAGGGAGACCTAGGATTTACATCTCGGTCCACGCAGAAGTTGATGGTTCTTTATACGTATCGTGTTTACTCACCGTCCTGGCAAGTCTCGTTTATTGTGTGACTGGTGCCATCGTTTCGGGAACAATAAACTATTTTATAGTCGAAATAGCTCGATCTCAAGTGTACGGTATGTTAAGTACTAAGATGCCAAAAATCATATAAACGTCTTCATACGTTAGTAGTGGTGTTAAAATCCTGTAAAAGCAGTGGGGTCTTCTTTGTAAAAGAGTGATAGTCAGTGAGAAGTGAAGAAGGGTACAATAAAATTTTTCTATTATTTCGGACCATAAACGTCTCACAAAGTATACCCATTTGTCTCGGGTACACCCGAGTGACTTAGAACTTGTTAAGACACTCCACCCGTAACCTACCGTAGACAGTTACTCAAAATTGAAGTCAAATACCTCCTTCTGAAAATTAGTTATTTTTAAAAGTAGATTTTCCTTCCCCTCTTCACCACCTCCACCTCCACGGGTCCTCCGACCTCAGAAGACGACCGTCTGACAACTAAGACCTACCCATGACCGGCCCTAGTGACTGAGCTACCTGTACTCAAGCTCGTTTAGGGCCCTCAACCACGACCTGTCCCTTCGGACCGCACGACGTCAGGCACCCCAGTGTTTCTCAGCCTTGACTCACCGACCTGAACCCTCGAGGTGTGTACGACAGTGCACTCGAACCCCACGACGTGACGGGGACTGTGAGACCCCTCAAGTCACAGACGTTTTGAGCGACGACTCTTACAAATAATCAACCTTCTACGTCTGCCATCTCTTTCTTATGTATTTCGTTTATCTAAAACTCTATTATAAGGTTCTAGACTTAAACTTAGGACTAAGACGATGAATAATGTTGAGAGACTGAAACCCTATCAATTGGAAGGGTAAATATTATGAAACCAGTGGTTGACTCTTCTCGGCTGGGTAACTTTTTCTGAGACTACGACCCTTTCTAACTCCCGTCCTCCTCTTCCCCTACTGTCTCCTACTCTACCAACCTACCGTAACGACTGAGTTACCTGTACTTAGACTCGTTCGAGGTTCTCTATCACTTCCTATTCTTTCAGACCGCACGATGTCAGGTGCCCCAGTGTTTCTCTCAACCTGAACTGAATCACTGACTTGTCGTTGACTGTAAGGGTTGTAAGTCGAAGAAATGAAACTTTGTCATAGGTATCATAGGAGGAACATACCAACGACACTCCTAATTCCCTCGATCTCATACACTTCGTTGAAGGATATGACCACGAGTTACTTATCATCTTGTAAAAAAAAAAATTAACTATTTGTCTAAAAATTTTTTATTTGATTTCGTACGTACCTTCATTGTGATAGATTAATGACTTTTTATTCTTAAGTAACGATAGGTCCAACATCACTTTATCTGTACGACTTTCGTTTTCCAGGAACACTGCGTTTCCGGTCTTTCAGTGAAGGGAAACTGAACCCGTAGATGAGGACGTCGAAATGAGTTTTCTTCATTAGATTTTACTGGGTGTTATCGTCATTTCAGTGATACCTGTTCCAATGAGTAGTGACACAACGAAGTCATCACTTTTATGACCTTTGTTGACTAACTATCAGGTCTCTTACGAAACCTTAAATCCTAACGTATTCGTTCCGTCCCCCACCCCCTCCCCTCACCCCCCACTCGTCCCTCCCCCCGAAGGGTCCACCATGATCACCATTTCTTGGGTGAACGGTTACGTCCTCTGTATTCTCTTCACCCAAGTTAGAGACCCAGTCCTTCTAGAGAACCTCCTCCCGTACCGTTGGAAAGGTCATAAGAACGGACCTCTTAGGGTACCTGTCTCCTCAGACCTCCCGATGTCAGGTATCCCGACGTTTCTCAGCCTGTGCTCACTTCGTTGAACCGTACGTGCGTGTGTCGTCCCGTCCTAAATCCGTTGGCAATTTTTACGGTACTTTTCGAAAACCCGTATCTTCTTAGGTGCACAGGTCTGTGGGACTCCACCCTCCCTCGGACCTTCTCACACTTCTTTGTTTCCGTTTATGGGCTCCACGTCGATTCCAGATTCAAGTCACCCTTCGGGGACTCCTCAACGATCGTCTCTCCCCGTATTGGCCTTAACGCCCAAGATTTTCGAGTAAACAGTATTACACCCTTTGTTAAACCCTTTGACAAAGTTTTTTGGGTGTTCATACGGCCTTTTCGTAGTACGTTTTACCATACTCCTACTAACTTTGTTTGTAAAAAGAAGAAAATTTTGTGAGGAATTAGTTTTTTATTTTTATTTTACTCTTATTTCTTTCTAAAATCTTTTTAAGGAATTAGAACTGCGTGGTAAAAAAGAGGGAATTTTTACCCCTCTCTATTAACTGGAAGGACGTCTTTCATCGATACAAGAGACACTCAGCGACGTCGGGTGCTTATAACCTCCGCAGCACGTTCCCGCTCTCCCGGACCCTCCCTACACCAGAATGTTTTACATATTCCCCACCCTCCACTTTCACTCAATAGCTGGAGGTAGTCGGTGAAGAAGAGGTGGTCCACTATTCGATAGTCTTTATCGAAGGACAACTACAATGTCTACAATATCGAAGTAAATAGTGACAGACTAGAGGAGAACTCAGGAAGGAAATTTCCACAGTCGAGTTTCGTCTCACTCCTCCTGGTATAGTGAACCTCGAGTCGTCTATCCCCGAATCTATACCTGGAGGGTTCCTCGAGGTCGTCTTTAGGTGACTGGTCCTGGAGACCCTTCCTTGTCCGATTCCCGAAAACACTCTTTTAGTAATAAAGTAGAAGTCGTTCACAAACGTACATCAATCCGTCACTCCACACCCGTTTGAAGATGCATACATATTTCTTGTCTTGCGAATTTACGTAAGTGAGTGAAGGCATACGGTGTTTGTGACGAACTTGTGGAGGATCCTCGTCCGTCTAAAGGCCACTGGCCCCTATGTCATCTCAACTACGACCCACCGGAGCCGGACTTCGACGAACTTCGTCCCGAAGTTAAAGACCGGTCTCTAACTCCGACCCGTTGTCGACCTTCTCACGACTTAGAGTCAGTGATCAGGTGGTCTCAGTCTCCGGTCGCCCTTCCGGGACCGGGTAGTCGACACACCTTTGCTTAAAGGTACATCTCTGTCGTTCATCACTTTGTTTATTTAACAAATAAACTTCTTTGTTACCATATCATACACACCTATCTGAGTTCTCATCCGAGTCTCCCTCTCAACGTGGTAGCACCGTTGACCTAGTGTAAAGAAGGCCCAAAGAAAACTGGTCAGTAGAACGAAACGACCAAGACTCAGGTATAAACCAAATAGACTTCCAGGAGGGTACACACGAGTGTGTAGAGTATCGGTTCTACCTAAGATCGTTTCTCCGGACTGTAGTGAATGTTGTAGTGAATGATACTCCACTGTGAGGGAGGGAAAAACTGGAGGTTCATCGGAGAGACGCACACACATCAGTCCCTTAAGAGAAATTGAAACTCTTACTCATTATGCACTAGATATAGAAAATAGATCCGTCCCAGGTCGGAGGAAGTAGTAGGACGAAAATACCTCAAAGACGGAAATACCTTAAAGACAGGTGTCCCCTCTTTGACAAGTCGGACCCCGGGTAGATAGAGGACGGAGACTCAGTATGTATCTGGGACCTAAATCTCGTCTCAGTACCTACTAGATTAGTTTTGAGGAACGTTTACATATACTTTTTTTACATCAGGTCTCTCCCGTTTCCGGAGACGAGAGGTTCAGTAACTACAGGTTTAGTTCATCTGAAAGATGACAATGTTCTGATAGGGTCACTCTCATGTGTGTGTCTTCTAATGTTACACAGTTCAAGTTTCTGGGAATCCTCTTCCGTTACCGTGGGGTGAGGAACGGACCTTTTAGGGTACCTACCTCCTCGGACCACCCGACGTCAGGTACTCCAGTGATCCTCAGCCTGTGATGACTCGTTGAAGTGAAAGTGAAAGGTGAAAGGACGTGACCTCTTCCTTTACCGTTGGGTGAGGTGACAAGAACGGACCTCTTAGGGTCCCTGCCCCCTCGGACCACCCGACGGCAGATGCCCCAGCGTGTCTCAGCCTGTGCTGACTTCGCTGAATCGTCGTCGTCGTTGTCGTTTCTGGGAATTGTTGATGTAAAATTTTTTATATAAAATAAATACATGAATACCAACGCGACCTAGAAGAGACGACGAGCGCCCGAAAGAGATCGGGACCGCTCACCTCACATGAAGAGCAGCACCACCGGAGAGAAGAAGACCTCGTGTCCGAGGTCGACCGACCTGAAGGCTTCGACGACGTGCACCCGGGTCATCAACCTGTGTACCCGAATCGACGAGGTGTCGAACACCTTAGAAGGACCTGGTTCCTACCTTCGGTGCAGGGGACGTAACCGTCCACCTAAGTGTAGGTCCCTGCGGGTCGATGTACCATGACGCTCGGAACCTCACCTTAGTAGCTTCCAAGACCCGGTTCTTGCTAGGTGTATCTTCTCGTCTCGTCTCACTTAGGACGTGTCGGGACCTACGACTGTATAGATAAGACCCAAGTCTATTTTTTCTTTTGTTGTATCACTCAGTTTTTAGAACCGAACTAAGGGTATCCAATTGACATCGATCTCAATTCATCGTCCTCTAGGACCGTGAGTCCTCGTCTCTCGACAAACAACTGTCACATTCCTACTTGGACTTCCTACACCTTTTCGGTCAATCCTTCAATAGGACATTTCGAAGGTCGTACGGGTACGTAAGGATTTGAAACTCACTCTTACAACGACGGATACCGAAGGGACCACCGACGGACCCAGTCCTTCTAGGGGACCTCTTCCTTTACCGTTGGGTGAGGTCACAAGAACGAACTCTTTAGAGTACCTGTCTCCTCGGACCACCGATGTCAGGTACCTCAGTGTTTTCTTAGTTTTATTAAGAATTGTATCGATACTTTCTTTTCTTTTGACATCGATGTCTGGATAAAGGTGTCACTTGACTATTGTGTGACGTCTATACTTTTGTGCCTCGTCCCGAGTCGGGCTCTCCACCGGAAAATTGAAATTTCTTATTTTTGCATTTATAATTATCGACGATATACAACAAATGGACCCCCGAAGGGGTTAACGAATCATCCATTCCTTAGGAGGACGTTACGTCCTGTGTGTCCTCCACACCCCAACTAGGGACCCAACCCTTCTAGGAGACCTCCTCCTTTGCCGTCGGGTGAGGTCACAAGAACGGACCTCTTATGGGACCTGTCTCCTCGAACCGCCCGATGTCAGGTGCCCCAGCGTTTCTTAGCCTATGTTGACTCGTACTACTCGACAAATGGTCCCTTTTCTCGTAGACAATTCATGAAACGGATACATAAACTTGATTGAAATTTTTTGGAATACTTTAATTTTTTTTAATTTTGCGACTAATAATTGGACACTTTTTTGGCTCTGAGTCTCTCCAACTCATTGAAAAGGGTTCAGTGAGTCGATAGCCCATTGACTCGGTCAAAAGTTTAGACTTAAATAGACTAAGTCCTCGGGAATAAGGTGTGACGAATTGACCAGGTCTCGTCCCTCCACTGTAGTGTCTCCGGACGTTTCAAGACGAAAGAAACAAAATGTAGTCCCAGTAAAGTAGGAGGAGGACAAGAAGTCAGGAGTCAAATCCAGAACCTCCAAATCGGACTCTGGGGCGTGGGTTTCGGACGTCAGTCGGAAGGAAGGGAACGACCGTGACAAATAGAATGTTTGACGGGGTCGGTAGAGTTCAACCCGGGTAAGTCGTAAATTGCCGTTTCACGAATTTTAGTAGGAATAGTCAACGGACGTAGGGTATGTGTGTGAGAATTTATTGGATACCGGTACCGTATGTGTCAAAGCCTCCACTTCGTTCACCCTTCCCTGGAAACGATTAAACATCTCTGGGTGAAGAAGTAAAGTATTTCCTTCTTGTACTCGAACGACCACCCTTTCACTAAGCAGGTTCAAGTATGTTCGTTTACTCACGGTCTCGACCCGGAACTTGGGTCCGGAGGACCGAGGAGGACGTCACGGGAAAGGTGAGGTGGTCCGGTGCGCACATAAACACCATAAATTTAAACACAAGTGTGCCTCCCTTTCTCTGATGATGAGAGGTGTCTGTATTTGACGTACCTCGTCTTCCCGTCTCGGGACGGTTCTCTCTGTCCTCCACAATAGAGAACGAAGTGGGTCGAAAAGAGTTGGCTCGATCTAGTAATAGAAACTCATCGTACAGGGGCGGGACAACCTTTACTACTTTATAACCACTGACTGGAGGTGACTGACTGTTCGAAGGCCCACCCCGACCCCCCACCACTCCCTCTACAAAGGTAGTCCTGTGACGACTTTGTGTCCGACCCTGGTCTGGAAAGAGTACCAGGACCCCCATTCATAACAGAACCGTCATCCTAAATTTTAATCAAATTCCCCACACACAGACAAACACTTATATTTACATGAGTTTAAAGTATCGCCTAAGAAACAAATGCGCGATCCTACGGTCCCACACCTCAAGTCAACGGCAGGAGAGCCTCACTCGAATTCTAAACCGTGACACGTGAAGTGTCTGGAGTCACAGAGAGAGAAAGACTGACGTGGACCTCCGTACACCCTAGAATCAAGCGGTTGGTCCTGACTTGGACACGTAACCCTTGTACCTCAGAATTGGCGACCTAGTGGTCCCTTCAGGGACCTGTAATTAATCGGAGAACGAGGACTCTGGACTCTAGACAACCGCTATCGTCGTCGGAAGTCCCGAGGTCGACCTTCCACTAAAACCTCCGTCTGTCTTGGTCTAGGTTTCTTGAAACGTCTTACAAATATTCGGAGTTAAAGGAGTAGAAGTTTTACCCATATTTTGGTAGGTACTATATCATAACGATACTCCTAGTGTCTGTTACCTGTAAATCACGGGTCAGACCACGAGGTCGTTATCATCGATCTTTAATTAATGAGAAAAGTTCAGTAGACACTTGGTCTAGTGTCTTTTATGGGACGATGCACTCAAAAAGGGAATTCTGAGTAAAACTCGATGTTTCTTGACCCTACAAAACTCCCTTTGTTTGGTCAGACCGTCAAATTTTTACAATATTTACCCTTACCCCTTTACATACGACAGTTTCTTTTTTCGGTACGTTTGTAGGTCTGGTCCTTTTCGGTACGTTTGTAGGTCCGTTTCTTTTCGGTCGTAGTTACTCTCGTTTTATATTATCGACTGGGAATGTATCGCGAGGGATACAGGATCCTTGACGAAATTCTCGCAGTTCATCTGATTACGCAAGTTAGAAGTGTTGTTGAGACTTTTATATGCACGATAAGTATCAAAGAGAAATGCCAACTCTTTTGACTCCGTCGTTCCACAACTCACTAAACTGACTTCAACCACTCTCGAGAAGATCTCTTGAAGTCGTGCCTTCTCACAAAAATCTCGTCCGGAGAGAGGTAGCAGAGACTTCGGGCTCCTCGAGTCCTCACATCTGATCGGCGAGTCCCTCCCGCACCATTAATCCTAGGACGAGAACAAGGAACATACCCGGAACAAGACACCCGAAGCTGTTGGGATGGGTCATGTTACGGAACTCATCCCAGTCGACGTATTAGTCGTCTCGGGTCACTTTTATTTGTAGACCCCAGGGAGGAAATTTTTCATAATTCTTAAATTTCTACCGTTGTCGTCTCGTGATCCGGGTAGTACCCCGGGAAGACTCGTACTCCAGGACAACTTGGCTTATCCTCCGTTCGGGTACCGGGACTCTGGGTCGTCACTCCGTCCTTGTCACGAGCTTCGAAGGCACCAGAGTGAATAGGGAGAACTGTTTAGGACACTCTCTCCGCAAACCGAAAGACTAATTGCCTCCTCCCGTTAATCCGGGTCCCTGTAATTCACGGGGTGAGGGGTGGTTCGACTTTGTCATAAATAATGTACCTTTGTCTGACTTAACGTTACACATGTCTTATAATAATTATGTTTTACGAAAAGGGGTATGTAACGGAGATTTTAAATCTCAGATTTATAACACAACCCTTAGTGCCTCGATTCATACCTGATCTGGACCAAGGTCGGTGATTTCACGAGTGTTTGACTCGTATTGGACATCTTCCACAAATCAAAGAAATTTTAGATCAACCAGTTAAGATATTTTAAAACAACCGACCGGGGAGGTTAAATGGACCTCGAAACGTCTTGATCGTTTTACTGAAGACTTATAACGAATTCAACGAACGTTAACAGAACGACTAAATTAGAACCGTGATTCAACGTTAGTAGAGTTCATTAACAAACATTTTTCCGAAAGGTAGTTTAATGATTAGTCTCTAAATCCTACTAAACAAAAGAAGCATTTTTAACCTTCACGGACGTGGGTATTTCGGTACACTTACCTCTACACCGAAGCGACTAACTCTGAGTATCAACGATAAAGAACACTTAAACTCAGAATAGGAGATACAGTGAAATTACCTTAAGATTTTGTTATTTGACAGTCTTGATTTAGACAAATTGAGTAGGGGAAATCAAAGATCTGTCCCTTTGACTCCGAGTCTCTCTCCTTCGTTCCACAGGTTCCATCGACTCAGACCTTTCCACTCGATGTCACAACTGGACCAAAAGATAAAGTATAAGGTCTACACAGGGTCGAGGGACCCCACTCGAGGGATGGTACCACTGGTCTCGACTTCGTTTAGATCCCTGCTAAAGAGACTATGTGTCCTGTCTCCATTGTGGGATTGAGATAACAGTAGAAGAGGTGCCACAAACAGTCCAGGACAAAGGAGGGAAAGTGTCGCGAAACGGGAAGAGACAAGAGACCATGGACGTGTATCCCTGTGAGTGTCCTGGTCCCCAGAGGGTCCCGGTATATCGAAACAATTGACCTAACGAATATGGAGGGTAGACTTTTAATACTCACTCCCGGGACCCCTTTACCCACGTAAATATATCCATTCGGTTGAAAATCCCTAACTTAGGAGAAAGACCAAATTCCTAGTGGGGGACAACATATGGAGATATACGGTTCGTGACTTGATTCAAAGAATTTACGACACACATCACACCACTTCCGAGTCCGGAGTTTGTCGGACCCAAACTTAAGAAAGGGGGGGTGCCCCTTAATTTTGGAACAAGAGAGGATACGTTGTCCCCCTGTTGGTATCATCGATGGAGTATTGCAAGAATAAAACTCCCAATTTGTTCTATTAAATAAGTTTTACAGAACGTACTACGACCGTATATCCTTCGTGTGTTGAACTCAATTTTTACTTTGTTTACTGTAAGAGTAAAAGGGGTATTTTAAGACCCTGGTCTTCTGTCTTTCGTTCAGTATCGATCCTTCCGGTCTCGACCCTAGGGGTCGGGTCGAGTGGACTGGTGACTCAGGGACAAAGAGTGGTAAAAGGACGGGAACGAACACTCCAACGACCCGTCGTATGGGTTGAAAGGGGGTGTAGAAGAATAAGGGTACACCATTTACATGTCACTTGAAACAACGTCTGTTCGTTAAGGAAATTTCGACAGGAGATGTCGGTCTCGACCGTCTATCGAAATCGACCTCCTGACACGAGAGGTAAGAGGTGGATAGGTAGGTAGAGTCAACGAGAAGATACTTCTAAGATAACGTACCCGTAGAGAAAAAGAAGATTTTGTAATGTGGAATGCGTGTAGAAGACTGTTAAGTAGTACGGAGTAGCACCGTAAAGAACACGAAAAACTAAAAAAAAATGTGGCATTACAGAACTAAAAGGCTCATGTTGTACTCGAGAACCTTCAAGTCTATCGTTAGAGGGGAAAAGTACCGGTTCCCATAAAGTAGGTCCTGGTGTGTGTCTGGTGAGTTATTTATAAACTAAGTAACTTTAAGTCTGTAAATTGAATGATAGAGTTACAAGATAATTGTACCACTCTATCTTAAATCTACATTTATTTTGCAAATACATCTCTTTAAACGAGAGTATGATTAAAGTCGATGAGTCTTAAAGACCTGAACAAAAGTATGAGAATTTTATGAAAAAGTAGGACTAACCTTTTTTAGTAGGTGTTGTAGAGTCATGGATTAAAAATTATAAATCCATAGAAAAGAAGGCAAAGGGGTAAAACTTCTTTCGTGTAAATTTGTCTGAGGGGTTAAATTAAAGGTATTTACATACAAGTACTCTTTTAAATATAAATTATATGTTTTAATAACAGTTACTTAATAAGGCCTAAACTACTTGTCTTAGTACACTTAACTCCCCATCTCCAATAACGATTTGATTATCTGTATCAAAAAATTACTAGATCTCAAAAGAAAGGAATTTTTATAAAAAAGAAAAATATAAGTGAAAAAATATCTCAACACTAGTATAACATATAATATATGATGTATATATGTTATTTCATGTTCGATTTGTATTGACAGAACATTAAAAAGTGACTTCTGAGAAAGGAATCTAATTAAAAAGGATTTGTATTAAATTATTCAGATGTGATGAAAAATTTTTACCAAACAGACCTTGGGTGGAACAATGTTAAGGAAAAGTTTATACAAGGTTGGAAAGACCTAATAATAAAAAAGGATTATTTAAAAACTTATTAAAAAAAAAATCAAAAAATAAAAAAATTAAAATTTTAGAAATTAAGAATGTACACAAGGGTTTGTACTTGGGGGGAGGGTGGAGGGAGGGGTATTGTAGAGAGACCCAGTAGGGGTACGTGGTCGGGGTTCGTACGACATAGGACGCAGTCTGTATCTGACCGCTAAGTTAAGAATGTACTATCATATGTACAATCTTACGGTAAGAGGGTTTAGTAGGGTGGGAGAGGGAGAGGGAGACTCAGGTTTTCAGGCAATATGTGTAGACACAGAAAAAAGGACAGAACGTATGTCCCAGCAGTAACGGTAGAAAACTTATTAAAACTCCAAATTTTTTTAAGAGTGAGATTAAAACTAACCTTAATATAACCTGGTTATTTAGTTAAAACTTCGTTAAAAAATCAGAAGATTGAAGGGTTAGACTTTGTAGTCTACAGAAAGATAATCAAATTCAGAAAATTCAGAGTCATTTAAAGATCTTAAAAACTATTTTATTGAAAGAATATTAATTTTAATAAGAATCGATATAGACAACACTACCAACTATTCCGAGGAACAAGGGGGGCGGGGGTTAAGATAAAAGATAATATCTTTTTATCTTTCTTACCGACAATTAAAATCTTATAAACAGTCCGGGAATCCTGAAAGGACTCGTCAGAGTAATTAAAGTGAACAAAAAGTTAACTAAGAAAACCCTAAGGATCCATATTTTAGTGTAGAAAACGTTTATTCCTATTTGAACTGAAAAGGAACGACGTAAAGAAAACACGTATTCAATAATCGACTCCGAGGTCGTAGTCGGACAGACCCGTGTTTCGGAGCAATTGGGAAGAGTAATAGAACCGGTTGAATAAATTGAAGAGACACAGACTCAAGACAGGAGGCATTTTACCTTCATTATTATTATCGTGGAAGGAGGATCCATCAACACTCTTAGTCTACTCATCTGTATACGTTTTCACAGTCGGTGTCTTTCGGACGAGTTATTTATAAGTTATAATAAAAATATCTAACCTCCTTGAAGGTCCTTAATCTTAAAGATCCTAATTAAAAATTTTTACCAATGTTGTCTGTAGAAGTAAGAGTTTATTACCGATTTTATAAAATGGTAAACCATTCTACAACTAACGGTATCTTCCCTATAAGAAATAATCTCATTCTTCGTTAGGAGTGTAAACTTAAAATTATTGAATTCTTTATTTCTTTACTCCCTATCAATCCCTCAAACCCTACTCGTGCATGTGTCACGATATAAAATTTACCTACTTTTTGTCCTGGATGACATCTCGTGTCTCTTGAAACGAATCACAGTACACCGTCGGACTTACCTTTCCTCAAACGCTCTATTATCTACATATACATATACATACTGACTCATGGAAACGACAGGTGGACTTTGATAGTATTATAACAATTAACCGATATGAGGTTATGTTAAATTTTGTAAATTAATTTTTTATCATTATTACTTATAAGTTAAAATAGTTTACAAAAACCGTAAAACGACGTTAGTATCAAATTAAAAAAATAAATAGGTACATAAATATCATATATTTTCCGTCAAGGAATTTACTAGTTCCGAATCTGAAAACTCAGTCTACTCGAACTTAATTTTTCTGAGAAGGTCACCCCCGTGTTGTTTAACAAGTGAAGAACCTGTTGGAGTCACAGGAGTAGATCCTTTACCACTACTACACACAAGAACATCTCGTTCTTCTATTTTCGGTGTACCTTTTGTGAGTTGGAATCAAAAGTAATAACATTATTAATTAGAGGACCTATAGGGACCTCATTAATTTTAAAAAAATTTTAAAAATAAACTCATACCAAACAAATGTTATATCAAAGTCCATATGTCGTTTCTCTTAGTCAATGTGTATAAGTGCACACACGGACGGTTCAGCGAAGTCAGGACAGGCTGAGAAACACTGGGATATCTGACAAAGGGTGTTCCGAGGAGACAGGCACCCTAAAAGGTCCGTTCTTGTAACCTCACCCAAAGGTACGGGAAGAGATCCCTTAGCAGGACTGGGTCCCTAGTTCGGGTGTAGAGGGCGTCGAAGACGTGACCGTCTACCAAAGAAATGGTGACACGGGGTATGTGTGTGATGAAGTATGTTTTCGTTATTGATTATTCTTGGATGACATATCGTGTCCTTGTGGAGAGTCATGAGACATTGCTGCATATGTCCTTTTCTTTTAAATTTTTTCACCTGTATACATATACACACCCCGAAGGGGTCACCGAGTCACAATCTCTTTGACGGACGTTACGTTCGTGACGTCCTCTACACCCAAGTCAGGGACCCAGTCCTTCTAGGGACCCAGTCCTTCTAGGGGACTTCCTCCCGTACCGTTGGGTGAGGGCATAAGAACGGACCTCTTAGGGTGCCTACCCCCTTCGACCACCCAATGTCAGGCGCCCCAGTGTTTCTCAACCTGTACTGACCCACTGACTCGTGTGTCGTGTTCCACCATATACAGATAGGGTCGGAGAGTCCAATAGAGAGGGAGGGGAGGGAGAGTAGTGGCATGCAAACGAAAGATATAGAAACTGACAAAGACAAAACATTTATTCAAGTAAACATGGTAAAAAAAATCTAAGGTGCATGTTCGTCACAGAGACAGACTGAATGAAGTGAATCATACTATTAACGTCCAGGTAGGTACAACGACGTTTACCGTAACAAAGGAAGAGAAAATACCGGTTCCCGAAGGGACCACCGGGTCTCCCATTTCGTAGACGGGTGTTACGTCCTCTGACACAAATTAGGGATCCAGCCCTTCTAGGGGACCTCTTCCTGTACCGTTGGGGTGAGGTCACAAGGACGGACCCCTTAGAGTACCTGACTCCTCGGACCACCCGATATATATATCAGGCACCCCAGTGTCTCTCAGCCTGTGCTGACTCACTGAAGTTATAAGGTAACATACGTACGTGGTGCGAAAGAAATACGCAAGGAGACACCTGCCAGCCGCCTGTGAATCCAACGAAGGTACGAACCGATAACATTTATCACGACACCACTCGTAATCCCACATACATAGAAAAGTTTAATACCAGGACAGACCTACATACGGGTCCCCACCCTAACGACCTAGTGCACCATCGATATAAAAATCACAAAATTCTTTGAAGGTGTGACAAGAGGTATCACCAGCATGGTTAAATGTGAGGGTGATTGTCACATCCTTCCAAAGGAAAAGAGGTGTGAAAGGGTAATACAAAACAAACATCTAAAAAAACTACTACCGGTAAGACTGGACACAGTCCACTATCGAATAATATTAAAACTAGACGTAAAGAAAATTACTACAACTTATAGAAGAGTGCTCGAAAAAACCGGTAGACCTACAGAACAGACCTCTTTACCTATAAATCTTGAACACGAGTGAAAAATATAACTCCAAAAAAAGAAAAAAAACCATAACTCAACGTACTCAACAAACACATAAAAACCTCTATATAGACAACACCCAGTGAAGTAAACGTTTGTAAAAGAGGGTAAGACTCCCGACCAAAAAGTAAAATACTAAAGGAAACGACACGTTTCGATTCAAACTAGTCCAGGGTGAACAAATAAAAACAAAAATAAAAGTATACGGATACAAAAAGAGATTTTCAAACTATCATAGTCTTGAATGTTAATCCAAAAATTAAGTAAAACTCAAATAAAAACACGTACCACAATCCTTCACAAGATTAAAGAAAGAAAATGTACATCGACAGGTCAAAAGGGTCGTGGCGAATAACTCCTCTGACAGATAAAAGTAGTATATGAGAACAGAGGAGGTAGTATCTAATCAACTGGTGTACACACACCCAAACAGAGACCTGAAGGATAGGACAAGGTAACTAAAAATACAGACAAAAACACTGTCATGGTATGACAGGACTAATGACACTTTCAGCGAGTCAGGACAGACTGAGAAACACTGGGATACCTGATATGTCGGGTACCTTAAGAGATCCGGTCTTATAACCTCACCCATCGGAAAGAGAAGAGATCCCCTAGAAGGGTTGGATCCCTAGTTTGGGTCCAGAGGGCGTAACGTCCGTCTAAGAAATGGTCGACTCGGTGGTCTCTTTCGGATTCTTATGACTTCACCCATCGGATAGGGAAGAGGTCACCTAGAAGGGCTAGGTCCTTAACTTGGCCCCAGAGGACGTAACGTCCGTCTAAGAAATGGTTGACTTGATAGTCCTTCGACGGACTAATGACATCTAAACATCATCTCAGACTTCAATCCCTCGGACTAAAGGAACATCATTGAAATTTTTTTATTAAATTAATTAAATAAAATTCACCTCCGATTGATGAAATAGTATAACATCACAAAAAACGTGATGTGACTACACTGAGTCGGTGCCCACTTGTACACAGGGGGTAGGACTTGAGGGAAGGGTGGAGGGAGGGGTAGAGTAGGGAGTCCCAAGAGGGTGACGTGGCCGAAACTCACGGGACAAAGTACGTGACTTGAACCTGACCACTATATAAAGTGTATTCCATTATATGTACAAAGTCACGATAAGAGAGTTTAGTAGGGTGGGAGCGGAAGAGGATTTGTCTCAGGATTTCAGACAAGAAATATAGACACAGAGAAAACGACAGAGCGTATATCCCAGTAGTAATGGTAGAAAGATTTAAGGTATACACGGCATAACCATAAAAAGAAAGACCGACTGAAGTGAGACATATTATCCGAGGTCAAAGTAGGTGGAGTAATCTTGACTAAGTTTGCGTAAGAAAAACTACCGACTCATTATAAGGTAACATACACATAGTGTCGAAAGAATAGACAAGCAGACGGTTACCTGTAGATCCAACGAAGGTACAGGATCGATAACATTTGTCACGACGTCACTTATGACCCCATGTACACAGAGAAAGTTAAGTCCAAAGGAGCCACACATACGGGTCTTCACCCTAACGACCCAGTGTACCGTCAAGATAAAGGTCAAAAAATTGCTTAGCGGTGTGACAAGAGGTGTCACCGACATGATCAAACGTAAGGGTGGTTGTTATACTCCCAAGGGAAAAGAGGTGTGGGAGAGACGTAAATAACAAGCATCTTAAAAACTATCGTCGTTAAGACTGGTCGTACTCTACCATGGAGTAACACCCAAACTAAACGTAAAAAGACTATTACTCACTACAACTCGTAGAAAAGTACACAAACAATCGGTAGACATACAGAAGAAACCTCTTTACAGACAAATCAAGAAACGGGTAAAAAATCGACCCAGTAAGTAAAAAGACCTTAACTCGACGTACTCGATGAACATACAAAAACTCTAATTAAGAAACAGTCAACGAAACAAACGATAATAAAAGAGGATAAGACTTCCGATAGAAAAGTGGAACGAATATCAAAGGAAACAACAAGTTTTTGTCCGTATCTTCCTTGTATGGAGTTGTATTATTTTCGGTATATACTGTTTGGGTGTCGTTTGTAGTAGAAGTTACCACTTTTTACCTTTCATAAAGGGGATTTCAGTCCTTGTTCTGTTCCCACGGGTGAGTGTGGTGATGATAAGTTGTATCAAAACCTTCACAATCAGTGTCGTTAGTCTCTTCTTTTTCTTTATTTTCCTTAGGTCTAACTTTTTCTTCTTCATTTTGATAGTGACAAACGTCTATTTTACTAGGAGATGTATCTTTTCGGATTTCTGTGTGGTCTTTCAATAATCTCGATTAGTTACTTATCTCTTTTCATTGTCCTATATTTTAATTATTATGTGTCTTTAGGGAACGTAAGGATATGTGATTTTTACTCTTTTGTCTTTCTCTTTAATTCCTTAGTCAAGGTAAGTGGTAACGTTACTTTTCTTATTTTATGAATCCTTATTTAACTGGATTTCTTTGTTTTTTGGATATTTGATATGAATTTCTTTGATATTTGATATTTAGTATCAATCCATATTTGATATGGATTTCTTTGTTTTCTGGATATTTGATATCCTGTGACTTTTCCAAAAAATATCTTTTGATATTTTGTGACTACTTTCTTTAGTTTCTCCTGTGTTTACCTCTTTATATGGTACAAGTACCTAACTTTCTTATTTGTATCACTTTTACTCATATGATGGGTTTCGTTAGATATATCTAAGTCACGTTAAGGATAGTTAGATGGTTACCATAAAAAGTGTCTTGATCTAGTTTCTTAAAGTTTTAAACATACCTTTATGTTTTTTGGAACTTATCAGTTTCGTTAGAACTCCTTATTCTTACCTTGACCGTCTTTGTTGGACGGACTGAAGTCCGAGATGAAGTTTCGATGTCAGTAGTTCTGTCATACCATCACCGTGTTTCTGTCTTTGTATCTAGTCACCTTGTTTTATCTTTCGGGTCTCTATTTAGGTGTGTGGTCACCTGTCGAATAGACACTGTTTCTTCCGTTCTTATACGTTTCCTCTCTTCTGTTAGAAAAATTGTTCACCATGACCCTGTTGACCAGTTGGCGAACATTTTCTTACTTTGATCTTGTGAGAGATTGTGGTATGTGTTTTTGTTTAAGTTTTAACTAATTTCTAAATTTACATTCTGGTCTTTGATATTTTGAGGATCTTTTTTTGTATACGTTTTGTGAGAGACTGTATTTAGTGTCGTCCTAGGAGATACTGGGTGGAGGGTCTCATTACCTTTATTTTCGTTTTTATTTGTTTACCCTGGATTAATTAGAATTTGTGAAATCGTGTTACTTCCTTTGATATTCGTTCCACCTCATTGAAAACTATATTAGTACATAAATGGAGACATAAGTATTTACTCTACTCGGACCTCTCGAAAGGTAAAAAAATACACGGGATACAAGGAATTTTAAAGTTTTTAAGTAAACATTGTGATAGCTCTACGTCTAAAACTCATCTATCAAAATATGACGAAAATTAAAGTTTATTATTATCGATAGTAAATAACCTACGAATAATGACACACTGTTTTCGATCTTATTGAATGTATAGAGTAGAATGAAGTAGACGTCTTCACCCATAGTAAATACAGGTAGATTAGTTTGGGACTCTTAATCACTAATAACTAAAATAGAATGTTCATTCTTTCGTCTCTGAAACTCTCCAATTTATTAATCTGGGTTGAGTACGTCTCCTACTCAACCCTACACTTCGTTCTGACAGACTGAGGTTCAAGAGACGGAAATCGACGAGCTCTCCATGGTTTGAGCCTAGGGTTTGAAGAAAGAACAATAAAACGAAACGAAAATCAGACAAATTCAAAAGACACGGAATACCTCAGGTAAAGTGATTAGATATAAAAAGATCCTTTAACTATTAAAATAACTATAAAGTGTGTGTGTGTTTACAGTCATTAAAGTGTTAAAAACCGAAGGAGACAAATACACCAATATCAATAATAATCAAACCGAATAAATACAAAGTAGGAAAAGAACTAATAAGTTTTGACGTATAAGTTAATCTCCTGTTTTCGGATCATCTCACTTCCTCTGACTTACTATATTTTATCTTTATACAGAAAAAAAGGAAGTTTTAAAAGGTAAAGGTAGGTTGATGTGAAAGGAAAGGGGATGACATTAAGGTAGAAATTTCTTGTCTTACAATTCCCGGTCTTTCTCGGAATCCTTATGATATTCACGACCCGGATCTTTCCTAAAGATGGACAGGGTCCAGTGTGTCCATCGTTCACTGACTCGGTCCTCCTCCTCGGACCGAGAGTAGAGGGACAGAACAATAGAATCTCACGTTTAAGAAGTAAAATTTCTGTTATTTAATTACTTTTAAAGATTTTTTAGAAAAACATTTGTGAAATATTTTTTTAGAAATTTCGATGAATAATAATAATAATAAAAACGATATGTCATCCAGGAATAAACGAATAGGTAAAATTTGTAATTTCTATGAATTAAAATTTTCTAATTCAGTCGAATCGTTATGACTAATACTAATGAAATTAGGTTTACTACAAATGTATTTAGTAGAAGACAACACAAGAAAGACTTACATAGATAGGTTTCTTTCGTACCACAGTCTGTCCTTTTCCACACAAAAATAATAAAGTGGAGAAAACAATACGACATGGAAAACCTTCCCGAAGGGAACACCGAGTCGATCATTTCTGAGAGGGACGTTACACCCTCTGGACCCAAACTAGGGACCCAACCCTTCTATGGGACCTCTTCCCTTTCCGATGGGTAAGGTCATAAGACCGGACCTCTTAAGGTACCTAAGATGTCAGGTACCCCAGTGTTTCTCAGTCTGTGTTGACTCACTGAAAGTGGAAAATCTTTCGGGTACTCTCTCGAGGAAATCATCCTCTCCCCCTTTATTGTACCTTAGGTCGGAATTGAGTGCCAAAGGTGGGCCAAGCTTCTTTTGTCTTCTTTACGAGAGTCGGGAGACGACCGGACACCAAACGTCCGTCAACCGTCGTGTGACGTAATTGCATCCAGACCCATAGGTTTGGACTTTCTCCCGTCCTGTTAGTGTAGAATTACTACCTTGTTCCGTATGGTTTGAGAGTGTACCAGGCCCGTAAAAAAAGTGTTGAATTAATGAAGTTTAACGAGTAAAGGGCCAACAAACCTCACACATGTCTTTACTCGTCTACAAAGACGGCTGACAGACTAGTCGTTAGACGTTAACCGGGGGTTCCTTGTTGGACGAGTAGCGCCAATCCCCGGTAATCGGTGAATTTACTACTGTAGACAGTAGCAAAAGTTTGGAGTAGGACGGTTCTAAAATAGAAGTTTGACACGAGTTTTGGCTTACAGATTCGAAGGTTTTTATATGTCTGGCTGAAAAATATCGAGGTGAGATCAGAGGTAGAACCACGTCACAAAATCCCAGCTTATTATAGATTATTGACAACTCACGAAAGGTGTATGGACAGTGACATAAATCCAGAAATATTTGAATTGCGGGGTTCGGGAGTGTTCTTGAGACACTTCATATATGATAGTAATTGGGGTAAATTATCCATGTCTTTGATTCTGTGACTCTTCAAGTTATTAAGTGTGGATCTTCCCTTGTCTTGAACCTAGGCATAACTGAAAATAGAATATATAACTGCTGTGTCCATGTCACACAGTAAATCGACCATTCTACGAGTATTATATAATTTTACTTTTCTCCTTCACATCCGTTATAACGAGATTTATTTTTCTGGTTTATTCTATTACGAAAATTGTATCACATTGTAAACAAGAACGGACCTCTTAGGGTCCCTGCCCCCTCGGACCACCCGACGGCAGATACCCCAGCGTGTCTCAGCCTGTGCTGACTTCGCTGAATCGTCGTCGTCGTCGTCGTCGTCGTTGTAAATAGATTACGGCACTAAGAGTTGATCCCCGTTTTCACTGACGGAGTCCCTCTGTAAACCTTTACACACCCCAGTGAAACCGGACAATGTAGACAATAACCACCAAAGGTCCGTCACGTGTTCGTCAAAATCTACTCCGGTTCCTCGACAAACGGAGACTTACAGGTCTCATCATTCTTTATGACCATTTCATCTTATGATCAGTAAAAGTTACTACGGTGTTTTGACTTCCACGTTTGAGTTTACGGAAGTCCCTAGTCAGTCCCTGACTTTCCATGTACTGGAAGGAGTCCCGTAGGCGTATGTTTCGAAATTTCATGTAATAGTTTATTTTAGTAGATCCACAGTTTAAACCGGACACTCGTGGGTCTAACTCCACTCCACTCCACTCCACTCCACTTCAGCGAGTCAGAACAGGCTGAGAAACGCTGGGGTGCCTGACATCAGATGGTCCGAGGAGGTAGGTACCCTAAGAGGTCGTTCTTATGACCTCACCCAACGGTAAAGGAAGAGGTCCCCTAGAAGGGCTGGGTCCCTAGCTTAGGTCCAGACGGCGTAACCTCCGTCTACGAAATTGGAGACTCGGTGGTCCCCTCGTGGGTCTGACCCCGAAAAATTACCTCCAAAAGGACTAGACCTTTGTTCAAATACTAGATAATTCGTTTCTCCTTTGCATTGATGAGTCATACTACGGAACAAAGTTTTTCTAACACACATGTTTATAAAGGTATGTGTATGTTTCACGTATATAAATACTTTTGTGTTTCTATTAAAATACCTTACTTTAAACCCAAGTAAAATCCTTTACGAAGCGAATAAACGTGAAGATCAAAAAATTAATGTTTACGGAAAATCAAACTAAAAATTATTTATCTCTCCTCGGAATTTTTTTACTTTTGAATCTCGTACCAAAGTCTCATGTCGGGATCACCATAGGGATGGTAGGGGAAGTTACCTTCTTCGTCTTATTGAAGACACTAATTCCTGTTTATTCGGTAAATTATATTTCAGTCGTAAGGATTTCGTATTCGACGACGACGACGATTCAGCGAAGTCAGCACAGGCTGAGACACGCTGGGGTATCTGCCGTCGGGTGGTCCGAGGGGACAGGGACCCTAATAGGTCCGTTCTTATGACCTCACCCAACGGTAAAGGAAGAGGTTACGTACGTTCACTTTTCACTTTCACTTCAACGAGTCATCACGCCTTGAGAATCACTGGGGTACCTGACGTCGGATGGTCCGAGGAGACAGGTACCCTAAAAGGTCCGTTGCCGTCGTCGTCGTAAGGATTTCACATTCTCACGAAAAAATTTTCTTTGACAACTAAAGGAGCGTGTGACCGAAACGAAGGTCGGGAAAAGGCACTAAAGGTACGGAAAAAGTACTAAGTTATTTCGAGAGGACCATTATAGGTTAGAAAAAAAAAAAAAAAAAAGGAATGCAGACGGGGTCTTTCGTCCTAATCATGGTTTTAAAGGAACTCTTCCTCTTCCTTTATCGTTGGGTGAGGTCATAAGAACGGACCTCTTAAGGTACCTGTCTTCTCGGACCACCCGATTTCAGGTACCCCAGTGTTTCTCAGTCTGTTCTGACTCACTGATTGTATGAAGGAACTCTTTAAACGAACTATTTAACCATAGACAACTTTAAATTCATCCCGAATAGGTTTTATTCAGATCTAGTCCGTAAATTTTATATAGTTACGGGAAAGAAATTAGTTCAGTTGATTAAAAAGTTATAGTAACAAAAAGTACTTATTAGCGGATGAGTGAAGTGGTGAGACCACAAAATAATGGTCGGAGGACCGAGACGTTTAAAATAGGACACGTACAGTGAAAACTGAATTGAAAGAAAGATCTCAATGGTTCTAGTACCGTAGGTCAGGGTAGTGAAACACTGTTTATCTACCCCTTTGTTACCATCGTCACTCTCTGAAATAAAACTCCCCGAGGTTTTAGTGACGTCTACCACTGACGTCGGCACTTTAATTTTCTGCGAACGAGGAACCTTCTTTTCGATACTGGTTGGATCTATCGTATAATTTTTCGTCTCTGTAATGAAACAGTTGTTTCCAGGTAGATCAGTGTCGATACTAAAAAGGTCATCGATACATACCTACACTCTCTACCTGATATTTCTTTCAACTCGTGACTTCTTAACTACGAAAACTTAACACCACGACCTCTTCTGAGAACTGAGGGAACCTGACGTTCCTCTAGGTTGGTCAGGTAAGATTTCCTTTAGTCAGGACTTATAAGAAACCTTCCTGACTACGACTTCGACTTTTAGGTTATGAAACCGGTGGAGTACGTTTCTTGACTGAGTAACCTTTTCTGGGACTATGACCCTTTCTAACTTCCGTCTTCCTCTTCCCCTACTATCTCCTACTCTACTAACCTACCGTAGTGGCTGAGTTTCCTGTACTCAAACTCATTTGAGGTCCTCAAACAATACCCGTGCCTCCGGACGACACGACGTCAGGTACCCTAGTGTTTCTTAGTCTGTGCTGACTCGCTGACTTTACTTGACTTCTCGATAAAACATGTCAAGACACATAAGAACGGTGGAAAAGAAGTAGAGAAGACGAAGACAATCCAGAAACGGTAAAAACAGGAAATAAATACAAACGTACTTTACCAGGGAACCATAGAGATTAAAAGAACTTCTCTAGGGATCAGAATAGGTATCATAAAAGGGATAAAGAAATGTAACAAGTGATTGCTTCCGAAAGAATAGAGAGTAACGATACGAGACCTTTAGACGGAAGTCAACCTACATAGAAAGGGAAAGAGGAAACGGAAAGTGGAGAGAAGAAAAGAGTCGATGAACATTCCGGAGGAGCCTGTTAGTGAAACGAAAGAACGTAAAGAAAAAGAAGGCCTACTGAAACCAGTGGTGGAGGACATGTTACAATACTTGGAGACAGGTGTCAAGGAGTCCCTGAGACAGATGGTCTAGATTAGGGAACTTAGATAAGTAGTAGAGATAACATATTAGTATTCCCAAACTAAATCTAATAGGGATTTATCAGATCACCAAAAGGGGTGAAAGAAGTCAAACTCGGACTTAAAATGTTGTTCCTCGACTACTAGACTTGGTGTCAGTCGAGGACCAGAAGAAAAACGACTCACATATCTCGAAAAGGTAGAAGCCGACGTTTCTTGTATGAGTTATACTAAAACTATGACTGGTAGACCACTACAGGTACACATTTCCCCCCCATCCATCAAAGGACCCCAGGGGAGAGCGAACCGAACGGTAGACCTAGTCAAAGGTGGAGGACGAGGGTCACTGCGGGAGTACGGTACTGCTTTTACTCAATTACGTTGTGAGGACGTCTTCCTTGGGGTCCTCTGAGGAAGAGGTCTCTACTGGAAGACCACGAGGAGCCGAGGTCCACACCACCCACGATCCTACTTCGGCCCATTCCCCTTGAGGGGGTGAATCTTGTAAGGGTGAAAGGCAGAAGGACTGGGTATAGTGTACGACTTAGATATGCATTACTTCTTGAGTGTAGACCTGCGACTTAGGTGGAAATATTTAGTTTGATTTATCGTAAGAAATTCTCACTACTACAATCCATATGAAATGAGTAAATTGAACTTTTCATTTCTCACCTATCTCAATCAAAGGAAACCCCTTTTCATAGATCTTAAATAATGTAGTCTTAAATAATACAGTCTTTCTCCCCTGACTTCGATTCATAACCCGTGCACAGGGAGGGTAAAAAGAAAGAAACAAAAACCACCGTGTCCAGAAGCGACGGCGTACATCCGAAAGAGATCGGCGTCGCTCGTCCCCGAGGAGAGACCAATGCACACGTCCGAAGAGTGGCACCACCGAAGAGAGCGCCTTCGGCCCGAGCCACGCGGCCGGAGGGACCAACGTCACACACCCGAGTCCCCGTTGTTGCGCCCGGGGTCCGAGACTGCGGGTCCTCGCCTCCGGGTGTCCGAATAAGCGGGACGCGGTGCATCCTCGAACACAGAGGACGGGACCGTCCGCTGAAGAAATTGGCGACCTGGTGGCCCCCTCAGACGCGAGTTGAAAGGTAGAGTGTGTTCTTTTCAACAAGGGCTTCTCACCGACCAACCAACCATTTCCTGCATCCCCTCTTCCATCAAAAAAGAGGGACCGTCGAAGGTCGACCGGTTGTGGGTCAGGACCGCTCCGTCACCTCCGTTTGGAGCGTCCGAGGGAGGAGTCGCTGACGGAGGAGAGAGAGGTTTGAATCAGGTTCAACCTACAACCTTTCCGGGTGGGTTACATCTTGATGTCTATCTTCATTTTTTTCCGTCCCGAAAGGTGTGATGGGGATTGTGAACCTTAGGGACTAACTCTTTTATTCGAAATAGCCGTTATTTTCCGAAAAGTTGTAAATAGCAGACGTCGTCCTGTTACCCGGTAGGACACCGGATAGAACACGATTCATTTCTAGTAAAGTTTTCGAAACTTTGGTAGAACCGAAACAAAATATTATGTGAGGTATAAGTCACGACACCAGAAATAAAAACTGCGATTTTAAAAAAAAATTGACTTCATATACCGTTGGGTGAGGTCACAAGAACGGACCTCTTAGGGTCCCTGCCCCCTCGGAGCACCCGACGGCAGATACCCCAGCGTGTCTCAGCCTGTGTTGACTTCGTTGAATCATCATCATCATCATATCAACTAAAGGTTTTAGCACAATCAAAGACCTCATGTCATTTTACTAAGTCTTATATATATATATAAAAAAAGAAGTAGTACCAAATAATGTCTAATAATTTATATTAAGGGACATGATATGTCATCCTGGAAAATTTTAGACAAAATATATATCATGAAACATAGACGATTAGGGTTTGAGGATTAAATAAAGGAAAGTCTTCACACCCACGTACACACACACACACACACACACACACACACATACACACAGACTCTGTGACCATACGAAGTGTCTTAGAGAGAGTCACAAAAGCGAGGATACCCTAAGGAGACACGAAGGTCGTCGTCCGTTTCCGAGACCTCTTCTCTGCCTTACAACCCCCACATCCGAACCTACATCTCGAGTTTGGCCCGAACTGACATCCCGGAGTCTGTACAGGGAGTCGGGAGACCCGGAGTGTACCGAGGAATATTCTCCTCCCATCACTGTAGATCCAGGATCCTAACACGCCTAGTCAAACCTTCCGGCCCGACGCCCTCACGAGTCGGGACCCCGACCGTCGTTCGGTCACGGATGGCCGACCGTCCGTGATTATGACAATGACGGACAAAACGTCTAAGTTTTTGACCTTGGACCCCTCTCCTTTCCTTTCATGAGGGGTCGTCGTCTCTGACGGGTTCTCAAGACTGGGTGACGTCCGGAGGTCCCGGTAGGACGGTTCCCACGACGCACCTCTGCTCCACGGCCTCTCTCGGGCGCGGGGTGAGCGTTGGGCGTCGCCGGGACGGTCCTCGAACAGTACGACTTAGTCACTCACCAGACCCCTCTCGGTCGAGTCCAAGGACGTAGTCATTGTAGTGAAGGGTGTGAACAGTGGGAAGGGCCCGGGACTTCGGAAGGGAAGTTCTCCTTTCCCTGAGTTCGGTGTTGTCGTCATGGACGTCCGACGGGGACCGTACCCCGTCCCTACCCAAAGGGCGACAGAGTCGTGGAGGTCTTGGAGAGTGGACTAAAGGAGTAAAGGGTTGTCCCAGTACCTCCAGACCGTACCTCATCACTAGCGTCAACACAGCGACTAGGACGTCCGGACAGAGGAGCGTCAGTAGTTGATGGACGAGTCGTCCGTGTACCCATTGACCGAGTCACAAGGAGGACCAGGGGGAGTCCCTGGTAAGGGTTCGGGTGTCGTTCTACTCGGGGGTTTATAGTGAACTTTAGAATGAACTCCTTAGCGATCGGTCCACTGGGGAGTGAGGTGGTTGGAGACTCACCCATTAGACGTGAGACTGGGTCGGGCAGACACGAACCCTTACTACCGACTCTCAGGAAAACGATGGTTCTGGAGGACAGATCTCTGTTCGAAGACACTACGAGAACTCCGACCCGAGTGAATTGGGCTCACATTATTTAAAGGAAGTAGTGGCGGTTCCCTGTGCATCTTTACCGGAACTTAATGTTCTCTTTCCTCATACCAATCTGATTCTATACTCGAATTTAAAGACTCGACTAAACGTCACTTTTCGTCCTGCGAGACAGACTCCTTCTGTAATATTAATCCCCTTTATTTTATTGTGACGAACCCGACACGATTCTGTTCCCCAACTCGTCCTACTAAATTCAGATCCGAAGAGAGCCGTAGGTAAGTAAATAGGTCATGTTCTCCTTTGTTTTATTTTTAGACACGGTAATACCTGGAACGTAAGGTACTCATTATGTCTGTTGTTTATTTGTTCATGTTACACACAGTCCAGTGCAATTCACATCTCTTTTTTCACTTCGTTCCGTCCCTCTACACTTGACCTACCCTCAGTCGTAGGGACTCTACGACTGTAAACTCAGATTTGGACTCCCTTCACTCCTTCACTCGGTGCAGTTATTCGGCCCTCTAAACGAGTAGTCCCACCTTCGTTCCCCCGGGTCCGACCTACCTCGACTCAACGCCGTCCTTCCCCTTCCCCTCACTCCGGACACCGAACCTGACATCGAAAATGAGGTTCACTCCGCTCCCCGTGACGTCCCAAGACTCGTCTCCTCCCGACTCCACACTTCTCTAGACAGACTGCACACAAGGGAGTCTTCTGGACACGAGTATCTATGTCCTACACGGACTGGTCCTCTTGTAAAAGAAAACTGAGAACGGGACAGGGGCCATCGGTTCCTTTTACTCGCGTATGACTTTCCCCGGTCCAGGGTCCGGGGGTCGAAATCAGGTCGACTGACGACGGGTGGACGACGGTTCCTCTCCTTCCTCTGAGCCCGTCTCTCCTTGCAGGACCGCGGACTCGGGGCGACGGCCGCACTCATGACGGCGCTCCTCCTGCACAGTATCGCGACGAAGACAAGACAGACCTGATGGGCCCCTCGGAGGAGCGTCGTCGGGGTCAGAAGGACGGGTTTGGTGCTCGCCCTCCTAAGGAGTGTGGGAGGGGTCACGTCCGGTTCGGTCCGGCGACGAAAGTCTTCCGGTGGGTAGGATACGCCACACCGTCTGCCGTCACCCAAAACACATCCAGAATCAAGTTCGGACCCCCGACAGAGACGAGGACAGAAACACTATGATACCACAGAATAGAAGACGGGCGGTAATCAATCTCGGGTCTAAAGTTGGTGGAGACAGACGAGGGTCGGTACCCTGGACCCGTAAAATTATTTGGACTCAGAACCACTGTCAAGTCTAGACATAGAGTGAGGTCGTTCCCCTGGTCGTCTTTGTGGTGTGAGAGCGACAAAAGAGAGAGAGGGGTGAACTCTCTGGGTGGTCCGGTGAGAAATGTGTCACCTTTGACGGTGAAGGTGTCGTTCTGTAAGTGAGTGGTCTGACGGGAAAGGTGACGAAATAGAAAACCAACTAAATTCAAACGAGGTAGGAAGATTTGAAATAGAAAAGGCAATTTCTTTAGACCAACAGTCCGAAGGAGTCGTGGTTCTATTCCGGAGTTACGTACTCCCTGGGTCTTCTATGGTGAACGTACTTGAGCTCCAAAGTCTCCTTCGCCTCTCCGTGACCGGAGTGGTACTGGCAACTAGGGTTTCGAAGGGACTTCGGACCGACGTCAGTCTCTGCGTGACCAACCGTCCCTGAAGTCTCTAGGAACAGGTTGGGAGAGACGGTGACCCCTGTTCTGGTCCCGTGTTTCTCCTTACATTAGACGGACCTCAATCACTGTCCGAATCTAATCTTCGCACAGACACTAAAGACCCCGGTCTAGACAAACGGAACCCGGTGTCGTCAGTCGTGTGGGGCGAATGAGGGGAAGGTCGTCTGTCAGAAAGAGTTCGTGTCCCGTCGGAACGCCCGAACCATAAATGAAAATCTACCTCGACCTTTATGTCGTCCCGGACCTGAGAACCTATACAGTGACCGACAAAGGTCTCCAAAGGCGAGAGAGACGAGGTAAGGAGAGAAGAGAGACCCCCTGTGACTAGAGAGAAGGGGTGAGGTGAAACTCAACGACCGAGACGAAGACAGAAACAGAGTACGCAGGAAGGTAGCGGAGATATTAGAGATTTGTGGGAGACCGAAGGAAATCTTCTTGTTAAAGACAAAAAGGGATCTACTGTCACTGTGCAGGAGTCTATCGAGACTGTCGAGTTTGTCGAGTGGAGGGTGGTGAAGGGTCCATTCCCCGTGAGGATCACTGGGGTCGTCAGACCCCAGTGGACCCGATGTCTTCACCCTCGTTCCTTCCTCCCGGTGCCTCAGTAGTATCGTCGGAAGCCACTCCCACCAGCCCAAAAGTGAGTGTCCGGACGTGGTTGTTGTGTCTCGTAGGTGTGTTTCACCCAGACTCACCCGAGATGGTTACTTCCATGAGTGTCCTTTAGGGGAAGAGGGGTGCAGGGTCAATGACCGGTTTCAGGTGGGACTCAGGGTTGGAGTGAACCTCTCAGAGGTGTAAAAAAGAAGGAATTCGGTAAGCAACGGTGTCCATGTTCCTCGTTAGAGAGAGTAGCGGAACCGGGACGAGAGTCTGTGCCGATGGACCCTGGGTCCAAGAAAGGGTAGACCGGGTCCCACTCGGAGAAACTCGACTTATGGAAGAGGTTTGCACCACCCTTAAAACTGGGTTTCAAGAAACGAAAGGGGGGATTCCAGTGGTTCCTACACTTGATGTGTGTTCATCAGAAACGTCGGGTACCTCTCGCTTCTTTACTGAGACAGGACCTGATACTCTTGTATTTTCTTCGGTGTCTAATACAGTTACAATTGGCTTTCTCGGTGTTCGGGTTATAGACCTGAAAACACTTGGGACGACAGAGACTCGGTCACCTTATGTGAGTTCACCAGTACACTTAGGACCCGAAAAATTACCCTACGTCAAGGAATACTTGAGAACGTGAATAAAATGTCCCTTTAATGACAAAACAAAACAAAACAAAAAAATTCTGCTCCGTATCCTCCTTTTTGTTCGGACATAGAGTCGTTCTTTGTAAGTCTAGTCCTTCTTTAAGGTCCAATTCGCACCTTTCTAGCCTCGTATAGTCATCTCTTTCACTACTTCAGAAAGAGGCATTTTTTAAAAATTTTCTAAAATTAGTCGACATCATCTCAAGACAAACTGTCAGATTACTAATTTACGGAGAGACTAGAGAAGTTAATAATCTTTATTTGTTGAAGGAATTTTTAAAATTTATTTATCGTTGGGGGTCAAGGAGAAAAGGAGACCGGATTGGAACGTACGGCAAGGAAAAACTCACAACCCAGGACGACTCATTCGGACGACACGGGAGTCTTGAAATTTATCACGCGAACCTCTCGAGTGGTGATAAAGTGGAAACTTAGACGATCAAGAATCCTCAATTTCTACTGTCTTGGTAGAAATACAATAATTTTCTTTTTTGAAAGGTTTAAGTTAGGTTATTTTAAGTTATAGATAAGAACCAAACACCAACGACAATAAAAATGAAAATGATGGTTAAAACCATCGTTTTCTTGGATTAAAGAATTGAATTAATTCTTATCGAATAGACTTTGGTCGACTACTGTAAATACAAATTGACATTCCGGGATCTGAGTTAGAGTGATTTAGTATTTGTTTCATTCTTACGGGGTTTCACATGGTAAAGGAAATGAGGGGTTGTATCGAGATCTTTAAGATTAGTCACGTTATTTTGTCAATTGTGTTTACTCCCGACATTGATACCCTCTCCTCCTATTCAAACAGTAACAAACGTTTTACGATCAGGATCTTTTGGAGTTTTTTTAATTCACCAAAATTTAATTATTGTACGACATTCGTCAGTGATCTATTTATGTGTTGAATGAAAAGGGTTGTCGATTAATTCTA
This sequence comes from Capra ibex, assembly GCA_006410555.1. Taxonomy (NCBI): domain Eukaryota; kingdom Metazoa; phylum Chordata; class Mammalia; order Artiodactyla; family Bovidae; genus Capra; species Capra ibex. Next base: position 3,129,987 of record SJYO01036187.1, read on the forward strand.
TGTTTTACTTTTTTTTTTTTACGAGTGTTATCGATTCGTTTGTAGAGTTTTTTACCTTTGAAATCTTTATGAGGACCGGCTTAAGTTTGTGGTATCTTTGATAAGTAGTTGACACAAGGTAGACGACTGAGATTTGCTGGAAAGATCGGAACCATGACTCTTTCCCCCATCCCACAACACCCGCACCCCCGTCGAAAGTAGAAAGGTTCAAGGAGAAAGGGTTCTACTAGACTTCTGTGACAAGGACAAACTCAAAACCTTTAAAAACGGTCAGATGTGCAGGGATACGTAAATTGATAGTAACAAGGAGAGGGTGATGTCGAACTTCCAAACACAAGGGGAACTTAAGTATACGACTTTAGGATTGGGTTCTATTACCATGACCCTCTACCTCGGAAGCCCTCCAATAATCTAGTATTCCTTCCGTGGGAGGACTTACTCTAATCACGAGAATCTTTAGGTCTCGAGGGATCACAGAAGGTAGTATACTCCTATGTTACTCTTCAGACGTTGGGTCTTTTTCTGTAAGTGTTTGATAAGACTGTGGAAAGTTTTGATACTTATTATTCATAGACGACAAATATTCGTTGGTGAGATACTATAAAAAACTACCGTCGGATCTCCCTGATAGTGTAGAGGAATCTTCTGAAAAGAAAGAAAAAAGGGGTCAAAATAACTCTACATTAATTGTATGTCACGACACATTCAAATTCCACATGTCGTGTTGCTAAACTGAATGTATGTAGTACTTTACTAATAGTGTCATCCAAATCACTCGTAGGCAATAGAACATATCTATGTTTTAATTAATTTCTTTATCTTTTAAAAAAAGGAACACTACTCTTGAGAATCCTAAATGAGAGTTGTCAAAAGTGTATCTTGTAAGTAGTTACAATTAGTGTAAATAGTATACAGTAATGTGGGAATTATGAATAATAAAATATTGACTTTCACACATGGAAAACTGACGAAAATTGGTTAAGGGGAAGGTGTTGGGAGACGGAAACTATTGGTTTTTAAACTAGAGATAAAAGGATACTTAAACAAAGACTTCATATTGACTGGATGTCGTGATACGATCAAGTGTGTTATATCACTAAACTATAAAGAAAAGAAAAGAGTAAAAAGGGAGTAGAAAATTTTTTAAATAATAATAAAAAACTAATCTCCTATTAACGAAATGTTACAGTATAACGAAAGACGGTATGTTTTTACACTTAGTCAGTAGTCAAGTTAAGTCAGCGAGTCAGTACAGGTTTAGAAACGTTGGGATACCTAACGACGTGTGGTCCGGAGGGACAGGTAGTGGTTGAGGACCTCGAATGAGTCTGAGTCAGTCACTACAGTAGGTTTGTAGAGTAGAAGACAGTAGGGGAAGAGGAGGGTGAAAGTCAGAATGGATCGTAGTCCCAGAAAAGGTTACTTAGTCAAGAAGTGTAGCCCACCGGTTTCATAACCTTAAAGTCGAAGTCGCAGTCAGGAAGGTTACTTATAAGTTCTGACTAAAGGGAATCCTACATGACCAAACTAGAAGAAAGACAGGTTCCCCGAGAGTTTTCAGAGGTTGTGGTGTCAAGTTTTCGTAGTTAAGAAGTCACGAGTTGAAAGAAATATCAGGTTGAGAGTGTAGGTATGTACTGATGACCTTTTTGGTATCGGAACTGATCTACCTGGAAACAACCGTTTCATTACAGAGACGAAAAATTATACGATAGATCCAACCAGTATCGAAAAGAAGGTTCTTCATTCGCAGAAAATTAAAGTACCGACGTTAGTGGTAGACGTCACTAAAACCTCGGCTCTGTTATTTCAAACAGTGACAAAGGTAACAAAGGGGTAGATAAACGGTACTTCACTACCCTGGCCTACGGTACTAGAATCGAAAGACTTACAACTCAAAATTCGGTCGAAAAAGTGAGAGGAGAAAGTAAAAGTAGTTCTCCGAGAAATCAAGGAGAAGTGAAAGACGGTATTCCCACCACAGTAGACGTATAGACTCCAATAACTATAAAGAGGACCGTTAGAACTAAGGTCGAACACGAAGGAGGTCCCGTCGTAAAGTGCACTACATGAGACGTATATTCAATCTATTCGTCCCACTGTTATATGTCGGAACTGCACGAGGAAAGGACTAAACCTTGGTCAGGAAACAAGGTGCAGGTCAACATTGACAACGAAGGACTGGACGTATGTCTAAAGAGTCCTCCGTCCAGTCCACCAGAGCATAAAGGTAGAGAACTTTTTAAAAGGTGTAAAACAACACTAGGCGTGTCAGTTTCCGAAACCACATCAGTTATTTCGTCTTCATCTACAGAAAGACCTTGAGAGAATGAAAAAGTTACTAGGTCACCTACAACCGCTAAACTAGAGACCAAGGAGACCGAAAAGATTTAGGTCGAACTTGTAGACTTTAACGTGGTAAGTACATGACAACTTCGAACCGAATCTCTTAAAATTCGTAATGAAATAATCGCACACTCTACTTACGTTAACACACAATCAAACTGGTAAAAAACCGTAACGGAAAGAAACCCTAACCTTACTTTCGACTGGAAAAGGTCAGGACACCGGTGCCGACCCAAAAGGTTTAAACGACCGTACATACTCACGAGAGTTATACGGTCGTTTAAACTTTAGTCAGTATTGATATATATATATATATATATACCTTCTCCCTCCCCTATATATATATAGGGGAGGGAGAAGGCGGAGAGGGGATGGGTGTGGTAGGTGGAGAGATTCAGCAGTGTCTCGTGGTCCGACCATTGGGACATAATATGTTGTCGAAGGGTGATCGAGAGACAAAGTGTGTGCCATCACACATATATAGTTACGATGAAAGAGTTAAGTAGGGTGGGAGAGGAAGGGACGACACAGATACTCAGGTAAGAGATACAGACACAGAGAGAAGGACGGGACGTTTATCCAAGTAGTCATAGTAAAAAGATCTAAGGTGTACATACGTAATTATATGTTATAAACAGAAAGAGGAAGACTGAATGAAGTGAGACATATTATCCGAGATCCAAGTTTACCGTCAGGTGAGGTCATGATAGTGGACCTTTTAGGGTACCTGTCCCCTCGAACCATCCGACGTCAGGTACCCCAGTGTTTCTCAACCTGTACTGACTCGCTGAGGCGAAAGTGAAAGTAGAAGGAGTCGAGTCAACTAAGGGTAGACAAGAGAAAGTGCAAGATCGTTATAGGGTGACACATATGTACGGCGTCGGAGTAGGTAAGGAGACGACAACCCATAGATCCAACGAAGGTACAAGAACGATAACATTTATCACGACGTTACCTGTAACCCCATGTACACAGAAGACTTAATACGAAGTATACTACCAAAGTAAAGATCATAAAATTCCTTAGAGGTATCACAAGAGGTATCCCAGACATAGTCAGATGTAAGGGTGGTTGTCACGTTCTCGCAAGTGAAAAGAGGTACAGGAGAGGTCGTAAATGACAAACATCTAAGAAACTACTATCGGTAAGACTGGTCATACTCTTCTATGGCGTAACATCAAAACTAAACGTAAAGAGAATGTCACTCACTATAACTCGTGGAAAAGTACACAAATAACCGGTAGACACACAGAAGGAACTTCTTTATAGACAAATCCAGACGACGACGACGATGACGACGACGATTCAGCGAAGTCAGCACAGGTTGAGACAAGCTGGGGTATCTACCGTCGGGTGGTCCGAGGGGGCAGGGACCCTAAGAGGTCCGTTGTTGTGACCTCACCCAACGGTAAAGGAAGAGGTTACGTACTTTCACTTTTCACTTTCACTTCAGCGAGTCAGCACAGGTTGAGAATCACTGGGGTACCTGACGTCGGATGGTCCGAGGAGACAGGTACCCTAAAAGGTCCGTTCTCATGACCTCACCCCGCGGTAACGGAAGAGGTCAAATGCAGAAGACGAGTAAAAAACTCCCCAAAAAACACAAGGACTATAACTCGATGTATTCGAGTCCCAACAGACAGTGGAACAAATATCAAAGTAAACGATACGTTTCGAAAATTCAAATTGATCCAAGGTAACTAGAAAAAAAAAAAATTAAAGGTAATGATATCGTTCACCCAATTTCTCCTAGACGATGTTAAATACAACTCACAAGACGGATACAAAAGGAGATTCTCAAAATGTCAAAGTCCGGAACATAAATTCAGAAATTAGGTAAAACTCAAATAAAAACACTTACCACAATTCTTCATAAGATTTAAGTAAGAAAATGTACATCAACAGGTCAAAAGGGCCGTGGTGAATAACCCTTCTCGACAAAAAAGAGGTAACATATAAAAACAAAGGAAACAGTTTCTATTCCACGGGTATCCACGTACCTAAACAGAGGTCCGAAAGATACAACAAGTTAACCAGATGTAAAGACAAAAACACGGTCATGGTATGACAGAACTACTGATATCGAAAGGGTAAAGCAGGTTCCAGTCCTTCCAACTAAGGAGGTCGAGGTAAAAAGATAGAGTTTTACTGAAACCGATCAGAAAACAAAAGGTATGTTTAACATCTTGAAAAACAAGATCAAGACACTTTTACGGAAACCATTAAACTGTTCCCAACGCAACTTAGACATCTGACGAACCCATCATATCAGAAAAAGTGTTACAACTAAGAAGGTTAGGTTCTTGTGCCACACAGAGAGGTAGACAAACACAGTAAAAAATAAAGAAACTAGTCGTAGAGTCAAAAGACATGTGTCCAGAAAACAGAGAAATCCATCCAAATAAGGATCCATTAAAAAAAAAAACGTTACCACTTACACTAACAAAGGAATTAAAGAGAAAACTAAAAAGTAACAATCACATATCCTTACATTTACTAAAGACACATAAGTAAAACATAGGACGTTGAAGTGATTTAAGTGGGTAGTCCCGATCATTAAAAGACCACCGTAGAATTCCCAAAATACGTATCATAGTACAAAAAACGTATGTGATTCTCAAAATGAAAAAGAAAAGATTAGACCTAAGGAAAATAAAGAAAAAGAAGAGATTGAAGGTTTTGATATAGTATTATCAACACCTTTACCCGTGGAGACAGAACAAGGACTAGAATCTCTTTTACGAAACTCAAAAGGTGGTAACTCTTGTTACATACGAAACTCGAACAGTATATAACAGAAATAACACAACTCCATTTAAAGAACAGACGGGTGAAAGACCTCTCAAAGATAGTATTTACCCACAACTTAAAACAGCCTACGAAAGAGACGTATATAACTCTAATAGTATACAAAAAAGAAAGTCAAACAATTATACCACATAGTTTAAATAACTAAACGAATATAACTTTTTAGATACTTAGGGACCCTATTTGGGATGATTTAGTATCACACACTACGAAAATTACACAACAACCTAAGAGAAACGATCTTAAAACAACTCCTAAAAACTCAGTTCAGGTAGTCACTAAACCGGATGTTAAATTAAAAGAACATTATAGAAACAAACCAAACTCATAGTCCCACTACCACCAGAGTATCTTATTTAAACCCTCGTGAAGAAGGAGACGTTAAAGAAACTTTCTCAAACTCGTCCTATCCACAATTGAGAAGAGACTTACAAACCATCTGAAGTGGTTACTTCGGTACACCGTGACCTAAGAACAAACAACCTTCTAAAATCTAGTAGCAAAGTTAAAGTCAAGAATACTAACCAGACAAGAAAGAAGATGAAGAAGTACTAAGTCAGAACCTTCCACCATGAAGAGATTCTTAGACAGGTATAGAAGACCTGACAGGTAGAATAACCACATATAAACGAGTACCATTAGAGAATACTGGGAAGTATAAAGACGTAACAGACAACGTTGAAGAAAGAGTAAAGATTAAAATGACTAAACTCATAAGAGGGAAATAATGACTATTCAGACCGGTTACTAAACAGTTAATATATATAGAAGAGTTTCTTGATCGAACATCAAAATAACCAGAAACGAAAATGAAAGGAGTAAAGAAAAAGTAAATCAAAGACGAGACTAGAAATATTAAAGAAAGAAAGATGATTACAAACCTAAATAAACAACAACCAGAAAAAGATCAACGAGATCTACATTCCAATCCGACAAATAAACTACAAAAAGAGTAAAGAACTGTAACCGAACATGACGATATTTTAGGAGAGAGTCGGGACGAAAATTCCAGCGGTCTCGAAAACCCAACAACACAAAAGTAACAGTAAACAAAGATCCATAAAAATTTGAAAGGAAAAACTGAAGGAGTCACTGGAGAACCAATAAACCCTCGTTTGACAAATTGGAGGTACATAAACGGAAAAAGTATAAAAAAGAGACATTAATTATAGATTAGAGTTTTATAACATCAGTCTTTTTTTGACGAACTATGTTAAAGAAAAAAAAAAAATTAAATGGTTTCGAACTAAACACTGGGTTCGATCCTAGATAGGACCTCCTGTAAGATACACATGAACCCTTTTTCATATAAGACGAGTAAACATACCTTACAGGATATCTATAGTTAATCCGACTTGATTACATAAATTCCAAACACAAAGGAATAAAAGACAGAACCTCTTCCGTTACCGTGGGGTGAGGTCATGAGAACGGACCTTTTAGGGTACCCCTCTCCTCGGACCATCCGACGTCAGGTACCCCAGCGATTCTCAGCCTGTGCTAACTCACTGAAGTGAAAGTGAAAAGTGAAAGTATGTAACCTCTTCCTTTACCGTTGGGTGAGGTCACAACAACGGACCTCTTAGGGTCCCTGCCCCCTCGGACCACCCGACGGTAGATACCCCAGCTTGTCTCAGTCTGTGCTGACTTCACTGAATCGTAAAAGACAGACCTACTTGTCAGACAACCACACTCACCCTACAATTTTATTTCAGCGAGTCAGCACAGACTGAGAAACACCCAGGGTACCTGACATCGGATAGTCCGAGGAGGTAGGTACCCTAAAAGGTCCGTTCTCACGACCTCACCTAACGGTAAAGGAAGAGGTCCTAGAAGGGTTGGGTCCTTAACTTGGACCCAGAGGGCGTAACGCCCGTCTACGAAATGGTAGACTCGGTGGTTCGGGGGGTGATAATAACACAATGACAGTTAAAGGGGAAAATATCGACAATCGTAACGGAATATATGACTCCACGAGGATACAGCGTACGTATATATAAATATTAATAATATACAAGAAGAACCTAACTAGGGAACTAGTAATACATAACAGAAAGGAACAGAGAACATTGTCAGAAATAAAATTTCAAATAAAATAGACTATATTCATAACAAAGAAGTCTAAAGAAAACTAAAGGTAAACGTACCTCACAGAAAAAGATCGGGGAGTGAAAGATCAGACATACACAGGGATCTAGACTTCACCCAGAGAACATCTGTCGTATGTATACCCAGAACAAAAACACAAGTAAATCGGTCAGACACAGAAAACCAAACTCGTAAATTAGGTAAATGTATATTCCATTAATAACTATACAGACCAGGATAATGGTAAATGAAATAATAAAAATCAAACAAAAACATCCGGAAAGAAGTAAAACATAAAGGATAGACTTCTTCAAGGAAGTCGTAAAAAACACTTCGACCAAACCACCATGACTCAAGAGAATGGAAAACGAATGGACATTTCGAAAATTAAAGACACTTAGACTTACCTTAAGAACGACCCGTCTCATTAGAACCAACACCCAAGAGAAGGAAAATAGTAAAATTCATATAGGACGGTAAGGGAAGTCCGGACGCATCAAAGACGACTTTCCGGTGGACAATTGGAATACCCCAAGTGACAATCGGACAATTGGAATACCCCTACGGTAACGAACTATAAACAACGAAAAGGGAAAGATGAAAATTATAAAATAGAAGCACAAATTAAAAACAATTAAAGTAATTATACACAGAACCGTACAAAGAGAAACTCAAATAGGACATACCCTAAGGGACTCGAAGGACCTAAACCAACCGATAAAGGAAAGGGTACAATCCTTTCAAAAGCTGATATTGGAGGAGTTTATAAAAGAGTATGGGAAAGAAAAAAACAGAAGAAGAAGACCCTGGTAATATTACGTTTACAACCAGACGGATTACAAAAGGGTCGTCAGAGACGATGATAGGAGTAAAGAAAAGTAAGAAAGAAGAAATAAGATGAGACAAAGTCAATAAAGGTGGTAAGATAGAACGCCAAGTAAATAGACAAGAAGCCGGAGTCAATAGGACGAGAACCAAGAAAGATCACATTAAAAAAGAGTCAATAACACAGCGAGTAGCGACTGACAAGAAATAAAGAAGATCCAGGAACAATTTGTAAAGAGCGTAGAAGAGTCAGACACAGAGGTAAGACGAATAAACACGAAGGTAAGTTAAAGACTTTAAAACCTAGTAGAAATGATGCTAATGAGACTTAAGGAAAAATCCATCTCACGGATAAGGAGAAACAAGTAACAAGGACAGACAAAAGTGAAACGAGGGAAGTAGACAACGTACAGAAAAGTAAAACAAATTGAACGACACAAACCCTAGAGGAAAAACGTCCGACGTCCCAGTATCCAGGAGAATGAACATCTCAGAGAAGGGTCACCTACCACAACCTGATCACGACGCACTTCTAAAGGACCACTCCCCTGACCACGGACACAAGACCACCCACCTCGACCTAGAGCAAGGAGACTACCCGTAACGGTACAGGTCATCACACAAAATCCCATAAGCACTCGAATACTACCGAAATCCGTCGGACAGACGGTAACCTAACTAGGTCCTGGATTACAACTTTACCTCCGGAAATGCTCTTAGGAGTGACGGATTATAAGTTAGCCCAGTCCTCAAGAGACCACAGGTTGTAGGCCACGAACCCAGTGGATGGAATCTCCAAGTCCGGGTTGGGGACCGACCTCGTGGTTCTGCGGTGTTTGACGTGTCTGTCTTCTCTTTCTTTTTCTATTTTCTTAGTTAGTTTGTTTCTTTGCTGTCTGTTTTGTGGTTCAGTTGAGGTGTGTAGTCGTCTATTAACCTAATTTCTAAATGACTCGTTCCGGAATACATGGTCTCGTTCTGGGTCAAAAAGGGTGGTGGTCAGGGAGGGTAGTCCGAATGTGTTCAAAGAATCGGAGGAGGTAGACTTCCGTCTGTCTTCTTCGTTCTTCTCGTAGTAATGTCTTTTAATTAGTCGTACTTTTTCGTCTTTCAATACAGGGGTTAATTCCCTATTTTATTTTGTTCTAGTTGTTGTTGTTGTTTTTTTTTTGTGTTTTTCTTTAAGTGTGTGAGTGTAAGTGATTTTCTTTTCTCTTTTTTTTTTCTCTCTTTGTCTTCTTTGTTTTTCTTCTCTCACTAGGTTGGTTATTTACTTTTGGTTGTCATTTTTTTGATTTGATCGTTTTTGTGTTTTCGTTCTAATTTAGTTTACGTCTTTCGTTTGATTTTATTCTCGTTTCTTTTGTATTTTGTTGGTGTAGTTATGTTAGTTTTCTTTTTTTTCATTTTTGTTTTCGTTCTACTTCTGTCTTCCTTTTTTTATATTTTGTAGTTCCTTCATTTCTATCTAGTTCCATTTTATGTCAATTTTTCTCCTAGTTTTGGTTCCCCTTTTCGTTATATTACTTTTGTATGACACCTTTAATCTTTTTTATTTTATTTACATGAATTTTTATTTTCGTAATTTTTTTATTTTTTTAATTTTAATTTACTTATTATTTTTGCTTGTTATCTTGTGTGGTTTTCTCTTTCTCACCGTTACCTAGTTGTTGGTGACGGGAAGATGAGGAATCTTTCCAGAGACCTACACGTCACCCGTGAACATCCCGGTCAAGTCTAAGACCAGACCGGAATGAGGTCGAACGGGAAAAAAGGTTTTAGGTGTTAACAGGGGTTATAGGTGTCGGAGTTTACACCCTTGCGTAGTAAATAAGTCTATAAGGCCTACGTCCCAAAGGGTATGGTCGACACCCCTAAATTAAGTGACGAGGACGTAAGAGGAGGAAGCCAGTGTGTCGAGCACGAGTCGAAACCAAAACCGGGTGGCGACAAACGTACGACGGGAGGTCGCAGACCAAAAGGCGGGTCTGTTCTCTCCCCTTCCGTCGTCGACCAATCCCGAGTGAACGGGTGAGTCCGACCCCTCTCCGTGTATGCGTCGTCTGTGCAACCCCTACACGTCCCTTACGGAAGTAGCCTTCTCCGGCGGCTCTTCCACGATGTCGGGCCCCGTCCCGGACACGAGAGGTTCCCTTAGTCGAGGTCCCGTGTCTAGGGAGTCACTGCGGTCCGTCGTGTCCGAGGGCCCTTCCTCACCTGTCACCGGACACGGGCGAGTGTCGGACCACCTTCACCCCGTCGACAGTACAGGTGGAGGACCCAGTCTCGACGCCGAGTGGGGAGGAGACCTCGAACACTTTCGTACGGGACGGCAGACTCACGTGCCTTAATGTCGTAGGGACTGGTCGGACGGGAAGAGAAGCACACAGGGCGCGACTACGCGAGTAGAGAGACCGTTCAGGTCCGAAAGGGAACCTGAGGACGTCGACACAACGTGGGAGTCTGACAACAGTGCCGCCAGGAGAGGGACCCCAGGAAGTTGAGGTCAGGAGAGGGACCCCAGACCGGAGACTTGGTCTCCGAGTCGTAGGTCGGGGGTGGGTAGAGGTACCCGTTCGTCTGTTCGTAGAGTCCGACCCCCGCCCCCCCGCCCACGACAACCGTGACTGGAGACACGTTTTAAGAGAGGTGAAACGGGAGACATGTGGTAGGACGG
>SJYO01036187.1:3140784-3315101 GCA_006410555.1 Capra ibex
GGGAGTCTGACAACAGTGCCGCCAGGAGAGGGACCCCAGGAAGTTGAGGTCAGGAGAGGGACCCCAGACCGGAGACTTGGTCTCCGAGTCGTAGGTCGGGGGTGGGTAGAGGTACCCGTTCGTCTGTTCGTAGAGTCCGACCCCCGCCCCCCCGCCCACGACAACCGTGACTGGAGACACGTTTTAAGAGAGGTGAAACGGGAGACATGTGGTAGGACGGCGTGAGAGAAGACTCCAAGACTTCGAAGGGGGTAGGGGTGATCACTCCCCCAAAGACTCGTACACCTTTGAAAAGGAGGAAGTATCGAGGGAGGGTCTCCGTACCCAGGGTAGGGCTAAGGGAACAGAGAGACAAAAGAAAAAGAAAGGAAGAAAGAGGGTTGGACCAACACACCTCTAATCGAACGGAAAAAAACCTTTAGACTTCCAGAAAACGGTCGTACGTCATCCACAAGATACCTTCAACAAGGTGTACGTCCACATAAAAAAAAATTTCTAAATAGACGAATATTTATCTATTTACATAGATAATGTGATCCAGAAGTAACGACACGTACCCGAAAGAGATCAACACCGTTCTCCCCGACGAGAAGCAACGTCACACGTCCGGAGAGAGACGCGACCGAAGAGAACAACGTCTCGTACCCGAGTACCCAAGTCATCAACGTTGTGTACCCGAGTCATCGACACCGACCACCCTCACGACCGAGTCATCAACACCGCGGACCCGAATCAACCCGGTACGTACGTCTGTATTCAAACTACATAAAGACCCCTCTCCCCTCGTCCCCTCCACTAGAGGTTCAGAATGAGGAGACGGTGGAACTCTTTACCATATAAAGATATGAAAGTTTTACTGGTGGTGTTATTCAGATCAGTGGGAGACAGTGGTATGTCACTATAATATATCAATGACTGGTATAAGGGGTGTGACACATAAAGTATAGATGTTGAGTAAATAAAAAGTTGTCCTTCAAACATGCAGAAGTAGAAGAAGTACATAAAGAGGGAGGGGAGAGGAAAAGGGGAGACCGATGGTATACAAACAAGAGACATAGATAATGAGACAAATACAAAACAATAAAAACAAGTAAACACAAAATAAAATATAAGGTACATATTCACTTTAGTATTGTCATAAACAGAAAGAAATAGACTGAATAATTGGATTATGGAAGATCCAGTTGAGTGTAACAACGTTTACCGCTTTAAAGTAAGAACAATACCGACTTATATATAAGTGTGTGTGTGTGTGTGCATATATATAAATATAGAACAAATAGACAAGTAGATGACTACCCGAAAGTACAACGAAGGCGTAGAATCGATGACGTTTAATGCGACGGTACTTGTATCCCACATATATAGAAAGAGTTAATCATAAAAGTGAAAGAACCTATTTATGATTCCTCATCTTAACGACCTAGTGTACAATAGAGATGAAAAATAAAAAACTCCTTAGAGACTTAACAAAAGATATCGTCGACATGGTCAGATATAAGGGTGGTTGTCACGTGCTCCCCCCCGAGGTCCGAGGGGCAAAAAAGTGTAAGAGGAATTGTGCATAAACAACAGAAAAACTATTGTTGGTAAGACTGTCTACATTCAACTGTAGAGTAACACCAAAACCAGACATAAACGGAACTTCTAATCACTACAACTCGTACAAAAGTATACGAGTACAAAACCGTACAGAAAAGATCTTTTTACAGAGAAGTATAGGAGACGGTAAAGGTTAGTAAAAAACAACTCAACATACCCAAGAAACATATAAAACCCATATCTGGAGAATCACCTATATAGTAAACTTTTATTGAAGAGGGAAAGTCATCTAACAGGAAAGTAAGACGATTATCGAAGGAAATAATGTTTCAAAAAATCGAAATACATCAGAGTATACAAATAAAACGAAAACAAAGCGAACGAACTTCACTACACAAATTTTTTGTAACAATGATTCTGGTTACGGTATCACACATGACGGACAAAAAAGGATTTTCAAAAGACGTAAATTGAGAAATCAGGTGAAACTTAAAAGAAAACACGTACCACACTCTTTCGTTACGTCAAACCAAGAACACGTACATCGACAGGTCAAAAGGGTTGTGATAAATGACCTCTCCGACAGGAAAGGGGGAAAACATAAAAGCGGAAGAAACAATATCCAACTAACGGGTATATTCACGCCCAAGTAAAGACCCGAGAGATCAGACAAAGTGACTAGATGTACAGACAAAAACACGGTCATGGTGTGACAAAACTATCGACATCCAAACCTAATATCAAACTTCGGTCTCTGACACTATGCAGGTCCAAAGAAGAAGAAAGAGTTCTAACAAGACCGATAAGTCCCAGAAAACACAAAGGTCTTTAAAATCTTAATAAACAAGACCAAGACACTTTTTACGGTAAATATAAAGCTATCTCTACCATAACGCATACATCCAACGTAACAGTAAAATTACTCTAATAAAGAAAATTAGTTACTCGTGTCGTATGAAAAGACAAAGACAGTAGAAGTTAAAGAAAGTAATCACAGAATGTCGAAAGGTTAATGTCGAAAAATGAAAGAATCAATATAAACAAGGATTTATAAAATAATAAAAACTATGTTGACATTTACCCTATTAAAAGAATTAAAATGAAAGACTATCAAACAACAATAACATATCTTTACGTTGGTTAAAGACGTATGATTAAAACGTAGGAAGTTGAAATGATTCAAGTAACTACTCGAGAACATCAAGAAACCACCTTAGAAATCTAAAAGGTACATATCATAATACAGTAGACATTTGTCACTGTTAAAATGAATAAGGAAAAATTAAACCTAAGGAGTAAAGAAAAAGAACAGATTAACGATACCGATCCTGAACGTTATGTTACAACCAATTTTCACCACTCTCACCCGTAGGAACAGAAAAAAAAATTAGTATCTTGAAAGAATCTACGAAAATCGAGAAGTGGTGACTCATACTACAATCGATACCCGAACAGTATACATTAGAAATAATACAACTTTACAAAGAAGACATAAGTGAAACAACTTTCAAAAATAATATTTCCATATGACTTAAAAGAGTTTTCGGAAAAGATGTAGATAACTCTACTAGGGTACTAAAAATAAGAAGTTAAGTAATTACACCACATAGTGTAACTAACTAAACCCCTACAACTTTTTCGGAACTTTGAGACTTTATTTAAAGTGAACTAGTACGATATGCTAGGAAAATTACATAACAATCTACAAAGCGATCATAAAATACCTCCTAAAAAAAGTAGATACAAGTAGTCACTATAAACGGACATTATAGAAAAAAACACTATAGAAAAAGACCAAAACCGTGGTCTCACTCCGACCGGAACATCTTACTCAAACCTCCGTAATGAAAGAAACGTTTATTAAAATCTTCCTATTTGTAATTGAGAAGAGATTTACAAACCATTTTAAGTGGACACTTCGACAGACCAGGACCTGAAAACAAACAACCTTCAAAATTTTTAATGACTAAGTTTTTATTTATTGATTTATTTATTTTTAATTTTAATGACTAAGTTAAAGTACTAACCATTAACCAAACTAGTATAAAAGATAAAAAAGGACTAAGTTAGTGTCCTCTAACATGTAAGGATCTTAAACACGTAAAGAAGATCCAACGGGTAAAATAGTTGTATATCATATCAAATGGCATTAAAGAATACTAAGAAATGTAAAGACACCACAATCAATCTTGATTCATTGAAAAAGTGGAGACTAAAATAAATAAACCGGCAAGAGAGAAAAAAAGAACTGTTGAGACCGGTTTCCAGACAGTCAAAACAAACTCGAAAAGAACTACCCTTTTTTCTCAAAGATGACTAATCTCTTTGTCTTACTCCTCACTTGTGGCGGTTTCGGTTGTTGTCACTGTGATAGAAACGTAGGTCTTCGTTTTGAGATGAAGAGTAACTAGAGAAAATTTAGCCCTTTTTTTTTTTAAGTTCTATACGAGTTCTCTAAGTCTATCCAATAACGGCCCCTGGTCGCACTCCTTGAGGCGGGTACCGTTTCCAGTACTCCTTCCTCCGAACCGTATACGTTTCCGCACTAGTTCGGAGTCCTTTAGGGGACAAGGGCTCGTAGATGGGGGTTTTGGTCTCAGACAAAATACGAGAGTGGATGTGGAGACTGAAATGTCCCCCGAGAGGGGGTAGTGGTAAAGAGAGTCTCTTCCTCAATTGAACGTCGAGGTTCAGTTATTTTTAAGGACCCGTACTGTTCTCACAAAGTCGAATGCCTGAGGAGACTTCCAATAGATCGGACGGACATATCCAAGCAGTCCGGTGTCCACTAACAAATGTCGGAGGGTTGGACTCTCCGTGTTCTACAAAATCTGAATGATTTCCGTTTAAGGAAACCCTTCAACCTTTAACAGTCATATCACCCAACCAATCCTTAATATAACCACTTCCCAAAAAAGTAAACAATACGGTTATTAACGACGATTAAGGGACGGGACCCACACTGTTGCCACAGAGTCCAGTTTGGAGAGACGACTGTCTGATCGAACACACTGTCCTAATAGGTATGACGACGGTGATCCGTGTACTAACAAATGATGGAGAGTTGGTATTTGTCGTGTCTCTCAAAACCTCATAAAACTCTCAGAATTACTCGTATCCCGAAAAGAGTAACAACTCAGTTACTAACGACGGTCCGGAGGGATAGGAATCCGTGGACCCTTATATAATTAGTTACACAAACCTTATATCTTTTCCTTTATGTCATCAAAAATTCCAATCGTTATGGTCTGAAAAACTCAATTACTTAAAAGAGAAAACATTATCTAGTGACATGAAACAATATTTAGTGACACAGGAACGATACATTTTTACATTGAAATAGTGATAGAATTCTGATTTATCTAGAATTCCCCTTGTAACCACTTTCCTAAAAGTAAACAACCCGACTACAAACGACGATTTAGAGGTATAAGGGACAGGAATATTACTTATATTGATTATATATCCTCTTTATTCATAATTAGAAATTCGTATATCCTCTTTATTCATAATTGGAAATTCTAATTAGTACAATTGGAACCCAATTTATTTAAGGAAAGAACTAATATTGAGTGATGTGGGAGTGGGATATCCTTACGTTGAAATAAACCTCCCACCACGGACCAAATTCTTTTTTGTGGGAACCTTTTTTATTCAAAAAACCAATAGTCTTTCTTTCCTAGTATTTTACAGTCGTCCAGAGTACCGGTCTTCTACTACATTTTAGGGATTCTGGGAAAATACACTTCGTGGACTAAAACTATTTCCAGTCCTGACGACTGGGGGCGTACTGAGACATAAGTAGGGATACACATTGTTTTCCATATATTCGTTTGGATTTTTATTTCTTTTACCCTAGTCAAAGGTCTTTCTGACTAAGGGGGTACAGCGAAGAAAGAACGAGGGTCAAAGAGACCGACTTAAGGGTAGACCTCGTACCTACGATAAGGTGCATTTGGTTCAATAAGTCGGAGAAAAAGAGGTGATTAAAAGGATGATGTGATAGGCAAAGATTAGGGAGAGATAGACCTTAATTTATACATAAAAAGGTTCCTGCGGCTGAGGCAGGGGTGGAAGCTTAAGGGACCTAGGTGGCCCCGACCTGGGGCCGTCCAATCTCGTGCGGGTTCTCTCTGACCCGCCTCTATGACGATTCTGCGAAGGGTGTGGTCCTCTCTCCTCTTGACACCATCGTACCTGTCTCACGGACGGAAGACGAAAGAGGGTCTCGTCCGGGACGTTCAACCCTCCTAGTATGTATTTGCATTCTGAAATCGTAGACCTACTCCAATCCACCACGTACTGGAGGTACACCTCTGTCCGTTCTTGTGCGCATGTTGTTGTCTACTGTCTCCTCTTAATTGTGTCTCGTTGGTCTCGAGTAGTCACTAATCTAACCCATATTCTTACAATTCTAGTCCATCCGGATTAGTCTTTTCATCGATCTCTCTACCAAAGACTGGAGTCAAGTCTTTTTTACCACCTACCTACCTACCTTCTTCTCCGTCTTCCTGTCCCTTGTCTGGACTGGGTCACATCCGTCCGTGAGGTATTTAAGAGGTCCCTGGCTGGACTTGACTTGACGAACCTCTTTACAGACTTAAGTCTTCTGCACTATGACCCCTTGTCCTTAAATTACAGTCTCCTTTCCCTCTGTTCTTACGGGGACGGGTGGACTAATTCCCCATATTACTTGACACGATCCTAACCAAAGTTTCCGTACTAAAAGTTCCGTTCATTTATATAGTATCTCCAATTGTAATCGTGAGCGGGGTCAACGAATATTTCCCTCCGGAAGAAACTCTCACGACAAATTCTTATCTCCACTTTCACACTGAGGTTCACTGAGTGTCTCTAAACTAGCTGGCAGTTGTTACGTCTACTGAATCTACCAGACTTTTTACTTGTCCTCTCAAACCCGGTTATTCTATTGCTAACCCCGGTCGATTATTAAATTGGACTAGGTGTAACGATCGGTGCATCGATCTTTAGTTTACCGGAAAATTTTTGATATACATATGAAGGTACTCGAATTTCCCAATCGACGGATTTAGACATATTTACCAAAATACATGTCCATTAGTGGGAAACTCCTCATGTCAAAGACCATGTTATTTCAGCGAAAGAGGTCATTGTAGGTATATGAAAGAGACATATAGTAGTCTTGGAGGTCCCTTCTTAATACGACGGGGTGAGAGTCAAGGAGACACTTATTTCTGACCTATTTTTAGAGAGGTTTTGACAGAATAGTGTTCCATGCGTGTTTGACTAAACGATGGTCGTCGGTCATCTTCCGACAAATGTACAGTCACTACTTGACCCTTACGTGTGATCTGGACTGATTTACACTGGACAGAAGGTGCTTCGAAATAAGATTTCCTCGTTCGTGGGTGTCGGGTGGTACTTTGACGTCGTCTTAAGTCACTCCATTTGACAGAATAGGTGGTCGTTCTGGGTGTCACACTTCTCCATAAAATACGAGTTGTGGACATCCCATAAACGAGGACTTAGTCCTGATAACGGGACTGGGTCTCCGCGAAGTTCTCCGGAAGATTGGGTTCTGGGACCGGAGATTTGGTTTGTGTATTACTGGGGTTTAATAACCGAAAAGGAAAAAAAAACTCCAGAGTGATCGAGGGAGTACGTGGGTGGGAAAGTCTGTTCTTAGAGATATAAGTCTGGGAGTTGGACGTCTTCTTTGAAGAACGAGAAACGGGGAGAAACGATTTATGTAGGAGACACTTGAGGCCCTCTTTCTTCACGTACATTCGAGGACTCTCGTCCCAGTTTACGTTCTGGTTCTGAGATCTTGGAATCCCTTTGAATCATGCCGTAATCTCGAGCCTTCTGAGGGACGTCCGGGGAGGAACTGCGTCCAGTAAATGACGCAGTCTGAGTGAAAATCGAGGCGTGACGGTGGCACACCAGGGTCCCGTTTAGGGTCCAGTGAACAGAAGAAAGGGGAAGTTCACCCACTCCCCGTGGCCCTTCCACCGAGTGGTGTGGAGCTGTAAAGGGGACGGGGAGGAGACGAGTTTCGATAGTGTTAAAATAAAATCGAGTGTATAGAGGAACAGTAACGGGCATCCTTTGTTTCCACTGGTCTTTAAACGACCAATAGTTCGTCAAAATAACCGGTCAAAGTTGGTGTAAAAACCCAAGACCTGAGTGCTCACTCAACGATACCGGATCTGCCTCCGATATCGAGGAGTTATCTACCCTTATGAATAAGTGTATGTTTTGTGTTTCAGTAGATCTTTTAGTGACTGTATCTGGTTTATTGTATCTTTCGTTAAGACTCTTTACGGGCGTCAGTTCGTTGATTGGAGGGGGACGGTACAGGTTGGGACGGGTGGGTTATCAGGGGACGGGCGGGGAGGAGTCGGGAGATGAAGGTGCGCCCGAGTGTCCTGACTTCACGTCAATGAGTGTCTCAGGTGTCCTGCCGTATTTGTTAAGTGTTTCACCGAGTCGGGTCCCTGTCATGTCGAGTTAAAGAGGACCCCACTCGACAGTCTCTCGCAGCTTCTTAACTACGAAAAGTTAACACCACGACTTCTTTTGAGAACTCTCAAGAAACCTGACGTTCCTCCAGTTTGGACAGTTAGGATTTCTTTTAGTTAGGACTTATAAGTGACCTTCCTGACTACGACTTCGACTTCGCGGTTATGAAACCGAGGGACTACGTTTCTCGGTTGAGTAACCTTTTCTGGGACTACGACCCTTTCTAACTCCCGTCCTCCTCTTCCCCTGCTGTCTCCTACTCTACCAACCTACCGTAGTGACTGAGTTACCTGTACTCAAACTCGTTCGAGGCCCTCTACCACTTCCTGTCCCTTCGGACAGCACGACATCAGGTACCCGAGCGTTTCTCAGACTGTGCTGTAGTAGGACGGTAAAGGAAGTCCTCGGAGGACCTTATCTGAGGACTCCGAGGGTCGGACCACAGGTCGACAAGGGGTAACCGGAGTAGTGTCTTGTCGTGGTCCAAAGACCTTTTCTAGTTCACGTCGGAAAGGTACCCTCTTTCTCACTCCCAGGGTTTCGGTGGTAGTCTTCATTTAGGGGGAACACATTTCCTTTAGACCTTTATATTATCACCCTAATAAACGATGAGGAACGACATCTTCCTGAAGGGACTACCGAGTCTCCCATTTCGCAGACGGATGTTACACCCTCTGGGTCCAAACTAGGGACCCAGCCCTTCTAGGGGATCCCTTCCTTTACCGTTGGATGAGGTCATGAGAACGGACCTTTTAGGTTACCTACCTCCTTGGACCACCCGATGTCAGGTACCCCAGCGTTTCTCAGCCTGTACTATCTCGCTGAAGTGTTCGTTCGTTCGTTCGATGTCTTTCGTGCCTCACCCGTACCCTCCCCGAGACCGGTTGCGACTAAGGCCCAGAGAAGAGAGGAGAGGTGACATCCCAGAGTCCGGGTCACGGGACCTTCGGTGAGGACCTACTCTAGGTCTCGGTCCGGTGGTAGGAGAGATCATAGTCTTCTTACACCATGTCAGATGTCGGAGTGTTTACGGAGGGTGTTCCGTCTGCAACAATGAAGATAAATACTCACGGCGAACGAGTCTCTGTAATCTATTGGACGGGTTCAAGTATGTCCATCTTTTCTCCACTCTAGTCCTGAGTTTTGGTCCAAACCCAATGTTCCGGTCATAGGGAAGATGCAGGGTCAATAGTACTACTCGTTTCTAAATGAATGATAGATGACACCGTGATCCCAGTCTTTGACACCAGACTCCACTCCTTCCGAATACGTTTGTCTCCTTCCTCGTTGAAGTTTTCGAGTCCGACCACACACTCCAAGTATTCGGGTCGAGGTAGTCCTGTCTACCTGACCCTTCTTCGTCAACCTACAGTTCCCGACTGTACTCGTTACCGACGTCGTCTCTCTCTCTCACCCAAGGGTGTAGACGGGACTCGGAACTAGGGTAATCCCGGACGTAGGGTAAAAGGTCAAGAGATCACAACTTTCCGACCCTTCGAAACGAGTGAGTACTGTGAGTCGAATCAAGAAAAGAGAATTCCTCCGGATTCCTCTGAAGAATCGCGATTCGCCGGAGAATTTCTTCACATAGGGGTTTCGGTGTCGGTGGGGAGTTTCGAAGGGATCCTCACCTCCCGTCTCTCACTGAGACAAGGGATCACAACGAGAGTTCTCGAGAATTAATCTAATCGTTAGTTAGGGGTGTCATCATATCGAAGTACCCAAATCTTCAAGGACCCAAATGTTTGACGGATGTATGGGTGTCAGGATAAATTGGGAGCATTGTTTCTCTCGAAACAACCATCGAGTCGACCATTTCTTAGACGGACGTTACGTCCCCTGGGGTCAAGTTAGGGACCCAGCCCTTCAAGGGAACCTCTCCCTATCCGATGGGTGAGGTCATAAGAACTCGAAGGGACCACCGAGTCTACTCTTTCTTATACGAACGTTACGTCCTCTGGACCCAAGTTAAAGACCCAACTCTTCTAGGGAACCTTCTCCCGTGCCATTGGGTGAGGTCATAAAACCGGACCTTTGAGGGTATCTGTCTCCTCGGACCGTCCGATGTCAGGTACCCCGGTGTTTCTCAGTCTGTGCTAACTCGCTGATTCGTGCGTTACTTCTCTCGTTCCAGTGACCGCCGTAGTACCACCATCTTGGTCCCGGACTGAAGTCGACTACGAGAAGGGTGGTAGTTCTGGTAGTGAATCTAATCTCGGTCTTAGTACCTCTCCTCCAATAAGGTTCCATATTTACGGTGACCTCTATTACTCCTCGTCCTGTTTCAGGGTCGAAGGGGGACGGTCCGGGAGAACGGTAATCGTAGTACATTGACAACCGTTAACTGTGAAGACTTGACACCACGACCTCTTCTGAGAACTCTCAGGGAACCTGACGTTCCTCTAGGTTGGTCAGGTAGGATTTCCTCTAGTCAGGACTTACAAGTAACCTTCCTGACTACGACTTCGACTTTGAAGTTATGAAACCGGTAGACTACACTTCTCGACTAAGTAACCTTTTCTGGGACTACGACCCTTTCTAACTTCCGTCCTCTTCTTCCCCTGTTGTCTCCTACTCTACCAACCTACCGTAGTGGTTGAGCTACCTGTACTCAGACTCGTTAGAGGTCCTTAACCACTACCTGTCCCTCCGGACTGCACGACGTCAGGTACCCCAGCGTTTCTCACCGTGTGCTGACTTGCTGACTTGACTTGACACCCGTCTCCACCCGTCGTACCGACACCGTCCTGGGTGTCAAGACTGGTTTTAACTCAGTCTGTCGTATTTACAATGATAGTACTTTTAGGTTGTTAAGAAGATCTCGAATACCCAATCCTTCAGGAATCACGAAGAGGTCAGAACGTTCAGTATATTCCAAACTCGACCCTTTCTGAAACTTCTCGTAGAGATAAGACGTCCGTTCCTCGACTCCAGGTCTCTCCCTCCAATTCAAGGGTTCCAGCATGTCTATGGTGGTCCGTCTCGGCCCAAAGGGTAGGACCAGAGGACTGAACTAACACCGTTCGTACACTAAACACACCTTCGAGACTTCTCGGAGTTTGTTTAGGTCTCGGTGCTGATTCAGTGTGAAAGAGTTTCCTACAGGGGAGGTACGTCGGGTTCTCCGTCCTCGGTGCACCTGGGGCACTTCCCTTCCCCTACACGCTGGTTAGGGACGACGAAGGTTCTGGGAGGGTGAGTCTTAAACCACTGGTAAAAGTAGAGGAGAGAGGAGTGAGTAAGAAGGGTGTGAGTGGGGTCACCCGGTAGGGTGGTTCTTGTGCGTCAGGAAACGGAACAGTGGGTAGGATTGATATTTACTCCCGTAAACCCTCTTCTATTCGCCGTAAACGTCTCAAAAATGGTCAACGGTTCGCGACACGATGGGGAGTGGAGGGAAGCCATCTGTCCACTCCCCTCGTCCGCTTCGGGGGTGTGGACAAGTGAAGAGAAGTAATTCGTGCGGAGAGAGATGGTTGCGGGGGAGGGTGTGTGTGGGTAGAGTCCTAAGTTTATCCCAGGAGGAACGTCAATCAGTGAGGAAGGGAGAGGACCGACTTCTTGATCAGTCTAATCCCACCCTGTTTGTTATATTCTATGGTCGGCGATTTAGGGACGACGGACACCTGGGGGTCCGTCCTCTCGGGTCTAGACGTCGTGGCGTGGATAGTGTGTGGACCAGGGGTCTGTGCGACACTTATGCCGTCGTAGTTCCTTCGCCTGTCAGACTCAGAGGGACAAAGGGTCCTCCACTCCAACCCGACCGTCGACACTGTGGTTTCTATCCTCGCTGGAAAGGCCGGAGGAGTGGGACGGAGTTCGGCTCAGTTTCCCGTATTTACAGTAACAGTACTTTTAGGTTGTTAAGAAGATCTCGGATAACCAATCCACAGGACTCTCTTGCGAAGAGGTCAGAACGTTTCAGTACTTTCCAAGATTGACTTCTTCTGGTACCTCTCGTAGTCCGACCCGTCACGACTCTACCCGTCTCTAGGAGGCGGTCTGAGACCTCTCACGAGGGATTTTCTACGACCAGAGTCACCGTCGTAGCGGTAGGTGGACGAGACGCGGGGAGTCCCTCAGAGACCCGGGACCAAAGGACGACTCAGGCCCCGACTCCGGCGCCCGTCCGTCCGGTGAGCTCGCCCAGTCGTCCCACCGTACCGCCGACCTTTCTGACGGTAACCTCTCGGCGGACGCGTAGGACCCGGGTCGCGGAGACGTCGTCCGGTCTGCCGCGTCCCGTACGGTGGTGTCCACCGACAACTTCGGGTACATCTAGGTCCCCAACGTCGTCGACGACTCCAACGGGTTTTCGTACCTCTACCACTTTCGGTGCAACCAGCTTAGACGGTTCCCTCTTCGTGTTCCTAAAGTCTCGACCTTCCCGGGACCCTCTCTCAGGGCGAGGGATGTCTTGTCTCCTCCTTCGACTTAGGGTTCCTCCTGGTGCACCCCAAGATATTAGTCTTTCCTAGTGTCGACCCTGAGGTTGGACCCTGAGGATTGAGGTCCCAAAACGGAGTGACTAAATAAATAAGTAAAACACGGTGTCCCACTACTGTCCTCGACTCCGAACGAGATTCGACTGAAATCTCTGTGTCTGTATCAGTCACTGTCCTCGTCGGGCTTGACCTAGTGATCGAAACAGGGTTTTAGAACTTAACACTTAGGGGATTGCCTACAGTTCGTGCCCACTCCGTTAAAGACATTTTAGACGTCCTTTTTACTGGTACTAAGATCGGTTCAAACCCGTGTGGGCGTAAGGGTGAATACAGTATCTTTGCCCATGTGTGACGGGAGACTGGGGAATCCCAGGCAGGGTCAGTAAGACAGTAAGTCCATAACAGGCACACTCATAACTGACACGGTCCGGCCACGACCCCTGGAGCATCCGTTAGTCACCTCGGACTGTCGGATCTCCAGGGTACCTCGGTGGAGGTTGACACGTCGAAGATCCATGTCCCGTAGGTCCGTAGAACAAGGACCGGTCACGACAAGAGGCAGTAGTCTTTAATGTAGGTCTCTTACAGGGAAAACGTCCCTTTTGTTTAAAGAGAGGACCTGTCAGTTTTACGCTCGGAAGTTTCTGAGACTATTCTAAGGAAGGTCTATATTATGAGAAAGACTTTTACTTTACTTTGAAGAGTACGGTTGTCCTTTCGACGACCCTACCCGGGGTCGGAAGACGGTCTGCGTGGTACCGATTCGATACCGTGCCCGACGTGTGACTCAACGGGTCGCGAAATCACCTCCGACATCTTAGTGACTCGCGGTACCGTCTCGACCTTCCTTAACTCCCAATGCCGTGTCTGGACTTGGATCCAGAGGAGAGAAATTTCGTTGTTAAGACGTGGTAAAGTTGGTTACTTGAGTTTCCGTTTCGAGTTCACGGACGAGACATTTCACGGTACTTTCGAAGGTTATACGACCCAGGAACCCACGAGAGGTCACACCATGAACGTCGGGTTCTCTTCTTTTCTATGTCCCAGTCCTATAAACTCTCTTTCGTACTTAGTGTCTCAACTCTTCGTATCTTCACTCTCGTTCCCCCCCTGGTCGGAGTCGTTGTTTGGGTCCGAGGACGTCGTACTTGCACAGACCGGACGCGGGGTCAATTGACTTGTGGACCCCCGACGTCTGTAAACTCTTCGACGAGACCGATTCCACACGTAAGTAGAGTAGACGAGGTAGTCATATACATATCACGGATCTAATCCGGTCTCTGACTCCCAAAGGTTCCAAAGAAGTGAACCCTTCGTAGACAAACCTAACGGGCGCGGGGNCGGGCGGGGCGGGGGGGGGTGGAGGGCTCGGTCCGGGTCCAGCCCCGAGCTCTACGTGGACCTCGGGACCTCAGAAGCCTCCGAGGTCGAGTCAGGACCTCCCGTCTGGACGACGTCGCGCCGGACCGTCTCCGAGGTGACTAACAGCCCCCGTTCCCGTTCACGTTCCTCTGTCGAAGGACGGTTTCTGAGCCCCTGCTCTCCGGTCCTCCGGTCGCACGGCACCTCCCTTCGACCCACATGGCCTTTCGTTCAAATTTCGTCACTTACAGACGAGTTGAGTCCCAGGGGCTTCCCGAAGACCAAAAGACTCCCTGTGAAGCAAGGACGTGACGAATGAGCCTCTCCGGGAACTATTCACTACAGTGAATATATACCCAGACTCCCTGTCCCACTACTACCACCACTGATGTCCTCCGTTCGTTCTTTCGAAGAGCATCCAAGGAACTATTACCCGCTTGCCGGAAGAGTAGCGACCACGGTGGTCGAGTCGATACTCACAACCCTTATTCTGTTGTTATTTTCAGACCTATTTCAAACCGGATTTTTCTGGAACTAAGTTAAGAACCGAGGTAGAGAATGATCTTCACCGTGAAACCTGGTCAATAAAGTGGAGAGACTTCGAGTCTAACGAATCTACAGTTCCCCTCTTCCAGTGGGGATTCATCGTGTTCCGGATTTACACGAACCGTGTATCTTTCGGGAGGAAGGAAGATAAGACACGAACTGATCTCCACCCCCGTCAGGGATCTTGTCCAATCCCCATTATACCAGTAACGAATTTCCCATTAAAATATTTATCGGAGACCAGGTGTGGTCACAGGTTTTTCACCAATTCTTCCCCATGTTACCCTGACAATGTTAAGTCATAACGACTTGAGAGAGAGAGAGAAAAAAAAAATCGAATTTTTTTTAAATAAAAATTAACTTCCTATTAACGAAATGTTATAACACAACCAGAGACGGTATGTAGTTATACCTAGAACGACTTGAGAGACCGTCTCAACACAATTACAGTACTAGTTGGAAGGGGAATGAAAGAAAGGCCTTTTCTACAAACCGAACTCGCACGGGATCCTACTCGTCTAACTCTGATCTTTGTTATCGTGTCCCCTCTAGTGAGATTCTCGACCATCCTTCCCCGTCAGACCCAGACGACCAGTCACTCAGGAGTCCTTCGAAGGTCTCGTTTGACACGTGTCCCTCAGGGACCCCGTCAGTGCGCGACGAGGGTAGTATGTGGGGCTCGACGCGTACTCCTCAGACGACATGCTCTCTCGTGGGTCAGTGGGACTGTCCACTGGTGTGTGAACAGGGGTGGGGGGAGAAGAATCCTCTCGTCCTTGTCTACAGAAATTTATGGTGAACGGTCGTAAACCCGACGGGTCTTTGTCGTGAAAGGAAAGAGTCCTGTTCGAGTGGGGGTTTACCGGACTGGACAACCGTCATAGACTTTGAATCCGACGGCAGATAGAGTGAGGGTTCTTACTGGTTTTAGTCCGTGGACCTTGTGTCAGGAGAATCTTCCAGGGTAAAACAAAAAGTATCTCCTCCTTCCGGGAAGAGTAGTGAAGGTCTCGATCTTAAACCCTTCGTCCCCATGCCTCAACTCCTTTCTTTGCTCCTCTAAGGTCCGGATCCAAGATAAGCAGTGAAGTGAAGCGGTGAAGGATCGACACACCGGAACCCGTCCAGTCCATAGGAGAGACTCGGAGACGAAAGAGTAATTGTTCTGTTTCCCAACTTAAACCTCAAAGTCCCAACACGGGGTCCCGATTAATAAACTTTTGCCGACAACTTTTCCTCAAGTTTCAGAACAAGTCGACATCGTCCCCTTCTTACGACTCTCTGTGTGAAGTACCCGGTGTTTGGCGGTAGACCTGGTTTAGTAAACTTTTAGGGAAAGTTTGGCAGATCGTTTGACAGTCAACGAACCGGTTTAGATGAGTACCAGTATAGAAGTAATCCCGGTTTATCATAAAATTTTACGAATTTAATCAACGGTTTTAACATCTTATGTCTTTAAAGTGTAATGTCCATGAGTGTACCGTACAAAACTGGCCTACCCTCAGTGTCGACGGGTAAAAGTGTGGCCAAATCCGTGGTAGAAATTTCGACGTGGGCAAACAATGGACGGACTGGGACCGTCGGAGATACGACACGACGGCACGATTCAGTGAAGTCAGCACAGGCTGAGACATGCTGGGGTACCTGACATCGGGTGGTCCGAGGAGACAGGGGCCCTAAGAGGTTCGGTCTTATGACCTCGCTCAATGGTACGGGAAGAGGTCCCCTAGAAGGGCTGGGTTCGTGGCTTGGGTGCAGAGAATTCAAAAGACGTGACCGTCTGCCCGTGACCGTCTGATCGCGGTGGTCCCTTCCTCCGAGTCTACCACTTCCGAGACGGACGTCACGCCCTGTGTGCCCAAGTTACGGACCCAGCCCTTCGGGGGACCTCTTCCTTTACCGTTGGACAAGGTCATAAGACCGGACCTCTTAGGGTTCCTGGTTCCTCGGACCATCCGATGTCAGGTACCCCAGTGTTTCTCAGTCTGTGCTGACTCACTCATTGTGCGTGTATTACGATTTACTCTAGAAGTTTGTCGAAACTTCCCTAACTATCTTTGGTAAGTTTTACTTACGTATAATCTTGACAGGGAAAAGTGTGGCCTTGTCTGTGGTAGAAATTGACGAAGTGGGTAAACAATGGATGGACCGGGGCCCTCGGTGACACCGGGACAGGATTATGGGTGGAAGAGAGAAGAGACGTAAAAAGGTGGAGGACGAGGACGGAGATGGAAGGGTTTGGTCTGGTGTGTGAACGGAAGTAGTCCCCGTAAGAGTAGGGTGTGTCTGGTGTAGACCTGTGACTTCTTTCCGCGGGTCGTCCGCTATATCCGGTCGTGTTACTGCTTCCAGTAGAAGTGTCAAGCCTAGAACCGGGCACTCTACCACGACTGCGACGATTGGGCCCTGCCGTCGGGGGCGCACCGACGGTGGCCCGGTGCTCCTCGTCTGCCGGACAAGCGTCCCGGGGTCGAGGGAGGAAGCCGGACGGGTCGGAGGCAGAACTGAAACTCCAAGAACGTCTAAAGCACCGTCTACTCCGACATCGTCCGACACTCGTACCGGTGACCATCCTACTTCTACCGATCCCACCAGGTCCACTACATCCGGGCACCGGGGGTTCCCTTCGCCTTCAGACGGGTCGTCAGGTCGTGAGGTCTCGGGACCTAGTGGAGAGCATGCCTTTTTTACTTCTGAACTCCCTCCGACTCCTGGCGGCGGTCGTCGGTCCCCCGACGCTACTCGCCCATCCACCTGGCCGACCCGACGACCTCCGACGCGTCCCCCACTGTCTGCCGGTCCATCGCCAGGTCGCAGTACCGGTCGTCGTACATCCACCTTCGTTTGTACGAGTCGTGGACGTCCATGAACTGCCGGGCCGTCTCGCCCAGCCCCGGGGCCTTCGCCATCCACTACAGGGTGTCGTCGACCCCGTCGTGGACCTTCTCGCGGTGCGGGTCCAGCCAGTCTCGGTCTACGTCGTGCTTGTGGACGTACGCCCTCGCGAACGCCTGGCCGACAGGGTGGCAGTCTTCGTGGCAGTCCAACGGGGGACAGCGGTCGCGGTCCTGTCACCGGTCCTGCGGCTAGAGGTGGAACCGGTCGAGGAGTAGGGCCGGGTCGGTCCCACACCACCGCAAGCACCGTCGCTCCCACGAGGGGCTCCATCCTCGTCGGCAGGTTCCTCCGGACCTTAGGTACCACCTTCAAACGACCCTCTCTTCGTCCGCCCCTCCGCCCCTACCTGCGTCTCACACTCGCGTTCATCTCTCCTACCTCCTTACTCTGCCTCACCCGTCCTCCTCCAATTTCTGCCTTCTTTCCCCTTCCCATCATACTGGTCTTCCTTCGACTCTGACACACCGTCCTCAATTCTCCCGTCCCTACCTCTCCTACTCCCTCTTACTCCATTCCTTCTTCTACGACTCGGGTCTCTTCCCGCCCCCATGGGCCCTCGCTTCCCTTCGTTCTCAGTCCCTCGGCTCCTCAGTCCTTCCCCTCTTACCCGCTCCGACCCGTTCCGCTCGGAAGACCTTCCCATATTTCCGCCCCCCCCCCCCCCGACCGTGGTGAGGGGTCACGCGGAGTTTAGGTGAAAGGCGTTTGAAAGGACCTTCGCCCACGGGGATTTGGACAAACGTCCTCGCGAGGACCGGCCTCCTCAGCGACCTTTTGCGGCGACTCGGGTGTGCGGGCCCGACCGCCGAGCCGCGCTCGTCCGAAATACGCGAGCGTAGGCTCTCGCGCGCGGCGCACCGAGGACGGCCCCTCCCGCCTCACTGTGGCATTCGCTGGTTGGCGCCCCGGGTCTCTCCGACCGACCCCCCCGCCCCCCCCGCCCCCCGCGTCCTCACCCCTGAGCTCCCTCCGGGCCCTCCTCCCCGTCTCCCCGTCCACCCGGGGCCTGTCTGTCCCTCGGTCTCTTCGGGTGCCGCACCGCTCGCGGGTGGCCGGCCGCCGCGGGCGCCTGTCTGCTCGAGGGGCTCCGAGCGCGGACCGTGGCAGCCTGACAGAGGGCTCTGTCCACGCGCGGGTCCCCTGCCCACCACCGGCGGGTGGATGGCCCCTGGGGCGCCGGCCGTCGCGACCGCCCAGGGACAGGGGGTCCATCGGGGGGTTCCCACCGGTCCACCCGCTCCGTCGCGGGGTCTGCCTCGGGCCCCGGCGGCCGCCACCGCAGACTGGCGTCCGAAACCCCTTTGGACCTCGGTCTTTCCGCCCTTCTTTTGTTTCCGCTCCGACACCCACCTCTCCTCCGTCGACGCCTCTCGCGTGCCACCCTGCTCGGCCAGGACCCCTTGGCCCCAGGTCCCGTCCCGAAGCGGAGGTCCGAAGGGCCTCAGAACGTGGTCGCCAGTGGAGTTCCGCCAAATTGGTGGGACCCTCCATCTTTTGCCTCCACAACCTTCAGTGTCCTAAGCGAGATCTTTTTAGTGTCTTGACCGCTCCGTCACCTCCGCCCTGATCTGGGTCACGAAAAGGGTCTCGCCGGAAACGATTGTAGGCACTCTCCGTGCCCACGTCTATTTTTCTTCGGTGGCCCCGGGTCTCCTTCGAGTGTCCCGCCACCTCTGTCACGTTGTCACGGCGCCACGACCCACACCTTAAGTAAAATAAAATCGTGTATCTCCTCCACCTAGTGACCCTGAGGTCTCGTCTTCAAGGAATCCTCACTGTTGTCGTAGCAGGCGATGGGCGTCTTTCCGGTCCAGGGTAGTAGTCAGACCTCCAGGCGAACAGAACGGAAAATTAGTTTGGACTGGGGGGAAATATCACAGTAGGCAGGCGGTGCATAGGTTAATTCCAGGGAAGAACTGAGCGGAGGTGGGATGTGTCGGACGTGTAAGTAGAGGTCGAGTAGGAAGTACCAAGTTTGTGAGTGTAAGGAGTGGATTTTATATAATCGAAGGAAAACACGACACGTCGGGTTGGGAAACTGTCGCTTTGAGTTTTCCCGACAAACAGAGGTAGAAGAATGAGGGTAAGTAAAGAGCTACATAAGTAAATTTTAATATATATCCATTTGTATACTATAGTTTGATATACATGGTAAGACCTTGAACGAAAAATTTAAGGTGAGATAAAAAATCCAGACGGGTACCATTATGTATCTAGATCGAATAAGTCGAAGAGTACATGTGATAACTTCATACACTTATATTACGTAAAACAAATAAGTACTAAAATCCCAAAAAAAGTCGAAAAAATCGATAAGTTAAAAATTACGATGTTACTTGTAAGAAACATATACACAGGAATACAAGTACACACTCTTAAAGAGAGTCCACATGTATGTCTACATATACGAACTACATTCATAATAACCTGGTATGTCACATACTTAAAAGTTAATCTATCTAGGTATAGAATTTAAAACAGAGGTTTACACAACACGGCTAAATCAGAGGGTGGTCAACGCAAACTCAAAAGGTGGCAGCAGTCAGTCTGAAAGAGTAAAAGTGGTTAAATTATCTATACTTTATCGTAGAGTACGACGAAAATAAGATAAAGTGACTGATAATTAACTCATAGAATGGTACACAAATAAACAACAAACCCGAAAACACTCAACAATATAGGAGACGTACAAAAAACTAGTGTACCAAAAAGAATAGTCAAACATCCTTTAGAGATATACAAGACTATACTTAGAAAATACATAAGACTATGTAACGTATAGAAGAGATAATGAATAGAAAACAAATACCCTAGTAAACAATGTTTCTTTCAAAAAATTACTTTAGTCATAAAAGAAAATAGTAAAGACGAAAACACTGAACACAAGGGATAGAGTTCTTGTCTCTCCAGGGTATCAAAAAAGATTGGGTAAATTGTAAACCAAAAGTAAAAGATCCAGAAGTAGGTAAATCTTAAATAAAACACATACACACTCTATTCTCAGTCGAAGTGAAAAGAGGGTGTACTGCTTAGTCAAGAGTCAAATGACTCATGAGGCAAGGGTGGCAGTGGCCATATTATGTAATTCAAAGTTTCAGACATAGACCACGATAAAGACCCCAGAGACGAGACAAGGTAACAAAATAAAAATAGGGACAAGATCATAAAGTGACAAAATACAAGATTTCGAAATATTATTTGAAATTACATATCCCCCTTTTCGGTTGTTCGGAGGTAGAACAAGAATAAAAGTTTGGTAAAACCTTTAACACTCCAATCCATAGTCAAACAGATCATGGTGTTTTTAAAGACAACTCAAAAGTAAACTTTCGTAACTTAAATCTCTTATAAAACCCCCCTCTTAACTGTATAAATATTAAAATAAGTCTAGATAAAATACAGGAGGTTATTATAAATTATTAAAAGAACTATTTACAGAAGGGTGTCTCCTCGGTCCGTCCAATGTCAGGTACCCTGGTGTTTCCCAGTCTGTACTGATTCGTTGACTAGTCGTCCGTGAAAAAGTGTCCAAATGAGGGTACATGGGTCATTAAAGACAACGGTGAGATGTATCTTAAAACAAGATAGTATAAAAGATTATTGATAATAAACAGTCAATAACGGTCATAAACCCCCATTATAACTAAAAAATTGAACGAGAATTTAAATCGTTAAACGACGTGGGAGAATATAATCATTTAATAAAACCTGATAGATACGAATATTACAAGAGACGTTTGTCGTTAGTAAAAAACAGAAAGTAAAGTTAAGATAAATTGAGTAAAGAAAAGGAACAGAATCACATAATCGATTCTGAGGTGATGTTACAAGTTATCGTCTGTTGTAACTAAAGACTGAAATCACTTTTACGAAGATTTCAAAGTAGTAATTTATAGTATGAATACCATCTAGGAGAAGTGAAACATTAAAATTTTTATAGGAGTAAAAAAATGCACGTGTATCAAATTTCTAAAATATAAGAACCCGAGGTTTTAGTGACTCCTATCACCGTATCGGTACTTTATTTTTCTACGAACGAGGACCCTTCCTTTCGATACTGTTTAGATCTGTCGTATAATTTTTCGTCTTTATAGTGAAACGGTTGTTTCCAGACAGATCAGTTTCGATACCAAAAAGGTCACCAGTACATTCCTACACTCTCAACCTGACACTTCTTCCGACTTGTGACTTCTTAACTACGAAAACTTGACACCACAACCTCTTCTGAGAACTCTCAGGGAACCTGTCTTTACTCTAGTTTGGTCAGGTAGGATTTCCTTTAGTTAAGACTTATAAGTAACCTTCCCGACTACGACTTCCACTTCGAGGTCACGAAACCTGTGGACTACACTTCTCGACTGAGTAACCTTTTATGGGACTAAGACCCCTTCTAACTTCCGTTTTTCTCTTCCCCCGTCGTCTCCTGCTCTACCAATCTAACGTAGTGACTGAGTTTCCTGTCCTCAGACTGGTTTGAGACCCTCTATCACCTCCTATCTCCACGGACGTCATGACGACAAGTACCCCAACGTTTCTCATCCGGTACTGAATCATTGACTGTTGTCGTTGTTATATATATGTACAACGAGAAACGGTACGAGACCTCCTCCCGTACCGTTGGGTGAGGTCGTAAGAACGGACCTCTTAGGGGTACCTGTCTCCTAGGACCGCTCGATGTCAGGTACCCCAGAGTTTCTCAGTCTGTACTGACTCGCTGATTCGAGTCGTTAGAAGGGTTATCTCATTAGCCTTATCACTCAGAGGTGGACTCCGACTGAATATACTTGACTTTCAACTTAGACATTCCTCATTACCTCTAACTATTTCAGAGAGTGAGTTTTATAAATTTTTAAATTCTTTCTGGACCAAGTAGGAGTGTACTAAATTAGATTAGGAAATGTTTTCCTAAACGAAGGTACCTAAACTTACAACCGATGACGTAATATTGGTCATCTGATTCTACGTCTCTTTAGTGTTAACTTTAAGAATCTACCGGTGAAGTTCATTTCTTCTTTCTTCACAAGACAAAAGCATACAAGTTGAACTTGTATTATAAAAGTCTTTATCTAGATGTTACCTTTTATTTTAAATAAACATATGAATAGTTATTGAGAAGACAATTATTAGAAGGTAAAACAGGTCTTCCCACTTGAGGTTTAAGAAGGGCGTAATAATAACCGGACACTTCTTACCTCTTACACACAAGGAGAACATAGTGTGGTTCTGGACCCACCTTCTTTCATCTATTCCCATAAAAGGAGGAATCGGAGACCCACGGACCGTACGTCTCCGAAGAAGAACCAACCCTGAGCTTACGAGAATCGTACAACTCAATGAACGGTCCCGACCGTGAAGTCTCTCTACGAACCAAGGAACAGAGGTGTGAACAGTAGGTGGTCCGTGACCGGAGAGACGAAGGGACCCATTGGGAACTAAGTGACAGGGGATTCATAGATCTACCTCCTTCGTCAGACCCTTTCTACCCGTGATACCCCTGATTACCTGGAAAATATCGGAACAACATCGGTGACAGAAGACAATTCAACCAAATTGGGGCTCTGACTACCTGTGTGTACCCATTTTATTCAACCATATCTCTTACCCTCTCCGTAGACTTGTCCACAACTTGAGTCCCTGAGAGGTTTTCGAAGGTCAAGGAGAGTGGTGTTTTGTAGAACTTGTCAGGATCTTACGTCCTCAACTTTCCCTGAATATGGAACCAAGTCTGGTTCTCTGAATCTCTGGTAGTTTAGGGTAAGAGAGGAACAGGTCTTCATTCAGGTCGGACTTTCGGTTTGTGTACTCACTCTAGGAGTAGTGGTGTACCTGTAGATTTCACTCTCGGGCCGGTTCAGAGAGGAACACGAGAAACGGGGTAGTGAGGGAGTCCTGTCGCTAAGAGGTGGAACTGACATGTTACGTTGGAGGACTGTTTGACATTTTACGGCTCCGGAGTGAGTGTCTGTCTCTTCCGTTACCGTTGGGTGAGGTCACAAGAGCGGACCTCTTAGGGTCCCTGCCCGCTCGGACCACCCGACGACAGATACCCCAGTGTGTCTCAGCCTGTGCTGATTCTCTGAATGGTCGTCGTCGTCGTGGGTGTCTTTAAGATAAACCTAGGTGACGACTTCCCGTTTACAAAATCGTGACTTCGACTATTTTGTGACGAACTGGGTATGATCTTCCGGTCATTCAAAAACCACCTACAATTAAGTCTTAAATTACTCGCGTTTGTTTATTTACCTAATAGGGGTCGTTCATTCCAAAATAAAATAAATAGTTGAATTAACATCTGTAAATTTTTATAAGTGTCTTCATCTCTTTGATGACATTAATAAAACTATCATATATTAAATGGAAATCTCCAAAAGACTTCTCATCTAGCCTCTTCACTGATTGCGACGACTCTTAAGAGTGGGGGGGGGGGTGCCCCGGTCCCAACTCAATGGACATACGTCATACAAACCCTTGGAGAGTCTGGGATTGGGGGACTTACACATCGACACTCTCTACGTTTACCCCCCTGGGTCACGGGTCCGTAGGACCTTCGGTCTTTGTCTCGTTCGTCGATTTCGGCCCTCCGGAAAATATGTTACACGCATAAAACGTTCGGACCGGGATCCCGTCAGGAGTCGAGGTTGGTCCACTTCGACTTAATCACGGTCTGTCACAGTGGCCCCGATCCCGACAGAGGGTCTTCATAAGTCGAGAGACCCCACCGAAAAATCCTGTCCTTCACTAAGACAATACAAGTTTATTGTGGCGGAAACTGTGGGGAATGCCCTGCCAACTTTGAAAGGGGTAATTAATAGTAGTCAAATACTCTTTCAGAACCAAAACCAATGTTCGAGTAACACCGATAGTCTTGAGAATGTATGTAAAGGAACTTCAAATTACTTTACTTTCGTCACTGAGTGGTTCCTATTTACGTGTGGTATAGAAAGATCAAAGGCCCATTCGACCAGGGGTCGGTTGAATCACCAGAACCGACAAACTCCAATCCTCGGGACCTTTCTCCCCCGGGACCCCACCCCGTGTCGAGGACTCGAGTACCCTAGTCCTTCCACCCCCTGTCGACGACTTAGGACGAAGAAGGAGATCGCGAGGGGTGCGGGGGTCCCTTCATCTCAGAGCAGTAATTCATCCGGGTGCATGGAGGGGCGGGCTGGAGGCAAGTCGATACATTCTCCTCCCACCAAACGAAAGTCGTGGAAATTTCGGACGACAACCCTAGAGACACGGAGAAAAGGAAATGAAGAACGGGGTAGGGGGGAGGTGCAAAGGTTCGGGCATACGACACGGGCCGTCGGGTCCCTAGGGGTACCGTTCAAAAGGACGGGTCCAACCCATCCGCCAACTCATTCACTGTCAGGTACAATCTCTATATGGAGAGAGAAAGAGAAGAGTAGGTGTGAATGGATAAGCCACTGGATGATTGCCTCCCGTCACCGTCCCTCGAGTAATTGGATATAACAATCGCATATGTCCATCCATCACACTTTACCAGTCCCGTAGATAATGAGTAGGGACCACTATTGTTATAGGGGTCGAGAATGGTATCGAGAACCGTGTATCACCCACGAGTCATTTACAAATAACCTTTCTACCTACTTTCTTTACCTTTTTTAGTGACCTGGATTGCGACCTGGGTGTCAGAGGAGAACCACGACAAACATCGAGTCACAGAAACTACTACAGTGGAGTAGTGAGACCGGAGTCAAAGGAGAACGTATTTGGTTCCACCCACCTACTTTAAAGGACGTGACGGAGAAAATACCAAGATTCGACTATGTTCAGGACTAGACACGACTCCTCTATAATTATGAATGCAAATTTTGTCTGGACTCTTTGTTATAGATTGGGTTCCTCTTCGAGATTAAGACTTTTAAGTCTCGGGTGTGTCGGTCCTTTCAGTTTCAGTACCCGGTCTAATCAAAAGACCCCCGACTAAGACTGGGTCACAGGTTCTGTCGTCGCCCACAATCGTTGACGGGGTGTCTCCTGCGGACTTCCAGTACGTCGCCCTGGTCCGACGTCCGTCACGACACGTCCCCCACACGTCCCACTCTCCGAATGGAGACACTCCACGACGGGTGCGGCCAGATACGGGTACGGGAAGGGTCCCAGCTGGATTTAAGTGTAGACTAGAGATTATATAAAGGTGGTATTCTTAATCCACAGGACTAACGGAGTCAAGTTCCTTACAGTGACACCTCCGTAGTCCCTGATCAAATTTTACTTTATTTGTTGTTCCTGGATGACATACCGTAGTCAAGTCAGGTCAAGTCAGCGAGTCAGTACAGGTTGAGAAACACTGGGGTACTTAGCGTCGTGTGGTCCGGAGGGACACGTAGTGGTTGAGGGCCTCAAGTGAGTCTGAGTGCAGGTAGCTCAGTCACTACGGTAGGTCGGTAGAGTAGGAGACAGTAGGGGAAGAGGAGGACGGGGGTTAGGGAGGGTCGTAGTCTCAGAAAAGGTTACTCAGTTGAGAAGAGTACTCCACCGGTTTCATAATCTCAAAGTCGAAATTGTAGTCAGGAAGGTCTCTTTAGGGTCCCGACCAGAGGAAGTCTTACCTGACCAACCTAGAGGAACGTCAGGTTCCCTGAGAGTTCTCAGAAGAGGTTGTGGTGTCATGATTTCGTAGTTAAGAAGCCGCGAGTCGAAAGAAGTGTCAGGTTGAGAGTGTAGGTATGTACTGGTGTCCTTTTTGGTATCGGAACTGATCTGCCTGGAATCAGCCGTTTCATTACAGAGACGAAAACTTATATGATAGATTCAACCAGTTTTGAAAAGAAGGTTCCCGTCGCAGAAAATTAAAGTACCGACGTCAGTGGTAGGCGTCACTAAAACCTCGGGTTTTTTTATTTCAGACTGTGACAAAGGTGACAAAGGGGTAGATAAAGGGTATTTCACTACCCTGGCCTACGGTACTAGAAGTAAAAGACTTACAACTCGAAATTCGGTTGAAAAAGTGAGAGGAGAAAGTGAAAGTAGTTGTCCGAAAAATCAAGGAGAAGTGAAAGACGGTATTCCCACCACAGTAGACGTATAGACTCCACTAACTATAAAGAGGGCCGTTAGAACTAAGGTCGAACACAAAGAAGGTCAGATCGCAAAGAGTACTACATGAGACGTATAGTCAATTTATTCGTCCCACTGTTATATGTCTGAACTGCATGAGGAAAAGGATAAACTTTGGTCAGACAACAAAGTACAGGTCAAGATTGACAACGAAGGACTGGACGTATGTCTAAAGAGTTCTCCGTCCCGTCCACCAGACCATAAGGGTAGAGAAAGTTTTAAAAGGTGTCAAATAACACTAGGTGTGTCAGTTTCCGAAACCGTATCAGTTATTTCGTCTTTATCTACTAAAAGACCTTGAGAGAACGAAAAAGGACTAGGTCGTCTACAACCGTTAAACTAGAGACCAAGGAGACGGAAAAGATTTAGGTCGAACTTGTAGTCCCTCAAGTGTCAAGTACATAACGACTTCGGACCGAACCTCTTACAACTCGTAATGAAATGATCACACACTCTACTCACGTTAACACGTCATCAGACTCGTAAGAAACCGTAACGGAAAGAAACCCTAACCTTGCTTTTACCTGGAAAAGGTCAGGACACCGGTGACGACTCAAAAGGTCTAAAGGACCGTATAACTCACGTCGTGAAAGTGTCGTAGTAGAAAGTCCTAAACTTTGTCGAGTTGACCTTAACGTAGTGGAGGTGATCGAAACAAGTATCACTACGAAAGATTCCGGGTGAACTGAAGTGTAAGGTCCTAAACTCACTACATGTCTGAATTGTATGTAATAATACTTAAGAGTGACGTTGGGACCTTTTATTTGTGACGTAATATTAAGAAAGACAGAGAGAAAGAGAATTACCACTCCTTTAACTTTACTAAGTGTCTCCAATTGACTGAACGGGTGTCTCGGTCATTCATTCCCTGGTCCTAAGGTTTAGAAAAGGTCTTTTCTGAGGTCTTGAGTTGGAAAGAAGACAAGAATTCATGAAGTTTCTCTATTGTCTTTTTCTAGTGTCGTAAGGGATAATAGATAAGTTATTTTGTTATATTATTGTTGATTGTAAATGCATGAGAAGTCTCAACTTTTTAATAAAATGTAAGGGAGTAAATTAAGAGTGGTACTAGACTCGGTGTCAGTCGAGGGCCAGAACAAAAACGACTGACATATCTCGAAGAGGTAGAAACCGACGTCTCTTATATTAGTTAGACTAAAGCCACAACTGGTAGACCACTACAGGTACACATCTCAGAAGAGAACACAACAACCTTCTCCCACAAACGATACTGGTCACGTAAGAGAACCGTTTTGAAATAATCAGAAACTGGACGAAGTAAGGTGTGAGGTTCCGGTTTAAACGGACAATCAGGTCCACAAAGAACTGAAGNTCAGAAGAGAACACAACAACCTTCTCCCACAAACGATACTGGTCACGTAAGAGAACCGTTTTGAAATAATCAGAAACTGGACGAAGTAAGGTGTGAGGTTCCGGTTTAAACGGACAATCAGGTCCACAAAGAACTGAAGGACGAAAACGTAAGGTCAGGAGATATTACTTTTCCTGTAGAAAAAACCCACAATCAAGATTTTCCAGAACACCCAGAAGTATCTTGGCAAGTGGAAGTCGAAGAAGTCACAATGACCAACCCCGTATCCGAACCTAATGGTACTATAACTTACCAAACGGAACCTTTACTTGTCTCTAGTAAGACAGTAAAAACTCTAACGTAGGTTCATGACGCAAAGCCTGAGAAAACAACTGGTACTACC
This sequence comes from Capra ibex, assembly GCA_006410555.1. Taxonomy (NCBI): domain Eukaryota; kingdom Metazoa; phylum Chordata; class Mammalia; order Artiodactyla; family Bovidae; genus Capra; species Capra ibex. The sequence continues at coordinate 3,168,881 of SJYO01036187.1, forward strand.
GATGAGGTAAAGAAGATTCCCTAAGGACTGGTGTCATCATTTATATTACCAGTAGACTCAATTTATGTGGGTAAGGTCAGGTAAAATCAAGCGACTAAGGATCTTACAACTTTAAGTGAGAACGGTAGAGGACAAACTGGTGAAGGTTAAACGGAACTAAGTACCTGGATTATAAGGCCCAAGGATACGCTATAACAAGAAATGTCGTAGCCTGGAACGAAGATAGTGCTCAGTGTAGGTGTCGACCCATAACAAAAAGGAAACCGAGGTAGGGAAGTAAGAAAGACCTCAATAAAGAGGTGACTAGAGGTCATCGTATAACCCGTGGATGGCTGGACCCCTCAAGGAGAAAGTCATAGGATAGTAAAACGGAAAATTATGACAAGTACCCCAAGAGTTCCGTTCTTATGACTTACCAAACGGTAAGGGAAGAGGTCACCTGGTGTAACACAGTCTGGAGAGGTGGTACTGGACGGGTAGAACCCACCGGGGTGTGCCGTACCGAATCAAAGTAACTCAAAGTACCGTACCGAATCAAAGCAACTCAATCTGTTCCGACACCAGGTACACTAATCTAACCGATCAAAGGACACTAATACAAAAGTGGAGGAATAACGGTTTAAGTCTGAATTTAACTTCTTTCTTCCCCTTTGGTGATCTGGTAAGTCCATACTGGATTTAGTTTAGGGAATACTAATATGCCATCTTCACTCTTTATCTAAATTCCCTGATCTAGACTATCTGTTTCACGGACTTCTTGATACCTGACTCCAAGCACTGTAACATATTCTCTGTCCCTAGTTCTGGTAGGGGTACCTTTTCTTTACATTTTTTCGTTTTACCGACAGACTCCTCCGGAATGTTTATCGACACTTTTCTTCTCTTCGTTTTTCGTTTCCTCCTTTCCTTTCTATATTCGTAGATTTATGTCTCAAGGTTTCTTATCGTTCCTCTCTATTCTTTCGGAAGGAGTCACTAGTTACGTTTCTTTATCTCCTTTTCTTGTCTTATCCTTTCTGATCTCTATAGAAGTTCTTTTAATCTCTATGGGTCCCTTGTAAAGTACGTTTCTACCCGAGCTATTTCCTGTCTTTACCATACCTGGATTGTCTTCGTCTTCTATGATTCTTCTCCACAGTTCTTATGTGTCTTCTTGATATTTTTTCAAGAAGTACTGGGTCTATTAGTACTACCACACTAGTGAGTGGATCTCGGTCTGTAGGACCTTACACTTCAGTTCACCCGGAATCTTTCGTAGTGATACTTGTTTCGATCACCTCCACTACCTTAAGGTCAAATCGATAAAGTTTAGGACTTTCTACTACGATACTTTCACGACGTGAGTTATACGGTCCTTTAGACCTTTTGAGTCGTCACCGGTGTCCTGACCTTTTCCAGGTAAAAGTAAGGTCAGGGTTTCTTTCCGTTACGGTTTCTTACGAGTTTGATGACGTGTTAACGTGAATAGAGTGTGCGATCATTTCATTACGAGTTGTAAGAGGTTCGGTCCGAAGTCGTTATGTACTTGACACTTGAGGGACTACAAGTTCGACCTAAATCTTTTCCGTCTCCTTGGTCTCTAGTTTAACGGTTGTAGGTGACCTAGTAACTTTTTCGTTGTCTCAAGGTCTTTTCGCAGATAAAGACGAAATAACTGATACGGTTTCGGAAACTGACACACTTCACTTCAGCGAGTCAGTACAGACTGAGAAACGCTGGGGTACGTGACATCGGATGGTCCGAGGAAGCAGGTACCCTAAAGAACTCACCCAATGGTAAAGGAAGAGGTCCCCTAAAAGGGTTGGGTCCCTAGTTTGGGTCCAGAGGGTGTAATATCCGTCTGTGAAATGGTAGACGCACTAACACACCTAGTGTTATTTGACACCTTTTAAGACTTTCTCTACCCGTATGGTCTGGTGGACTGGACGGAGAACTCTTTGGATACACGTCCAGACCTTCGTTGTCAATTTTGACCTGTACCTTTTTGTCTTACCAAGGTTTATCCTTTTCCTCATGCAGTTCCGACATATAAACGAATAAATTGAATATACGTCTCATGTAATACTCTTTGCGACCCGATCTTCTTCGTGTTCGACCTTAGTTCTAACGGTCCTCTTTATAGTTATTGGAGTCTATACGTCTACTGTTGTGGGAATACCGTCTTTCACTTCTCCTTGATTTTTCGGAGAACTACTTTCACTTTCTCCTCTCACTTTTTCAACCGAATTTCGAGTTGCAAGTCTTTTGATCTTAGTACCGTAGACCAGGGTAGTGAAGTACCCTTTATCTACCCCTTTGTCACCTTTGTCACCGACTGAAACAAAAAACCCCGAGGTTTTAGTGACGTCTACCACTAACGTCGGTACTTTAATTTTCTGTGAATGAGGAACCTTCCTTTCAATACTGGTTGGATCTATCGTATAATTTTTCGTCTCTGTAATGAAACGGCTGATTCCAGGCAGATCAGTTCCAATACCAAAAAGCTCACCAGCACATAATACCTACACTCTCAACCTGACACTTCTTTCGACTCGCGGCTTCTTAACTACGAAATCTTGACACCACAACCTCTTCTGAGAACTCTTAGGGAACCTGACGTTCCTCGAGGTTGGTCAGGTAGGATTCCCTCTAGTCAGAACCCACAAGTAACCTTCCCGACTACAATTTCGACTTTGAGATCATACGCTTCTCAACTGAGTAACCTTTTCTGGGACTACGACCCTCCCTAACTCCCGTCCTCCTCTTCTCCCGTTGTCTCCTACTCTACCGACCTACCGTAGTGACTGAGCTACCTGCACTCAGACTCACTTGAGGCCCTCAACCACTACCTGTCCCTCCGGACCGTACGACACTAAGCACCCCAGCGTTTCTCAACCTGTGTTGACTCGCTGACTTGACTTGACTTGAGAGTGGTATCAACAAAGTCTACCAATATGGTCAGGATAAAAATTCCTCTACCTATTATTCCAAGTCTTCTGGATTAATGATCCAACCTGGACGAACGTCAGGTTCCCTGAGAGTTCTCAGAAGAGGTTGTGGGGTCAAGTTTTTGTAGTTAAGAAGTCACAAGTCGAAAGAAATAACAAGTTGAGAGTGTAGGTGTGTACTGATGACCTTTTTGACATCGAAACTGATCTGTCTAGACACCTGTTTCATTACAGAGACGAAAAATTATACGACAGATCCAACTAGTATCGAAAAGAAGGTTCCTCGTTTACAGAAAATTAAAGTATCGACGTCAGTGGTAGACATCACTAAAACCTCGGGGGGTTTTTATTTCAAACAGTGACAATGGTGACAAAGGGGTAGATAAACGGTACTTCACTACCCTGACCTACGGTACTAGAGTCAAAAGACTTACATCTCAAAATTCGGTTGAAAAAGTGAGAGGAGAAAGTGAAAGTAGTTCTCCGAGAAATCAAGAAGAAACGAAAGACGGTATTCCCACAACAGTAGACGTATAGACTCCAATAACTATAAAGAGGGTCGTTAGAACTAAGGTCGAATAAGAAGTAGGTCGGACCGTAAAGTGTACTACATGGGACGTATATTCAATTTATTCGTCTCATTGTCAAGTCGAGACTGTATGAGGAAAGGGCTAAACTGTTTGGAAAGGGTTAACCCAAAGGGAACACCGAGTCGACCATTTCTTCGGCGGACGTTACACCATCTGGACCCAAACTAGGGACCCAATCCTACTACAGGACCTCTTCCCTTTGCGATGGGTGAGGTCATAAGACCGGATCTCTTAAGGCACCTGTCAGGTACCCCAGCATTTCTCCGCCTGTCCTGACTCGCTGAAAGTGAAAGGGCTAAACCTTGGTCAGACAATAAGGTACGGTTCTAGTGGTCCTGCAATTTTGACTCTGTTCCCTGTTTTTGCTTTCGATAAACCTCAGGAGTATTCATTATATTTCCCTAAGGGTCTCATCTTAAAAATTTTTAGTAACGACGTTAGGTTGGACGAAGAGTTGAAACATAAAGACGGAGAAAGAAAGAAAGGAAAGAAAAAAAAAAAAAAAAAAAAACGGTCAGTATGTCTTAACTTTCAGTCCTTGGTATCTGTGTCCTCGAAATTTGTACCTTCCTGAGAGTTCAACTGTAGTTTCACTTCGGACTTTAAAAGAGTTTCTACGAGGTCTCTGACAGAATCCCCACTTCAACCCCTACCCTCAAGGTTCTTTTTAACAATAAGTATTTTGACCGTGGTCTCAGAGAGAATGTGTCTTAGACTGAACCGAATCTTTTTCTGAATCGTTTGAAGTCCCGCTGTCTCCATTCTGGGACTACCATACTAGACTTTCCGTCGTTCCTTCTCTAATAACTCGGTGATCGTAATTTTTTGTTCGGTTTTAAACCTTTCACTACTTCTCTCTTCCCTTTTCCTCCCCCTTTTCTACCTATAGTGTCCACTTCCGATCACGACTCAGTCGTCTTTACCGGGTACCCGGAAAACGCTTGTCCCTTCAGAGTAAAATCGATGGACGAGGTCCCAAGAGGCTGCATGTAGACAGGAGGGGTACAGGAGAAGTAGGACGATGTGTTTGGACGGACCATCCTCCTGTAAACTCTCCTACCCTTCTCCCACCTCTTTTCCAACGTAGGATGTAAAACCAGTGCCAACCCCATCTCTCCTTCTACGCCTTACTCGTAAGTCGTCTCGATCTACCGCCGCGGGTCCCGCGAGCCCCCTTCGTTCCCGGAGTCTGGAGTACACCACACGCCCGACCCAAGTCTGCTAGAAGGGACCTAGGGCTCCTCGTCCACCGGGACGAGGTCTCGTTCGCGGGGTTCAGCCCGAGGAACGGAGGTTTCCGGGGAGTTTCTGGGGTGAAAAAGATGGAGGACTAATAAATGGGACTTTGTGACAAGTACTGAGGAGGGACACTCACATCGGTGCACCAAAAGACGAATAATTTATTTTAGGTCACAGAATTCGGACCGGTAAGGGTGGTGGCAGGTACTTGGAAGACGGCAACAGTCCGGCAGAGGGGAATGTAGGTGTGACGACGGAGACAAGTGCATGGAACCGACACAGAAAGGAAAGTCGACTTTCTACGACACACCCCGATTACGACCGTCCCCGGATCGGGACTCCGGCTACCGACAAGTGCTCCGAGTCTGGAACTCTACGACCCCTACCTATGGAGAGAGTCGTGGCGTCTACAACAGGGTCTACCCTTTCCGCGAGTAGTTTCCTCCTTTCCTACTGCCAACCATACACATACTCTCTGAGTCGTCGTGTCGTACCACCCCGACCTTCGGGTGACCCGACCCTCGGAGTCCTCTGAAAAATGCTTGTCCTTCTTGGGACGGTGGTCGACACGACCTCCTGTCTTACCTCCGGTGAGACCGACCACTGGAAGATAGTCTAGGACTGGGGCCCCGGCGTGAGTCGTCCGCCCGACACCTCCGTCTGTCTCTTCAGTCGTGCAAATATACTTCACTGTAGGGACGGTGTGTCCGGTCCCACAGCCAGGACCCCGTCCTCTCGGACCCCTCCCCTCCCCACCACCCTCACGTCCTCGGGTCCTTGGTGGACTTCTCGCACACCTTGGTGTCTGTCCCCGAGAGACCACCGGTCGTCCTGGTGCCGAGCCTTCCGGTCCACTTCTCCTGTGGGTCCTCCTCGTCTCTAAGGTTCGGACCCCAATGTTGTTACAACGACTGCCGACCAGACTCGGTCTCTCGACAAGAGACAAACAAAAACAAAACTCTAAACAGTATAATTAGATAATTTACCTTAAACACGGGTTCTTTCTCAGTTAATAAAAATTATTGAGTAGATACTGACGATTACTTGACCAGTGTCTAGGGGTTCGTGGAGTTCTGACAAACCCCCATTCCATTTCGGTCGGGCACTCGTGAACCCTAGTCTTCCCAGTAAAGGGTACGGAAATCCTTCTCGGAACTCTGACTCAAAAGGAAGGGGAGAATCCGGGAAAGGGAAAGATTTAGCAGTAATGTTTGCACGGGTCCCCAACTGAGACTTTATACACCAATAGAAAAGTTCGTAACAAAAAAGGGTCAAAGGAAACGAACTCAGTACCGTTACAGTGTCCTCCTTCCGTTTGTCAAAGGAAAAGATGTTTTATCCTGTCAGTTATGGATGAACGTCCAATGACACTCCTATAGCTAATGGACACACACCACGGATTACCTCGAATCGTGTGTCATCCACAAGTTACTTTGTGTACAGTATAATAAAGAATTAGGACGATGACAAGAGGTGACGAGGAGGACCGAGAGAGAATAAGGGAAAGAGACAAATCTCTCACTCGTGCTTCAAACCTTTAATCCCGAATTTTATATAAAGGCAATTGACACCGAAGAAAACCGTCAGACGATATCTCCCCATTAACTACCACACCCATCCGTCTCTACCTTTTCTGGGAAAAGGTCACTAGATTCGTGGACCCAATATGGGTCTGTAGTGACTGTCCTGGTAAATAGTGGAACTATTAAGAGGTCCACACGTCACTTTCGGTAAATATTCGAGGAACGAGGAGAAAAAAGAAGACTTATAAAATTTTTTAGTGAAGTCACACTTTGACTAGTTACTGTAAGATGGTCTACGACCTCACTTCCTTTACCCCTTGATTTTTTAGAAAAGTCTCTTCTACTTTATCTCCACGTAACTAAATTTTCTTTGATTTGAGTTAAAAATGGGTAAATAATCCAGGGACGGTCTAAATTTTCTCTTACTAAGAGTCAAAGATCAGATACCTGGGGGTCGCGGTGTCAGAGGATGCTCATGAATAGACCTTTGTTTTCCGTCCAAGGACTGGAGTGAGACCAGGATGGTCTAGGTAGAAATTAACGTTCTTAGTACCTCAGTGTAAAATTTATTCAAGGGGTAGTTTAGACTCTTAGTGTCGTTGTGTCCTTTATATTTACACACGTCAAACATAGAAATCCGTTGAATGTTAGAGCCACCTCGACTATTTTTACGTCCTGCCACTGTTTTAGTGACACACGAAATCTTTCTTAACCGTCGTCTCGTGTCCTACCTGAACTAACCCCACTACCTGCACCCTCTAAACAAGTCTCCACAACCGTCATTCGGATCTCACTCTATTCCCGACCTCCACGACTTTTCCTCCCTGTCTACGGTGTGCAGTTGGGGTGTATCTACACCCAACAAAAAAAAAGACAATTAACGTCCGTCAGTGGTTAAGGAAAACCTTTAACCTTCCGAAATCTACTGTTTGATTATTTTTCATACTTTATCACACTTCTTTAACTAAGGTAAGTACGATTGCCTCCGGGGTTCGGGACCTTTCTCCTACTAGAAAGACTCACATTAAGTCTTATTTTGTTGTGACTTCGAGTGCATTCACGATTTCAAATTTTTCGAAAGACTCAGAGGTTAACATCATAAGACCTCTTTAAGTGATCTCGACGAAAAACGAAGAAAACCCAAGGAGACGAAACGACCCCGGACACTTCTTCCGATTTGCGGTTTCTTGGCTACGAAAACTTGACACCACAACCTCTTCTGAGAACTCTCAGGGAACCTGACGTTCCTCTAGGTTGGTCAGGTAAGACTTCCTCTAGTCGGGACCCTAAAGAAACTTTCCTTACTACGATTTCGACTTTGAGGTCATGAAACCGGTGGAGTACGTTTCTCAACTGAGTAACCTTTTCTGAGACTACGACTTTCCCTAACCCCCGTCCTCCTCTTCCCCTGCTGGCTCCTACTCTACCGACCTACCGTAGTACCTGAGCTACCTGCACTCAGACTCACTTGAGGCCCTCAACCACTACCTGTCCCTCCGGACCGCACAACGCTAAGTACCCCAGCGTTTCTCAGCTTGTGCTGACTCGCTGACTTCACTTGACTTGACTTCATACCCGAATCAGAAAGACACTTCAACAGTCTTGGTCGATGCCTCCGGTCCACCCATCTTTATTCAGTCCCCCATGAAACCCTCTCCCAAGCTCCACCACTCGAAACTCGGTCTAAAATGTACCCTACTACTTGTACCTTATTTTCATTCTTCCTTTCGCTAATATCCTCCACTCTGACTGTCCACGTCTCCTTGGTGTCAAAGATCTATTTCTACTTGAGTCAGGTGTACCAAGATCTGAAACCTATTCACTCGGTCTACTCTCTCCACTTGTAAGGGGGTCTCGGCCCTGTTCGACTGAAGTAGTAAGACGAGGTAACGACAGTCACAACCCACGAGTCCCTAGACTCTGGAGTCTTCTTTCATGGGGAATTGAATCCCCTTTCCCGGTCTTTTACGGGGACCGATTTTACTTCGGTTTTACAGTTGACCTTTACCTACGTGAACCGGAGAAATCTGAGACCCGCCCCACCGCCCCCAGCCCCACGGAACATAGGTACTTCAGTTCTCGGGTTCAACCTCTACGTTTCTGTGGAGTCCCAGATTTTCCGGTACTATTGTGGGTGTCAATCTTTTGTCGTTTATGGACGAATTGAAAAAAGACGGATAAATTGAAGATTTTGGTCGTAAAAGATTTTAGTATCCTAGGAAATTTTTTATATTTCTTCCTTGAAAAGACCATCAGGTCACCAATCCTGAGGGTCGAAGGTGACGCCTCCCCCTCCCACCACCCCCCTTAAGGTTGGGACCAGGTCCTTGATTCTAGGACGTCCGACATCTTCAACGGTAGATCGAGCGACTGACTTAGACCGGGACTGTACAAAACAAACAAATCACCTCGTAAAAAAATTTAAAACTTAACCAACGGTTATAAGATTTTTTTTTAGTCCACTAAAGTGGATTTTAGGTCTCATGATTGAAAAGAACTTTTGTGAACGTAGAACATTGAAGCCCTGGAGTAAGGGTGATCCGGTGTCAACGACCCAGTAGTATTCTTCCCTCCGTGAGAGAGGTCCTACGGTCTCAGGAGTCCTAAGTGGAACAGGGGTTCTGAATGAAACAGGGGAGGGGTGACTCGTAGTCAACGGTAAATAGGAGTGTGGACACGATAAAAAAGAATATCCCTTCTGATAATTCTTTGTATAAATACGAGTTTGACGATAACTCTAATAAGAAAATAAGTCGGACTAAGTGAGACGATGTGTGGACCAGGGTCGACGTATATTCGACCGTTTGGGACTATATTGGAGATAAGTACAACGTGTCTTGGTCTATTTCCTTTTCTCGGACCTCCGACGTTTGGAGGGGTGTTGGCGAGGGTGGAGGTATGTAACCACATCTTTACGGTCTTGGGTGTCATGACATCTTTCGGAACCCGACCCCGTAAAGGGTAATTCAGAGGAGGGGAAGGGGTCTTGGAGTTCTGTTGGAGGTCTTTCGTGTTGACCTTACTTTGATTATGCTTCTTTCGACAGTAGAAAACTTTACCACGAGATTCACCGATCGTTTTTTTATCAACAAATCAGTCCTGAAGGGACCACCATGTCACCGATTGAAGGTGGCGTCCTAAGGTGGGCAAGGTACGTCCATTCTATGGCGTATGGCACCTGGAACTGGTTTTTTTTTTTTTCTTGTCCACAAATGTTTCTCCGCGTAAAACTCGGGTGAGTTCCCATAAGACCCACATTTTTGTAGGTTCCTCCGAACGGGCACTGGAGAAGATAAGTGTATGGGACTCATTTTAGAGGAGTGTCAGTGAGGGAAGGAAACCCGACTAAGGCACGAACGGTTAGTCGGAGGACAATATTCGAGGTAATCCCTTTGCATACAGAACCCTTCGTCCACACTTCTGGGACCAGTGTCCTGTCGATACGCGTACGTAACGAGTGAACGTCTAGTCAGAGGGCCTTGAGTCCGAACTTAGGGGGTCCTGGACTTAATTATTTTGACTCGAACAGTAACACGTTTCGAGTCCTGGTCTTATAACTGTTTACCGTAGAATACTTCGTTGTCCGAGGGACCGGTCAGTCGGTGGAAAGTGACGATACCACTCCCCCTAGACAAGTCAGGGTCCCCGAGGTCCCAGACGTCAACCTCTGGTCGCCCAGATTTAAAGGACCCGACGTCCTCTAAAGAACCAAGTCAACGAGGACTCGAAAGTGACAAGGGCCCTCTACAATGACCAGAGACGGGTAAGCAAGGAGTGCGACATGGACTGTGTCTCCTCGTAAGACATTTGCAAATACCTTTATTAAAATCTATCTTTGTATAATCGTCTTCGGTCTACTGGGGTGGTGACGTTGTCTCCACGGACTCCCGTAAGAACGAGACGCACTCCCCGATACGAAGAGAGAGCCTAAGATGCTAAGGCGAATGACATGACTGACACCGTCTCCCGTCTCGTTCTTCACCCTTGTCTCGACCGGGACCCGGACAGATTTCGCTCCGGGACTTCACTTGCCCGTCGTATCGGGGTCGTCCGTAGAGCGTCGAAGGACCAGTACTCTTTGGGAGGACCCTAGGGACCTATGGACCCTCTCCCTTTCCTCGTCCCCTTCTCCCTTCCTCGTGCAAGTAGTCGAGCCAAAAGGAGACTCCGTCGTCCACAGCGCAATCTCGTCCCGTAGGACGGATGAGTCCCCTCTGTCCGCCACCCCCCGATTGTGGCCCCTCCTGCACGTACCCCGGTCGGGACGGGTATTACCACTTTTTACGACACACGGGAAATGGAAAGTCAGATCGCCCCACAGGACGGTCGGGGGGTGTTCACCACTCATTTACCTCTCCTGCGTCGTCTGTGGGGGAGTGGACCTAGAGTCTCCTTTCGACGTGGTTATCTGGTCAAGGGTACAACTACGGACCCTGATGATGTCACGATTCGCGACGAAGACACAAAAAGCCTTTCCTACAATATTACTTGGGGATACGGGTGGTGGAACTAAATTGTAATAAAAAGTAAGACAGTATTAATGAAGAAAAATTACTTTTAAGATCTGTAGACCTTATACTTCGAAATTTTTTATTCCTGCATCAATTTTATCACACAAAATATAGTACACTGAAAATGGTGTTATTTTTTGTAAATTTCCTGTAACAAGAGTGTATTGGTGCTATGGTAATAGTATGGATTGGTTTACTTATGAGTCAGGTATAAGTTTAAAGGGGTCGATAGAGTTCTTATTTAAACATACCAAACAACCAACCGTCGTTTCGAAAATTTTGTCACAAGGGCCGTCAGAGTCCGAAGACGTGTTTACAGAGTCCCTCGTCGTTCCCACTCGACGCCTCCTTCCTCTGGAGGTGGGACGAAGTCGGTCTCGTCCAAATAATAATCCTTGTTTTCTCAAAAGACAATTCTTTTTTTAATTTAAACTTTTAGTAAAGGTATTTCGTAATGAAGAGAGTCTAAAAATTTCTTTTACAGATCACGTAGGGAAGACGGAGTCTGTCATTTCTTAGACGAATGTCGCGTCCTCTGGACCCAAGTCAGGGATCCAGTCCTTCTAAGAGACCTCTTCCTTTGCCAATGGGTGTGGTCATAGAACGGATCCTTTAGGGTACCTGTCTCCTCGAGTACCGATGTCAGGTACCGTGACGTTTCTCGGCCTGTACTGACTCAGCGATTGGGAGAAAGATCACGACATTGATGGAATTTAGTTCCCGTATTCAGGGATCACCACCCCATCACCCTTAGGTCCCACGTCCGTCCCTCTAGACCGACTCAGGTCACCGACATTTTACTCTCGAAAATCAGCGAGACCTGTACTGGGCCCTGAGTGTGTCGTCTAGATCGGCCCCGGATCTCATGAGACCTAGGTGTACCGTCAAAAGGGGTCCCACGCTTACGTAGATTATGAAACGGGAAAGGGAAAGATCTAGAGTAAGATATTGAGATTGGATCAAGAACGAGGGAACATCCCGTTGAACCGTATGAGTCCGGTTTCTTGAAACTTTGGGAAGGACGAGTCAAAGATGAAAGTTGAAAGAATCCAGGAGAGATTTCTTGGACTAGACCTCCTTACCAGAAGGTTTAAATGTAATGTCAAACCGTAATGGTTTCGGTCTAATTATAATTTCATACCTATTGTATCTGGCTAGGTAACGTTCTCTAAGGGTCCACCGTGACCGCATTGTCTTGGGTAGACGGTTATGTCCTCTATATTCTCTGAACTAGAGACCGAAGTCTTCTAGAGACACAACCCTTCTAGAGGACTTCTTCCCTTACCGGTGGTGAGGTCGTAAGAATGGACCCTTTAGGGTACCTGTCTCCGGACCGTCCGATGCATACCAGGTATCTCAACGTTTCTCAGTCTGTGACTTCACCGACTCGTACGTGCGTGTGTAGGTAACGTTTCGTCACTATGACTTAGTGTCTACGTTGTGTATTCGTTAGACTGGGTCGTTCCCCTACGTCGACAACAACATCGTCAGATTTCTGTTCGGACCTATTACTTCTCATCAGTCTCTAAGATCATTTGCCAGTAGAAAAGTCCCTTAGAGTTATTACTGTCGAAAGTTATTGTTTGTTGAGCTCTGGAAAGAGGAAAGAGTCCTGTATACGGGTCTAATTGGACAGTTTTACGAGTTAAACGAAAACTCTAAGAACTTTAATACAAAGTTTACTACTATAAAAGGATGGTCCAGACAAGTTGACGTCTTCACATTCGAGGTATTTCTACCACTGTTATCTCTGAAGGGACCACCAGGTCACCAATCCTGTACCCAAATTAGGGTCAGGTCCTTCTAGGGTACACGAAGTCCCGTTGATTTGGAGGTGTGGTGTTGATGACTCGGGGACACGTCGTTGATGACTTCGAAGGTTTAGATCTTGGGTCCGGGGCGTTGTTCTTTTCAGTGTCGTTACTCCTCGGACGTGTGGTATTGATCTCTTGTCGAGGGCGAACGACGTCGATCTGTTTACAAATAGGTAATTATGCATCTAATATGTGTTTATCAAACCCGTCTCCTTTTTAGACCCTGATATACTTGACTCAGTAGGAAAGGGTTGTGGTTATAAAAATAATTAATGAATTTATTGTTCGTCTACAATGTGTACTTTCATACGAGAGACGACCGAAAACTTGACACCACAACCTCTTCTGAGAACTCTCAGGGAACCTGACGTTCCTCTAGGTTGGTCAGGTAAGACTTCCTCTAGTCGGGACCCTAAAGAAACCTTCCTTACTACGATTTCGACTTTGAGGTCATGAAACCGGTGGAGTACACTTCTCAACTGAGTGACCTTTTCTGAGACTACGACCCTCCCTAACGCCCGTCCTCCTCTTCCCCTGCTGTCTCCTACTCTACCGACCTACCGTAGTGCCTGAGCTACCTGCACTTAGACTCACTTAAGGCCCTCTACCACTGTCTGTCCCTCCGGACCGCACGACGCTAAGTACCCCAGCGTTTCTCAGCCTGTGCTGACTCGCTGACTTGACTTGACTTGTTTTGTCATTTGCGGACTTTCTAACACTGGTATAGAATATAAGAAAACGGTAAGGGAGTAATCAAGTTTAAACCTACACCTTGAATGACTGACTTCAAACTTTTCAACCCAACACGCCTTAAAAGTCATTTGTACTTTTCGATATTTAACTATCATTTTAATTGGGTCTCTTTAGAATTTTTGTGATTCTTAAGAGTGGGAGGAAATATTAAGTTGTGTTTACAATGGAGGAGGTCCGACGGAAGGAAGTGAATGGGTCCGTCCGAATCAGGGAGAGAAGAGAGACTCAGGTGGACCACCACTTCTGGAGACATCTACTTTTATACCGTGTCAATGATATTACTAATCAAATGGGTTCACAGGGGGTTCCGTTCGACGATCCACAAACTCCCCTCCCCACCCCAGGGGATCCGACGGGTACCTCTGTCGAGGAGGAATACAGAACCTACCTCCCAATTATCTCCTGTGTGTACGGACCGCCCGAAAACAAGACTAGTCTACCGTCCGTACACGTCTTATTAAACGTCCTCGTGGCGAGGCACATTTGTGTACTGTCAGGAGAGATGAGAGGAAATGGATTCTTCCATTCTTACTTCACCAGACCCTCCTCCTCTTTCCCTTTCCGTCATCAGTCTCCAATGATTCGAAGTCAACACAATTCTGTCCTACTCATTTGGGATCTCTGTGTGACCCGTCGTGTCCCGGACATCCCTTGTCACGACTCGAATGTGTAAACGGTTCTGTCATCTAAAACGGAATTCGCAAGAACTTTGTGTGAGTTTGTTTATTATTATCTGTTCTTCACGTCCTCCTTTGAAAACTTCTCTACTTGTACTGTACCCCACATGACTACCAAAGTACCAAAATTGGTCGATAGACGTTCGAATAATTCCACACAAGAATTTATAAATGTCGAAAAACATACAGTTAACACTCTCCTTCTACACGGCCCTCGGTCGTGCTCCTCAGGGCGGACACCGTTTCCAGTACTCCAATTCCCCAGGCTGTCCGTTTCCGTTCAGGCCGGAATTCCCTCGGAACGACCTAAAAGAGCTCGTAGATAGGGGGTTTGGTCTCAGACGGACGACATGACGCAATACGAAAAGCGAATGCGAAGACTGTAATTGTCCCCGACAGGGGTGCGGGGGGGGTTGGAAAAAGACCTTTTTCAATTAAATCTCGAAAATCTATTATTCAGAGGACCCGTATTACTCACAAAGTTAGGTTTTGGGGGAGACTATCGAAAGATCGGACGGATGTCCAAAGTATGTCGGCGTGTACACTAACAAACGCCGGAGGGCTGGCGCTCTCCGTGTCCTTCGAGTTTTGTAGGATCCTTACTCCTCAGTTTTAGTAACCTTATCCTGACTAATTCCCAAAGTAAACAACTCGGTTATGAACGACGGTTTAAAAGCATAGAAAATAAACAACTATATCAACCATATATCTTTTTTTTTCATCGTTGTATCTAGAAACTCAATTCATGGAAGAAACAACATTGGGTGACGTGGAAACAAGATATCCCTATATTGAAATCACGAAACTCCCACTACGTCTAATTTCTTTTTGTGAAGTCCCCTTTACTCTAATTGTAAGTAATTCCTTCTCTCGGTATCTCACAATTGTCCGGAAAACCGGTCTTCTATTACATTTAGCGGACTCTGGAAAACATATGTTTTCCTATATGTCTTTCCCAGTCCTGACGACGGGGACGTACTGAGACACAGAAGTTAATACATTTTGAATCCCATATATTCGTGGAAAATTTTTATTTCAATACCCCAAAAACGTGTTCGAACCGGAGGGGACACAGCTGAGAGAGAGAGAGAAAGAGGGAGAGGGAGGGAGAGAAAAAGTCCGACTAGTGAACCTTGCGCCTCCGAGAGGCACAGATGAATAAACGGGTCCGAAGATTCTGGGTGCGCTCTCCCTCGGGTTCCGCCCCGTGGGAGACGATAAGTTCACCCGCGGACACCGGATTGTCTCTACGACGTTCAAAGAACAGAATTCTGAAATAATCGAAAGACACATTTGGCTCCTTATAGTCGGAGAAAAGAGGAGATTAAAAGGTGATGTAATAAGGAAGGATTAGACAGAAATATAAAGATTTATTTATTCAGGAACGGCTGAGGCAGGGGTGAAGCTTAAGGGACCTGGGTGGTCCCGACCTGGGTCCGTTTCTACCAGATTGGTCTGTGACTTCTAAACCTACTACCTGAGCAGGTATTACTTCGGTCCTCTGAACCTCTCCCAAGTGAGGTACAGTAGGTCTTACCCCTGTTCTCCTCGTCGGCCGTTACAACCGACACTCTTCCCCGTTGTAGAGTCTCCTGAGGTGAGTATCCCGGCTCCTTTTTAAAGTAGACTCTCACACCCGTGACTCTTTCTCCCGAGACCGTCGGTGTCTCCCACATCGACTGTCCGGGGTCACTTCCTCCAATACGGACACTCGACTCCCACCGTCCTTAGATTAGAGTCTTCGACCGTCAATCTCTGGTGGTCTGTCACTGGGTCTCCTAGCCCTCTTTACTTCCGTCTGGGACCAGGGACCTTGAAGTAATGGTCTGTTAATTGGTACCGTCCTTAAGTTGGACGTCCCTGTTCCTCCGAAGGTCTGTGACTTTGACCTCTCTTCCTGTAATACAATACCTCCAACCTCACATGTCGGAGCTTCAGGGTACGTGTTCCGAGTTCGGAGACGGTTCTCGGGGTTGTTCAATGAATTGGTAAGATCCAGGGTTAGGTGTAGACTATCCCACTCCGATAATCTACTTCGATAACTTTCCTTATTTGTCTTAATACGAGTTCGTCCCGAATCCTGTCACGGATCTCGTATCGTCCACGATTTTATTACTAATGTTATCATCACCATTAAGACTTCCAATTGTCCTCAAGTACCACATCATCATCCTATTATCGCCACTATGACCATTGTTACTACTCATTGATCCATTCTCTGGCACCGTAGGTCAGGGTAGTGAAGTACCGTTTATCTTCCCTTTTTTTCACCTTTACCCCTGTCTAAAATAAAAGAACCCGAGGTTTTAGTGACTCCTGTCACTAACGTTAGTACTTTCATTTTCTGCGAACGAGGCACCTTCCTTCCACTCCTGTTTGGATCGACACGACGTGATCAGCGAGTCAGTACAGGTCGAGACGCTAGCGAACCTGACATCGGGAGGTCCGACGAGACACAGGTCCGTTCTTATGACCTCACCCAACAGTACGGGAGGAGGTCCCCTAGAAGGGTTGGGTCCCTAGCTTGGGTTCAGAGGACGTAACACCCGTCTAAGTAATGGTAGACTCGATGGTCCCTTCGTATTCTTGTAACCTCACCCATCGGATAGGGAAGAGGTCCCCTAGAACGGTTGGGTCCTTAACTGGGCCCAGAGGACGTGACGTCCACCTAAGAAATGGACGACTCGGTGGTCCCTTCGGGACTGTTTAGATCTGTCGTACAATTTTTAGTCTCTGTAGTGACGGTCATTTCCAGGTATATCAGTTTCGATACCAAAAAGGTCATCAGTACATACGTACACTCTCAACCTGGTTTTTCTTTCGACTCCCGGCTCTTTTTTGTTGAGGGCACTGTTTCTCACGTCCGTCTTTGTTTTGTTTACGTGTGTTTGGGACGCTGTGTCTCCCGCCTATACCCCTCGGCTTTGTTCAGGTGTGATCGGGTCGCTACGTCTCTGGTCGGGCCCCTCGACTTTGTACACGTGTTCGGGGCTCTGCGTCTCCTCCTCGAGCCCTTGACCCTCAGTTCACGTGTGTCGGGACGCTGGGTCTCCCACTCGTATCCCCGGACTCCCTTCGGGTGTGTTCAGCGGCGTTGTGTTTTCCTGGGTGTGTTCGTGGACAGATCGTTCAAAGTCGGTCGTCGTGTCCCGTCCTGTCCCCTTGTCTTCGTGGTCGTTACTAGGGTCCCTGTGCGTCCCCTGCCCGCCGCGACGTCAATACGACTCTCTCGGTGAAACTTCGTCGACGCTTTTATCTGCACGGATTGTGGTACTTTCGATCTTGTTGACGGGTCTCCGTATGACTTGGGTACCTGTGAGGTTTTGGATGATGACCCACGACGTAACGGGAAATCTCTCAACTCTAGGTCGAGGTAGTTGGTCTTGTACCCGTGTTCGAGGTGGTTGGTCCGTTTGTAGTGTCCTGTGATTGGGTTGGGGTAGGTGTCTCCGTCTGAGGCATTGGTTCTTGCTACTGGAACTTTTGGGAATTTTTTTAAAAAAAAGGAGAAAGAAAAGAAAAGGAGAATATTTAGTGTGACAAATAAGGGGGTTGTATAGAAGTGGAAGTGTGATCGTAAATCGCCACGACACCTCAAAAAGAGAAAAAAAAACCAACAACAACAATAAATTTTTTTTAGTAAAATTCTAAGAAAGAAGAATATTTAGTGTGACAAAGAACAGTTTTTTTTTTTTGTTCGTTCTTTTTTTTAGTAAAATCACAAAAAAAAAGTGGAGTGAAAAAAAAAGGAAAGAACTACTCAAAAAACCTAAAACAAAACCTATATCAGTTGACGAAAAGGATGACAAGAAATGGTCGACATCGATAAGGACTTATATATATATATTTAGAAAAGTAGAAACGAAAAGTTAAAAAATAAAAGAGAGAGACAAAAATAAAAAATTTAAGAGAAGAGGTGAGGAAGGAAAGGGGGAAAGGGAGAGAAGAGGAGAAAGAAACAAGAGAGAGAGAAAATAAAAGGGAAAAAAGAAAATGAGAAAGAAGAAAGCGGTTCATTCAATTTACCAACTCGAGAGATACGATATAAGGGGTCAACCGGAAGGTGAGTACGATTCTAAAGGTCTAACTCGTAATCGATTGAGACTAAAGTTAACCAACTATAGTGGAGACCAAAGGGAACGAGTGGTTCAGTTAGAGGACATGAGAAAAGAAATCTTGTGAAACCAATATTGGCATACACACCTTCACACACACATATACAGGGTCATAAAGACATTAACGGATGAACTAGAGGAGGGTGATCTTATGTCCGTGTAGTGGGGGTTGTTCTTTAGTTGTGTTCAGTGGGTTTGTTGTAAAGGGAGGTTCCCGTTTTTAGTTTTCCTTCTTCATTATGTTGGGATTTCGGACCCTTTTCCTCTGGAGTTCACCTCTTTAAATCTTTTTTCTTTTTTTCTACCTTTCTCTCTTTATGTTGTGTTTACTTTCTCGTTCCACCTTTGAGTGTTCTGGTTTATTTACTTTTCCTTTATTCGTTAAAGGAACTTTCTCTTAAGTCTTATTACTATCATTTCTACGAGACTTCTAAACTTTTATCTTACCTCTTTTACTTTCTTCGTAAATTGTGTCAATTGTGTTAGTGGTTCCCGTATCGTTTTTATTTCTTATTCTTTTGTCTCTATTTATTGTGTCAATGACTTTAATTTTTATGAGATCTTCCTTGGTTATCGTCTTATTGACTCTGTCTCCTTACCTATTCACTCGACCTCCTATCTTACCACCTTTATTGACGATTTCTCGTCTTATTTCCCTTTTCTTACTTTTAACTCCTTTCGGAGTCTCTGGAAACCCTGTTATAATTTGTGTGGTCATAAACTCAATATCCCCAGGGTCTCCTTCTTCTTTTTTTCTTTCGTGATTCTTTTAAAAACTTCTTTAATATCAACTTTTGAAGGGGTTGTACCCTTTCCTTTATCAGTTAGTTCAGGTTTTTCACGTCTCTCAGGTGATGTCCAATTTAGGTTCCTCTTTACGTAGTTCTGTGTATAATTAGTTCGATTGTCTCTAATTCCTGTTTCTTTCTTATAATTTTCGTCGTTCCCTTTTCGTTGTTGATTGTATGTTCCCTTTTGGATATGTTAATTGTCATCTAGAAAGTCGTCTTTGAGATGTCCGGTCTTCTCTTACCGTCCTACGTAAATTTCATGACTTTCTCTTATAGGATGTTGGTACTAATGATATGAATCGTTTCTAGAGTAAGTTTTAACTACCTCTTTAGTTTTCGAAATACCTGTTCGTCTTTAATTCTCTTAAGTCGTGGTGTTTTGGTCGGAACGTTGTTTATGATTTCCCTGAATGTATCGGTCATTTGTGTTCTCTTTTCTTTCTGGATGTTTTTGTTTGGGTTTTGTTAGTTCTTTTACGGTTATCCTTGTATATATAGTTATTAATGGAATTTACATTTACCTAATTTACGTGGTTGGTTTTCTATGACTTACCTATGTTTTTGTTCTGGGTGTATATACGGCGGATGTCCTCTGGGTGTGTCTGACTTTCATTTTCCTACCCTCCTTTTACAAGGTACTCTTATCTTTGGTTTTCTTTCGACCTCACCGTTAGAATAAAGTCCGTTTTGTCTAAATTTTATTTCTTATAGTATTCTATATTTCTTCCTGTACTATATTACTAGTGCCCTAGTTAGGTTCTTCTTCTTTATTGCTAACATTTACAGACACGTGGGTTGTATCCTCGTGAAATTATGCGTTCCACTTGTGATTGTCCGTATTCTCCCCTTTAACTGTCGTTGTGTTATTATCGTCCCCTGAAATTGTGGGGTGACAGTAGTCACCCGTCTAGCAGTTTTGTCTCTGAGTTACTCCTTCGTGTCTGGAATTTACTCTGTGATCCGGTTTGCCTGGCTTCACTACAGAAGTCCTGAAAGGTAGGTTTACGTCTTCTTGTGTAAAAGAAGAGTTCACGAGTACCTTATAAGAGGTCCTGTCTGGTGTAGAACCCGGTGTTTAGTCGAAAGTCATTTAAACTCTTCTAACTTTAACGTAGTTCATTGAAGAGACTGGTGTTGTGATATTCTGATCTATAGTTGACGTCCTTATTTTGTCACTTATGTATTTGAGTACCTCTAATTGGTTATGTAATGATTTATTGTTTCTCCAACGACTTCTTTGTTTTTCTCTTTAGTTTTCTAAGGATCTTTGTTTACTGTCACTTTTGTGCTACTGGGTTTTGGATACCCTGAGAGTTTTCGTCAAGATTCCCCCTCCAAATATCACTATGTTGGTATGGAGTTCTTCGTTCTTTTCGTAGTTTGTCTGTCGGATTGAGATGTAGATTTCGTCGACCTTTTTCTTCTTGTTTTTTGGGGGTTTCAGTCGTCTTCCTTCCTTTAGTATTTCTGGTCTCGTCTTTATTTACTTTTTCTTTACTTCCTTTGTTATCGTTTCTATTATTTTGATTTTCGACCAAGAAACTCTTCTAATTGTTTTAACTGTTTGATGATCGGTCTGAGTAGTTCTTTTTTTCCCTCTTTTTAGTTTAGTTATCTTAATATTTACTTTTTCCTCTCCAATACTGTCTGTTGTGTCTTTATGTTTTCTAGTATTCTCTTATAAGACTCGTTGATATACGATTATACAAATTACACCGAGTGTTATTCGACACCTTTTACGACTTTCTCTACCCTTATGGTCTGGTGGGCTGGACGAAGAACTCTTTAGACATACGTCCAGTCCTTCGTTGTCAATCTTGACCTGTACCTTGATGTCTGACCAAGGTTTTACCCTTTCCTCATGTAGTTCAGACATATAACAGTGGGATGAATAAATTGAATATCCGTCTCATGTAGTCCTCTTTACGACCCGACCTCCTTCGTGTCCGACCTTAGTTCTAACGGTCCTCTTTATAGTTATTGGAGTCTATACGTCTACTGTGGTGGGAATACCGTCTTTCACTTCTCCTTGATTTCTCGGACTCCTACTTTCACTTTCTCCTCTCACTTTTTCAACCGAATTTCGAGTTGTAAGTCTTTTGATTACAGTAGGCCAGGGTAGTGAAGTACGGTTTATCTACCCCTTTGTCACCGACTGAAATAAAAATCTTCGAGGTTTTAGTGACGTCTACCACTAACATCGGTACTTTAATTTTCTGTGAATGAGGAACCTTCCTTTCAATACTGGTTGGATCTACCGTATAAGTTTTCATCTCTGTAATGAAACGGTTGTTTCCAGGTAGATCAGTTCCGATACCAAAAAGGTCATCAGTACATACCTACACTCAAAACCTGATATTTCTTTCGACTCGTGACTTCTTAACTACCCAAACTTGACACCACAACCTCTTCTGAGAACACTCAGGGAACCTGACGTTCCTCTAGGTTGGTCAGGTAGGATTTCCTCTAGTCAGGACACACAAGTAACCTTCCTGACTACGACTTCGACTTCGAGGTTATGAAACCGGTGGACTACACTTCTCGACTGAGTAAACTTTTCTGGGACTACGACCCTTTCTAACTTCCGCCCTCTCTTCCCCTGTAGTCTCCTATTCTACCAACCTACCGTAGTGGCTGAGTTACCTGTACTTAAACACATCCTAACCCCTCAACCACTACCTGTTCCTCCGGACTGTACGACGTCAAGTGTCCCAACGTCTCAGTCTGTGCTGACTCACTGACTTGACTTGACTTGCCTATATTATTTTACCTGTTGGATCTCCTTTACCTGTCTATGAATCTTTTCTAGTCGGAGGGTTCTGACTTGGTCCTTCTTTGTCTTTAATACTCGTTGGGTTAATGTTTGTGACTTTAACTTCGTCACTATTTTTTAGAGGGGGTTTTGTTTACGGGCCCCGGTCTACCGAAGTGTCCCCTTAAGATAGTTTGTCAGTTTCTTCTCGATTACGGATAAAAAGACTTTGAGAAGGTTTTATGACGTCTCCTTCCTTGTGAAGGTTTGAGTAAGAGTAAGTCACTCCGGTGTTAGTGAGACTATGGTTTTGGTTCTTTTCTGTTGTACTTTTTTCTTTTAATGTCCGGTTATAGTGACTACTTGTATCTACATTTTTAAGAGTTGTTTTAAGATCGTTTGGTTTAAGTTGTTGTGTAATTTTTCGAGTATGTGGTACTAGTTCACTCCAAATAAGGTCCCTACGTTCCTAAGAGGTTATATACGTTTACTTAGTTGCACTATGTGGTATAGTTGTTTAACTTTATATTTTCGGTATACTAGGAGAGTTAGTCAAGTCAAGTCAGAGAGTCAGTACAGGTTGAGAAGTTGGGGTACTTAGCGTCGTGTGGTCCGGAGGGACAGGTAGTGGTTGAGGACCTCAAGTAAGTTTAAATGCAGGTAGTTCAGTCACTACGGTAGGTCGGTAGAGTAGGAGACAACAGGGGAAGAGGAGGACGGGGGTTAGGGAGGGTCGTAGTCCTAGAAAAGGTTACTCAGTTGAGAAGCGTACTCCACCGGTTTCATAACCTCACAGTCGAAATGGTAGTCAGGAAGGTTACTTGTGGGTCCCGACTAAAGGAAGTCCTACCTGACCAACCTAGACGAACGTCAGGTTCCCTGAGAGTTCTCAGAAGAGGTTGTGGTGTCAAGCTTTCGTAGTTAAGAAGCCGTGAGTCGGAAGAAGTGTCAGGTTGAGAGTGTAGGTATGTACTGGTGACCTTTTTGGTATCGGAACTGATTTGCCTGGAAACAACCGTTTCATTACAGACGAAAAATTATACGATAGATCCAACCAGTATTGAAAAGAAGGTTCCTCATTCGCAGAAAATTAAAGTACCGACGTCAGTGGTAGACGTCACTAAAACCTCGGGGTTTTTTATTTCAGACTGTGACAAGGGTGACAAAGGGGTAGATAAAGGGTTCTTCACTACCCTGGTCTACGGTACTCAGATCAAAAGACTTACAACTCGAAATTCGGTTGAAAAAGTGAGAGAAGAAAGTGAGAGTAGTTCTCTGACTCAAGGAGAAGTGAAAGACGGTATTCCCACCACAGTAGACGTATAGACTCCAATAACTACAAAGAGGACCGTTAGAACTAGGAGAGTTGTCTACGTCTTTTTCGGAAACTGTTTTAAGTCGTGGGTAAATACTATTTTTAGGAAGTTTTTTATCCGTATCTTCCTTGTATGGAGTTGTATCATTTCCGATATATACTTTTCGGGTGTCGTTTGTAATAAGAGTCACCACTTTTTGATTTTCGAAGAGAGATTCTAGTCCATGTTCTGTTCCCACAGGTGAGAGTGGTGATAATAAGTTGTATCAAAACCTTCAGGATCGATGTCGTTAATCTCTTCTTTTTTCTTATTTTCCTTAGGTCTAGTCTTTTCTTCTTCATTTTGAGAATGACAAACGTCTACTGTACTATGATTTATTCTTTTGGGTTTTCTTTGATAGTATTTTAATGATCTCGATTAGTCGCTTAAGTCGTCAGTACCCTATGTTCCAGTCATGTGTCTTTAGTGAACGTGAGGATATATGATTGTTACTTTTTAGTCTTTCTCTTTAATTCTTTAGTTAAGGTAAGTGGTGACGTTGTTTTTCTTAATTTATAGATCCTTATTTGGATGGATTCCTTTGTTTTTTGGATATATTCTTTTTGATATTCTGTGACTACTTTCTTTAGTTTCTACTGTATTTGTCTACCTCTTTATAAGGTACAAGGACCCACACTTCTTAGTTATAACACTTTTACGTTAGATGTCTAAGTCATGCTAGGGATATTTTAATGGTTACCGTAAAAAGTGTCTTCATCTTGTTTTTTAAAGTGTAAAGTATACCTTTGTGTTTTCTGGGACTTCTCGGTTTCGTCAGAACTCTTTCTTCTTACCTCGACCTCCTTAGTTTGAAGGACTGAAGTCTAATAGGATGTTTCGATGTCAGTGGTTCTGTCATACCATGACTTTGTTTTTGTCTTTATATCTGGTCACCTTGTTCTATCTTTCGGGTCTTTATTTGGGTGCGTGGATACTCATGGAATAAAACTGTTTCTTCCATTCTTATATGTTACCCCTTTTCTGTCGGAGAAGTCATTCACCACGACCCTTTTGACCTGTCGATCCATGTTTTCTTACTTTAATCTAGTGATGGATTGTAGCATGTGTTTCCATTTGAGTTTTACCTAATTTCCGGATTTATATTCTGGTCTTTGATAATGTGAGAATCTCCTCTTGTATCCGTCTTGTGAACTCCTGTATTTAGTTTCGTTCTAGAAGATACTGGATGGAGGATCTCATTACCTTTATTTTTGTTTTTATTTCACCCTGGATTAATTTGAATTTTCGAAAACGTGTTGTTTCCTTGGATGTTTGTTCCACTTTTCTGTTGGGAGTCTAACCCTCTTTTATCATCGTTCCCTTTGTTGACTATTTCTTAATTAAAGGTTTTATATGTTCGTCGAATATATTGAGTTATGGTCTTTTCGTTTGTTGGGTTAGTTTTTCACCCCTTCCCTGGACTTCTCTATAAAGAGGTTTCTTCTGTATGTCTACCGATTGTTCGTGTATTTTTCTACGAGTTGTAGTGAGTAATAGTCTCTTTGCGTCTAGTTTTGATGTTACTTTATGGTGGAGTGTGGTCAGTCTTACCGGTAATAGTTTTTCAGGTGTTTGTTATTTACGACCTCTCTCACACCTCTTTTCCCTTGGGAGACCGTGACGACCACCCTTACATTTGACTATGTCGGTGATACCTTCTGCCATACCTCTGAGGAACTTTTCGGTCCTTATTTTGATGGTATACTGAATCGTCAGGGTGGGGATCCGTATATGGCACTCCTTTATTTTTGACTTTTTCTGTGTCCATGGGGTCACAAGTGACGTCGAGATAAATGTTGTCGATCCTGTACCTTTGTTGGATCTACAGGTAACTGTCCACTTACCTATTTCTTTGACGCCACGTATATGTGTTACCTTATGATGAGTCGGTATTTTTTCTTGTGTAAACTTAGACAAAATTACTCCACCTTCTTTGATCTCGGGTAATATGTCTCACTTCATTCAGTCCTTCTCTTTACATTCATGGCATATGACTGTGTATACATACCTTAGACTTCTCTACCAGGACTACTTAAATAAAAGTCCCACCGTTACCTTTTTGTCTCTTGTCTGGATACTTGTTCCACCCTTCTCTCGTCCCTCTTCCCCTCTACATACCTCTCTCATTGTATCTTTAAATGTTATGGTACACATTTTGTCTGGCGGTTACCCTTAAACGACGTTCTGAGTCCCATTGAGTTTATCCCCGAGACACTGTCCGACTTCCCACCCTACTCTTCTCTCTACCCTTCCTGCAGACCCTCCCTCCCCTGTACCCATATTGATACCGACTAAGAACAACTACATACTGTCTTTTGGTGTTTTAAGAATTTCGTTAATAGGAAGTTAATTTTTTAAAATTTTTTCTTTCGACTCCCGGTTTCTTAACTACGAAAGTTTGACACCACGATCTCTTTTGAAGACTCAGAGAACTTCATGTTGTTTTAGTTTGGTCAGTTAGGATTTCTTTTAGTCGGGACTTATAAGTAGCCTTCCTGACTACGCCTTCGACTTCGAGGTTATGAAACCGGTGGACTACACTTCTCGACTGAGTAACCTTTTCGGGGGTTACGACCCTTTCTACCTTCTCTTTTTCTTTTCCCCCGATGTCTCCCACTCTGCCAATCTATCGTAGTGAGTTGCTTGCATTTAGACTCGTTTGAGACCCTTTATCACTCCCTCTTACTTCGGACCACATGACGTCAGGTACCCCCAGTACTTATCAGTCTGTGCTGAATCGTTGACTTTTGTTTGCAATTCCCAGACTAACGACGTGAACTCCTTCGACACTTAACCGCAACTTCAGTCTTGTGGTCTAAGGTCAGGATCAAAACGTTTTACTATATATACACTAGAAGGTCAGGTAGTTGGAAAGACTCGGAGTCAAAGGTGACAACAGTTTTCCTCCACAACTGTGACTACCACGGGAGGAGGGTCTCTAGGATACTAAAGTAGTCTGGGTCCTAGACGGTGGTGGTTGTGCCGGGGACGTGGATTATCTGTAATCCTATACTTATACCGGACTTCGACTACCAGTCCTGAGAAGTTCGGACTGGACTCCGACTTAACTTACACGAGTGAAAAGGAACGACTCCGTCCTACTCCAGGTCCACACCCCCGCGGACGGTTACACAAATTCACCGGAGTCGACTCACTGACACCGAAACCCCACCTACCGTGCCGTCTCTGAATCCGTCCAGTGTTAAAAGGGGAACCAGCATTTGCCGGACGTTTACTAGGACCGGTACTGTTAATCTTTCGGACTTGAATGAGACATTTTGGTCCGAAACTCAATTTTCCTCGAAAGAAAGAAACTGAAGGAGTCGGTAAATCCAACAACAATACGTCTATAATTCATTGTGTAGTAGTCGAATTGTGGAGGGCGGAGAAAAACCTCGTCTGAACCTGACCTCCAACGAGATTGCTCCCTGGCCGAAACGTCAAGGGACGATCTACTCGATTCAACACAGACTGATAAACACTGGGGTACTTGACGTCATGTGGTTCGAGGCGACAGGAAATGAAGGACCTCAAACGAGTCTAGTACAGGTAACTCAGTCGCTATGATAGATTGTTAAAGTAGAAGACGGCGGGAGGAGAGGAGGACGGGAGGTAGAAAGGGTTAACCCTAGAAAACGTCACTCAGTCGAGAAGCGTAGTCCGCCGGTTTCATAACCGCGAAGTCGAAGTTGTAGTCAGGAAGGTTACTTATAAGTCCCAACTAAGGGAAATTCTGACTGACCAAACTAGAGGAACGACAGGTTCCCTGAGAATTCTCAAAAGAGGTCGCGGTGTTAAACTTTTGTAGTCAAGGAGTCATAAGTCAGAAGAAATACCAAGTCGAGAGTGTACTGATGACTTTTTTTTTTGGGCATCGAAACTGATATGCCTGGAAACGACCGTTTCACTATAGAGACGAAAAGTTATACGACAGATCCAAACAGTATCGAAAGGAAGGTTCCTCGTTTACAGAAAACTAAAGTAATTAAATCCAACATTTAAGTAAGTATTTACAACCAAACAACCCTTCAGACCTACTAGGTCGAAACACTAAAATTGGATTTCGGTTTAAAGACCCGAGAAATAACGTATGGTTCGATGGACCTTTTACACTTTCATTTATGTAAAATTTCTCTTTTCTTTTTTTCTTCACGGACTATGAGGTACTACTCCAAAAAGGTTCGACGTTTACAGTAACGAAACAACGGACATTTTCTTGACCTGTCTCTCAAGACAAAAGTAAAAGAAGGTTTGACAAATACACTGATCCTTTCACTATCATACAGAGAGTCTTATAAAATTGACAGAACTACGTGGGGAATTTTTTTTGTGTCTCGGTTAACAGGTACGTCTCGAGCGTCCCTCCACCGAGACTCATTCCGGGTCGTCACAAACGAAAACGTCTATAGACTTCACCCTCGGTACCTCTGGTCAGATAGACTGCCGAAACATAGGTAGGGGTTCTGAATCCTCTCGACAATGTACCTATAACCTAGTTTCCAGTACTTACGTGAGTAGTGTGACATAGGTTGAACAGACCACCTAGACCCCAGACCCCAGACTCAAAATTTTTCAAGACCTCTCTACTCCCCGGTGGACGGGACCAACGGTCCTGACTCGTAAAGGCCATTTAGACCCTGTAAGAGGGTTTTGACCCTGCCACCGAGGGGATGATTTCTAGTAGGGTAAAAGGATGACCACCACGGGTGTTTTCCTCTGGTCTACTCCATTCGTCTCTGTCGTGTTGTGAGAAACTTCGTCACGGACTTCGTCTCAAAGACTTCCCGAGCAATTTCCGTCCAACGACCCGGGAGGGCAGTCAGGGGTGAGACGTAGACCCCTCCCGGGCCCTTACGCGTGACTTTGTTCAGGGGTTCTCGACGACGACGACGACGACGACGACGCTCTGAGGTAAATTCTCGGAGACGAGATTTCGTGACCTCAGAACCGATGTGCGACTTTTGTGGACTTTTAAAATATGTGGCTTAACCACCCACCCAGAGTGAGGGTCTACAATCGATACCCCGAAAGATTAGGGGTGAGCCCACTAATACAAGTCAGTGAAGTCAGTACAGTCTGAGAGACTCTAGGGTATCTGATATCGGGTGGTCCGAGGTGACAGACACACTAAGAGGTCTGTTCTTATGACCTCACCCAGTGGCAAAGGAGAAGATCCTCTAGAAAGGGTGGGTCCCTAGTTTGGACGAAGAGGACGTAGAGGGTGTAACGTCTGTCTAAGAAGGGGTGACTCGATACTTCCTTCGGGAGTCCCCTAATATTGTGCGTTGTTTCAAACTCCGGGACGATGAGAACTTCACGAGACTGGACTCGAGTAAAAGACTGTGAACAAGTATACTGTAAGTTGTGTATAAACATCTCGTCGATGACACATGGTACGTGACACAGTCTCCGACCAACTCCTTTTGTCTGTATTAGGGAGGGAGGTCCTCGATGATAAATCCCCCTTTGTATCGCATTTGTTGGGTAGGTAAGACTTCCTCTAGTCAGGACCCTAAAGAAACCTTCCTGACTACGATTTCGACTTTGAGGTCAGGAAACCGGTGGAGTATACTTCTCAACTGAGTAACCTTTTCTGAGACTACGACCCTCCCTGACCCCCGTCCTCCTCTTCCCCTGCTGACTCCTACTCTACCGACCTACCGTAGTGACTGAGCTACCTACACTCAGACTCACTTGAGGCCCTCAACCACTACCTGTCCCTCCGGACCGCACGACGCTAAGTACCCCAGCGTTTCTCAGCCTGCGCTGACTCGCTGACTTGACTTGACTTGACTATCGTATCCACCCCGATCACAATTTCTTGGACGGACGGTTGCTTCCTCTGCATTCTCTACTACCAAGTCAGGGACCCAGTCCTTCTAGGGGACCTCCTCCCGTACCGTTGAGAGAGGTCACAAGAACGGACCTCTTAGGGTACCTGTCTCCTTAAACCGTCCGATGTCAGGTACCCTAACGTTCTCAGTCTGTGCTGAATCACTGACTTGTCTTCGTGTGTGTGGTTATTACATGTTAATTTTTATTTAACCTCTAATTCTCGTTCAAAAATCCTCAGTCTCTCTTATTCCCGTACGTTTCCCCTTACTAGAACCTGTCTTTTCAATGACTACAACTTCGGTTTCGAACTTTTTGATCCTCGGTCGGTACGACTCACTCCCCTCTCCTACAACTAGTGGTCTCGACTCCAGGGGAAACACGGGATACACCCGACTAAGTCGTCTATAATTCATTGTGTGTAGTTAAATTGTGGAGGGTGGAGAAGAGACTCGCCTGAACCCGACCTCCAACAAGATTACTCCCCGGCTGAAACGTCAAGGGACGATCTACTCGACCTCGAAGGTCCTGACGGTCGGTCCGTCCCTTCAGGTTTCGGTCCGGGACACCGAGTCGTGAGCCCTCAGGGTCCACGTGTCGGTAGACGTCACCGGGGAACGTAGTACACCCCAAAAAATTAGATAACGGGTCTACCTCTCAATCTAATTTACCAAGACCGTCCATTGGTCTCTGGACTCCTCCCTCACCGTCACCCCCGTTTCCGACAGGACTCACTCGTCCACACCTGTAGGAGTCCCGTTCTCTTCCCCTCGTACGTACGTGGGAAACAGTGACTTTTTATTAACGTCTCATGTACACTCGACTTTGATTTAGGAAGATTTCTCATTTGCTTATACGAAGTACGTCGAGACGTACCGGTTCTTGAAGGAGGGACAGGATTTGACGTGTGTTTCCTCTTCTCTTCCCTCTGGAACGAAGGATCAAAATATCAGTCACTTTGTTTCCGAGTCTCCTCTTCCTGACAGAGTCCGAAGTACCTACCCCTCTACCCTGCCTACACGTCCGAGGGTAAACGGTAAGATAGGATCAAGGGTCGTGAGACTGTTGGAACCTTTATCGAGTCCCTCTTTCCTGAAAACGATCCCCACGTCGAACAGACCCTGGATTCCTTTCGTCTTATCCCCACTTTACTCGTTTTCACCCTGACTATTTACACAGGGGTAGTACATGAGTTATTTGTAAATGACTTCCATGACTCGCATTCTCTCTGGGATGGGGTCCGTTCTCTTTCTCTATTTCAGTGATGAAACCGGGTTCCTCAACACAGGTTGAGAAACATAGAGGTACCTAACATCGGGAGGTCCCAGGAGACAGGTGTCCTAAAAGGTTCGTTCTTACGACCTCGTCCAACGGTAAATGATGAGACATAAAATGAATATAGACGTAACAATTGTGGACAGTGTATCATTTGGGAGTTGTGTACTGATACCTTTCTTTACTATTTCTACATAACTTAAGTGAGTTCGTCGGGACCGATAGTCATCCGTCCTGACAAAAAGTTTGTGTCATTACACAAAGGAACTTTCACCTGAGACGTACCTTCTAGGAACTCTTCTTTACACGGACTCTCTTATCTATTCCTCTACTTCTAAACCTCTCTTTTTTTTACTCTACTTTACTATGACGAATATACACCCTAGATTTTTTTACTATGTTTACTTGTATAAATGTTTTGTTTTTATCCCAGTGTCTATATCTTTTGTTTGTACCGATGGTTACCCCTTCACCGCCCCACCCCCCCATATTTGATCCTCAAACCTTAATTATATATGTGGGACCACCACCGTCAAATCAGCGATTCAGCATAGACTGAAAACACTAGGGTATCTGACGTAGGACGGTCCGAGGAGACAGCTACCCTAAGAGATCCGTTCTTATGACCTCACCCAACGGTAAAGGAAGAGGTTATATGTGGGATAATATATATTTCATCTATTGGTTGTTCCTGGATGACATATCGTTTCTCTTGATATGAGTTACAGAATTATTATCGGATATTTCTTTTCTTAGACTTTTTCTTATATATATCAACACAATCAAAGTCTATAGACTTAGATTGTCTTGGAACATTTGATTGTATCGTAACTTTAGTTAATATGCAGTTAAATTTTTCGTTAGTTTGTCTACTCAGTGTGTGTATAGGTTTCTTGGATAAACACTGAGGTCCGTTTAAGACAAATAATGTCTTTACTTTCAAAAAATTTTTCTCCACTCCACTCTTTCGTTTGTCTTGTTCTTTTTTCTTTCTTTATACCTTTGAGATACCTCTTTTAGATCTTTTCTTTTCGTTACATTAGTCTGTATGATGTATAAGACCCCAGTTGTCTTAAAGTTCCAGTATTTTCAGATTTGTGATATGACCCATCTACCTTCTCCTAGAGTCGTGGGGATTTACACACTTTCTGAATAGATGGTACCGACCTTTATTCATATATTTTAGATTTTAACTTTTTAGTTCTGTTTGAAGATCTATAAATAAAAAGTCTATCTCCTTCCCGTTTCTCGAGTTTCACCACCGAGAACTTACTTTCCTATCTTCTATGAGATTTCTAAGGGAGGTGAGGATCCAATCAGCTGACCGAGATTGTGAGAGGAGACGAGTCTTGGTCCGTCGTTGGTCTAGACTTGGGGACGCGTTGGTTGGGGTAGGTTTGTCTTTCTTCCCCACGTCTGTTCTCCACATTTCACCTCTTGTTTCAGTCCGGAAACCTGTCTCCGCCTAACACTCCGTGGGGTCCGTCGACGTTCCGATTGAAGGTTTCAGTTCTTGACAATTTTACCATAAACTAAAAACCTCATCTAACCCTTTGCAGTTGGTTTATTTTTTGTAGAAGGAAAGAAGGGAGGACTTTATTACCTCCTTGGTTGTCCTCCCTCCTACCCAGTTCCATCCAGTTTCACTTAGAAGACCAACGAGGAACGAGTCTACCGGGTCAGACGGGGCGTGACTAACCCGAAGTGTGTCGAACTTCTGTTCCTCTTCGGGGATCCTCTCTTTAGTACTTTGTCTTCGTCTCTTGTCTTGCGGTCCCGACCGGACTAGAGTCACTGGTAGAACAGACTAAGAGAGAAACGGACTTTACGTCCACCATTTCAAGTCACGACAACCCGTACCTCCGTCTGTCCCGTCTCAGACTGAGAACGACCAAGAGAAAGAAGAGACCCCTCTCTCCTCTCTATTCTCTTGAACAAGATACGCCACTCGTGACCGACTTTTCATCCTCAGGATCTAAGGTCGGGGGTTCGATCACTTTTAGCTAACAAATTTGAACCCTTTTTAGTGAATTAACACTCGGACTTAGTAGAGTAAACACCCGATCTACTGTAAGGTACTCTAAGACCCAAGTGGGGGGTCTTTCGACTCATCGTTTGAACCTTTCTCTACAAAGTAGAAGTACAGTACGGGTCTTCCGGATTAAGGTATATATCTTCCGATTTCATATGTATGTCTTCGGGTCCAAGGTGTTGGTCTCTTGGTTCCAGATACGGATCTCTTCACCCTAGGTATAGTCCTTTGTGAAACGTTCGGATTTCAGTCTAAGGTGTGGATCTTTCGGTTTAAGGTACAGATATCCGGGTCCAAAGTGAACCTGCTGGTCTAATATACGTATTCCCTTTCAAGTGTAGATACTCTTCATTTAGTTACGGAGTTTCAGGTCTAAAATACTTACCTCACGGACCGTCTGGTCCAGGGTACGTACATCTTGGTTGAAAGAGTTACAGGAGTGGAAGTATTCTTGGAAAGGTATTTGAAGTTAATGTCAAGTATGTTAGGGTATAGAAGGATTGGTTTTGGAAGTGAAATTGTCATCTATAGGACGCCCTGACCCTCGAACTGACCGCGATATCAAGTCGGTCAGAGTCCTACTAAAAGGTACAAACTAAAAGTCGTTAATGTCAGGACACCGATGTCCTCTCTTCCTAGAGAAACTCTTGTGTATATCTTCGAGAAGTCAGTAAATATACTACGAACTCGACCCTTAAACTTAGGGACTCGAGTCGAAAAGAAAGTGATGAGACACGTCGTTGTAATTCTCGTTGGTTGGTTACATTAATATAAGAAATCAAAAGTTTTTTACAAGTTTTCATAGTATATACGGTGTAGTTGTTTTCTTTTCTGTTTTTAGTTTACTAGTAGAGTTATCCACGTCTTTTTTGTAAACTATTTTAAGTCGTAGGAAAGTACTATTTTTTTTTTTTGGGAGGGTGGTTTCACCCATATCTCTTGTGTAAAGTTGTATTGTTTTCGGTAAATACTGTTTGGGTGTCGGTTCGATTATGAGGTGTCACTTTTCGACTTTCGGAAGAGTCGATTTAAGACCTTACTCTGTTCCAACGGGTGAGAGTGGTGAAGAAAGGTTATGTCATAATCTTCAGGATCGGTATTATTAGTCCGTTCTTTTTCTTTATTTCCATAGGTTTGTCCTTCTATTCACCACTTTAACAGTAGTATACACCTATTGTACTATGAGATATTTATTATAGGATTTCTCAGGTGTTTTTTGACAATTTTGACTATTTACTTAAAACGTGTCATGGACGACGATTCAGCGAAGTCAGCACAGGCTGAGACACACTGAGGTATCTGCCGTCGGGTGGTCCAAGGGGGCAGGGACCCTAAGAGGTCCGTTCTTGTGACCTTACCCAACGGTAAAGAAAGAGGTTACGTACTTTCCCTTTTCACTTTCACTTCAGCGAGTCAGCACAGACTGAGAAGTGCTGGGGTACCTGACGTCGGGTGGTCCGAGGAGGCGGGTACCCTAAAAGGTTCGTTCTCATGTCCTCACCCCACAGTAACGGAAGAGACTCATGTCATCGTCCTATGTTCTAATTGTATGTCTTTAAACGACGTAAAGAAATGGGATTGTTACTTTATAATCTTTGTCCTTTTAAAATTTCAGAGTAAATTCTAGTGTAGTTTTTTTCTATTTTATAGATCCTTATTTGGACTAGTTCTTTCACTTTCTGAATATGTGTCTCTTGACATTTTATAACTATTTCCTTTAATTTCTACTACCTTTTTATTGGTTACGAGAACTTAACCCTCTTAATTATTATACTACCGTTAAGATGGGTTTCGTTGGGTGTTTAAATTACACTAGGAATAGTTTAATGGGTATTGTAAAAAGTGTCTTGATCTTGTTTATTAGGATTTTAATTATTCCTTGGTGTTTTCTGGGTCTTAACGGTTTCGTTAGGACTCCCCCTTTTTGTTTCGACCTCTGAAGTCTCTTGCAGACGTTTCGATGTCATTAGTTTTGTCGTACCATGACGGTGCTTTCATCTGTATGTCTACTTACCTCGTCCTACCTCTCGGGTCTTTATTTGGGCGTGTACCAGTAAATTAGAAACTGTTTCCTTTTTTCCGTCAGAGAAGTCGTTCACCATAAACCTTTGGGTTTGTCGGTGTACATTCAGTTACTTCAATCTTGTGAGGGAGTATGGTATGTGTTTTCATTTAATTTTCACCGAGTCTTTTAGTTTATATTCTGTACTGTGGTATTTAAGGAGTTTCTCTTGTATCCGTTTTGTCAGAGACTGTATTTGACATTATTGTAAAAGAACCCAGTTAGAGTGTTCCGTTTTCCTTATTTTCGTTTTTATTTACCCTGGATTAGTTAGAATATTCAAAAACGTGTTGTTTCCTTTGGTATTTGTTTGACTTCTGTGTTGGATGTATTACCCTATTTTATAAACATTTACTACCTTGGTTAGATATGTCTGTCGAATATGTTGAGTTATATTTTTTTTTTTACTCTTCAGGATTTATCTGTAAAGAGTTTTCCTGTATGTCTATCGGTTGTAGTGACAGTACAATTTCAACGAGTCACAACGATTGATGATCTCTTTATGTTCAGGTTTGATGTTCTCCATAGTGGAGTATGACCAGTCTTACCGGTGGTAGTTTTTCAGATATTTATTATTTACGACCTATCCCACACGTCTTTTCCCTTGGGGAGATATGACAACCACCCTTACATTTAACCATCTGTGATACCTCTTGTCGACCTCTTCCGTTACCGTGGGGTGAGGTCATGAGAACGGACCTTTTAGGGTACCTACCTCCTCGGACCATCCGACGTCAGGTACCCCAGTGATTCTCAGCCCGAGCTGACTCGCTGAAGTGAAACTGAAAAGTGAAAGTACGTGACCTCTTCCTTTACCGTTGGGTGAGGTCACAAGAACGGATCTCTTAGGGTCCCTACCCCCTCGGACCACCCGACGGCAGATACCGCAGCGTGTGTCAGCCTGGGCTGACTTCGCTGAGTCGTCGTCGTGGTACCTCTTGTCGTACATTCAAGGAATTGTTTAATTTTTACAATGTCGTACTAGGTGGTTAAGGTGAGGAGTCGTATATAGGTCTTTTCTTCTTTTGAGAATAAACTTTTCTACGTACGTCGGGTTACAAGTATCATCACGAGAAATGTTATCGGTTCTGTAACTTCGTTAAATTTACAGGTAGTTGTCTACTTATTTCTTGTACACTATGTATATATGTTGTCTTATAATGAGTGAATATCTTTTCTTATTTTATTACGGTAAACGTCGTTGTACCTGTCTGGATCTCTAATAGTATGAGTCACTTCATTTAGTCTGTTTCTGTTTTTATATATTATAGTGAATATGGACCTTAGATTTTTATACCATGTTTACTTGAATAAATGTTTTGTCTTTGACTGAGGTGTCTGTGTCTTTTGTTTGAAGACCAAAGACTTCCCCTTTCCCCTCCCTCTCCCGATGTAATCCTTAAACCCTAATTGTTTATATGTGATAATATAATTTTATCTATTGGTTGTTCCTGGATGATATTTCATCTCCCTTGATATAAGTTATAGAACATTATTGGACATTACCTTTTCTTAGACTTTTTCATAGATGTATACATATTGACTTAGTGAACCGACATGTCGACTTTAATTACGTTATAACATGTATTTAATATGAAGTTACTTTTCGTTTTTACTCATTCATAGATATACCTCAGTGGTCAGGGAACGAAGAATATCTACCAATTAATCTATACGTCTATAAAACGTATAGAGATATTTGACAAGTGTGACACCTGAGAGTCATGAGACAAATGATGTCCTTTATCTCAATAATCACAGAAGTCGTAGAAATAAGAATAGTCTCTCAGTTAAGATCTTTAGCGTCTTGGTCCAGTCTTTTGAGTAGGAATTTTAAGACAAAAAGATCTTTTGTGAACTAAAATTTTAGACATAATCCCAACAGGTCTATTTGTCTTGGTCTTTTACCTTAAAATAGTCTATACGTATGTATTGTATCTACATATACTCTAAATAATACCCCTTAACCGACTACGTGAATACCTCCAATTCATCAGGGTACTAACCGGTAGACGTTAAATCTCTAGGTCTTTTCATTCACCATATTAAGTCAGACTCAGACTTCCAGGTTCTTGGTTCCTCGGTTTCTACATTTAGGGTTAGACTCCTGTCCTCTTCTCTATTCTTAAGGGTAAAGTTCGTCACTCAACTCCCCTTTCCCTACTGAAGGAGAAAGAAGTGAAAAATAATATAAATCCGGGAGTTGTCTAACCTACTACAGTGAGTGTAATCCCTCCCGTCAGACGAATTGATTTAAGTACCTAAGTAGACCTCTATTGAAGCCTCTGTATAGGTCTTTATTACAAACTAGACCCGTGAGACGTCGGTCTGTCCAATTGTGTTTTTCAATTGGTAGTACACAAGACATATGTATTTCACGGTTTAAGTCAAGATCATCACGTCCGAGGTACGAGTCTCCAACTCTAAGGTCTGAACTTTTCAATTCTAAGTTCCGGATCTACTGATCCAAGTTATGCACCATCCGACCTACTGTAAGTTCAAGATGGACTTACGACGTCTTTCGGTCCAATATCTCCCTTACTATAATGTGTCAAATCATTAAATACCCCCCAAAGGGACTATCGAGTCAACCATTTCTTAGGTGGATGTTACGTCCTCTGGGGTCAAACTAAGGACCCAGCCCTTCTAGGAGATCTCTTCCCTATCCGATGGGTGAGGTCATAAGACCGGACCTCTTAAGGTGTCTGACATGTCAGTCAGGTACCCCAGTGTTTCTCAACCTATACCGACTCTCTGAAAGTGAAAAGTGG
Organism: Capra ibex; assembly: GCA_006410555.1. NCBI lineage: Eukaryota > Metazoa > Chordata > Mammalia > Artiodactyla > Bovidae > Capra > Capra ibex. Next base: position 3,205,900 of record SJYO01036187.1, read on the forward strand.
AATCATTAAAAACCGTACGAACTTTCCGGAGGAAGGTACTGGTGTACCGGACTGCGTCTTGTATCCTCGAAACCAAGATACAGATCACACGGTCCTATGTCCGGATCATCCCGTCAAAAATACACACGTCTTTGTTTGAAATACTGACTTTATGGTCTAAGGTACAGGCCTTAAGGTCGGAGGTCTGAACATACCGGTACAAGGCACAAACCTGTAACTTTAAGTATGTACCTCACGTTCCAAGGTATAGTACGAACCTCCAACTCTAAGGTGTATACCTTACGGTCCAAGATCAAAACACTAACCTCTCAGTTTATTGATGAAACTCTAAATACAAAGGTGTCAGGTTTTAAGTCCCAAACACACCCAACAAAAAAAAAAAAAAGTGTAAAATCCGGATGAATGAATAAATCTCTTGGTTTAAGATGAAGATATCTAGTCAAGAATACTTACATTCTGGAACATAGGAACATTGGATGGATTTTAAGCCCCAAGGTATGAACAGTACCTTCCAAGGTTCGGTCCCACTGATTCAAGGTACGAGTCCCCCGGTCTACTGAACGGAGCTCCAAGTCCAAGATTGGATCTTCCGGTCCGAGGTTCGAACCTCTCTCATGAAAGTGTATCCGGAGGTACTTTACTGACATTCCGGATTAAGATACGGATTTCCCAGTCCCAGGTGTATATTTTCATCTCCAAGGTTGGGGGCCTCACGGGCTAAAATGTTGATCTCACCGTCCGAGTGTGGACCTCTCTCAGAAGTCCCTACCTTAAGTCTTAGGTGTAACCTCCCGGTCCAAGGTACAAACTTCCCGTGTAAGATATGGTCCTCCCGTTAACAAGTACGAATCTACAAATCCAAAGTACGGATCTCCGGGTTCAAGGTACAGTCGTCCGAACCCAGAACACCTGGTTGTGTCACATACCCCTGACCTGTCCGTCTGAATTGGAGAGTCAACCATTTCTTAGACGGACGTTACGTGCTCTGAACCCAAGCTAAGGACCCAGTCCTTCTATGGGACCTCTTCCTTTACCATTGGATGAGGTCCTAAGAACGGACCTCTTAGGGTGTCTGTCTCCTGGGACCGTCCGATGTCAGGTACCCTAGTGTTCTCAGTCTGTTACTGAATCACTGATTTGGTGGTGGTGGTGGTGTGTATTTAATTATGAACGTTAAGCTCTAAAGTATGCGACAATACAAGGTACGAAACCCCTGATAAGGTACAAATCTCTAACTCTAAGGAAAGTACCTTATAGTCCGAGGTAAAACCCTATAACACTAAGACATGAATCTTACGGTTGAAGGTACGGTATGGACCCACTGGTCCAAGGTACAGAATCCGTCGATTGAAGCTGACTTTGTGACCTGAATTACAGACCTCACGGTCTAAGGTGTGAATATTTCGGTGCAAGACATGACCTTCTGACTCTAAGATGGATAACACACGATAATGTGAAGATATGCAAAATCCTTATCTCAAGATACGCCCTATGGTCCTAGGTACAAACGTCCCGGTCCTAGGTAGGACCTTTCACTATAAGGTATGTACCTCGTGGTCGAAGGTACGAACCTATAACCCTGGGTGTATGTAACCTAAAATACGGACCTCTTCGTCCTAAGTGTGGACCTCTCTATAAGGTACAAACCTCTCGAATTAGGGTATCAACCTTTCGGTACAAGGTACAAACTTCCCTGTATAAAAGAGGTAAGTATTTTGAAAATAAGTTGAATGTACTTGAATTATTTGTACAAGAATCATTAATACGAATCTAACAAGTACTTTTAGAGTGTTCTGTAATTTTTTCGACCGGTAGTAGAGTTCAATAAAGGGACAATTGATAAAAATATCGTGTACGTACAATCCGTTCATAATTTTTTTTGGGTATTTTCGTTTTTTTTTTTTAGAATTTTTCTATCAATTTATGTACCCAAAACAAAACAAAACAAAGTGACGACGTGCACTATAGGTACTTCATTGTCTATAATTCGTTAAATGAAAATGAGGTAGAAACGAACATGTAAAGAAGAATCCAACGACTATATAAATTTACTTTTGTTTCTCCCATCGTTTTTATTACTTTCGTTTATCGTCCATTAAGATGTTTATTACCTTGTACTTGGCAAAGACGGGAATACGTCTCATTTGACCCAGTGTTGGTTTCCTTGTGAAGACATCGACATCAGTTGCCACACGTGTGACTTTGACTGATAAGGTGTGTATTGTGTATCAAATTGTACGTTATAGGTACCCTATAGGTGAAGATGATATCGGAACACTCACGAGGTTTGGATTTTCATGGGTGTTGACATAGACACTGATCTTGGTTAATCGGGAAGATAAGAGGTGGTCCTGTTTGGTTATATATCCGTCAAAAGAAACGAATCTGTACCTCCGTCAAAATTGTGACCGGGAACACTTCGGTGTTACATGGTTTTCATGACACGGTTTATAAATACTGAACATATTTTTAAGATGTAGGGGTATAACTGGTGAAGTTCTGCTTTTGTCCGTTGAGAGGGATTTACAATTGACCGAGATAAGGGAATTATAATTTGTATTTTTTAGTGTACCCTTTAAGTATATCTTCATCGTATTTGGACAGTATTTAGTATTCGTTTTTTGATAAACACCCTGTCGTGTCCACTGTTTACCAGGTGACACATTTGAAGTCTTACTCCGTCTGTCACAACCTTCAGGCCAATAAAAGGGGGACGAAGAGGACGAAGTCGAAACAGAGGAACCCATAGGCTACAGGTGGTACAGTTCAACAGAGGGTCATCGACGTGATAATCGTACGGTAGAAACATACTGAGAAGTGACTTACGTGGTTCAAGTCGTTACCGAAGTGGTTTACGAAAGAAACGGTCTTTCGTCTGAAAGAGTCCTTCAACTTTTAGAGTAGTATGTTTTGTCTTTTCAATTCCCGGTCTGGGTTAGACTATCCTACACAACCAACTTAAAAGAAAATCGACTAAAGTTTTCGAAGAGCCATACGAACGACACTGACTAAGTGTTAGGGAAAGAACAGTAGTGGTCGTCGTTGGAGTTGGTTCCTTGCCATCATCAGAACAAAATAAAAGTTTGTCTTCTAAAACGAGAGACGAACACTTCGTGACACCTAGTTCTTGAGAAGGTTATTTTTGTTTTTATTTGTTTACCCTGGATTAATTTACCGTTGGGTTAGGTCATGAGAACGGACCTTTTAGGGTTCCTGTCTCCTCGGACCATCCGATGTCAGGTACCCCAGCGTTTCTCAGCCTGTACTGACTCCTTGAAGTGATTTAAATTCTCGAAAACGTGTTACTTCCTTTGATATTCGTTCCACTTTTTTGTCAGGACTCTTACCCTCTTTTATTATCGTTTGTTTTGTTGACTGTTTCTTAATTAGAGGTTTTATATGTTCGTCGAGTGCGTCGAGTTATGGTCTTTTTGTTGGGTTAGTTTTTCACCCGTTTTCTGGATTTGTCTGTAAATAGGTTTCTCTTGTATGTCTACGATTATTTGTGTACTTTTCTACGAGTTGTAGTGAGTAATCTCTTTACGTTTAGTTTTGGTGTTACACCAATAGTGGGGTGTCACACGTCTTACCGGTAGTAGTTTTTTTTAGATATTTATTCTTTACGATCTCTTCCACACCTCTTTTCCTTGGGAGGATGTGACAACCACCCTTACGTTTGACCAGGTCGACGATACCTCTTGTCACATCTCTAAAGAAATTTTTGGTCCTTATCTTGACGGTATGTTGGGTTGTTAGTGTGACGACCCGCATGTGGGGTTCCTTTGGTCTTAGCTTTCTCTGTGTACTTGGGGTCACAAGTGACGTCGTGATATATGTTATCGATCCTGTGCCTTCGTTGGATCTACAGGTAGGCGTCTACTTACGTATTCTTTCGACATCGTGTATATGTGTTACCTTCTAATGAGTCGATATTTTTCTTTGTGTAAACTCAGTCAAGATTACTCCACTTACTTGGACCTCGGATAATGTTTCACTTCATTCAGTCTTTCTCTTTCTGTTTATGACATATAATTGCGTATACATAGCTTCTTCCGTTACCGTGGGGTGAGGTCATGAGAACGGACCTTTTAGGGTACCTGTCTCCTCTGACCACCCGACGTCAGGCACCCCAGTGATTCTCAACCCGTGCTGACTCGTTGAAGTCAAAGTCAAAGTGAAAGTGAAAGTACGTAACCTCTTCCTTTACCGTTGGGTGAGGTCACAAGAACGGACCTCTTAGGGTCCTTGTCTCCTCGGATTACACGACGACAGATACCCCAGTGTGTCTCAGCCTGTGCTGACTTCGCTGAATCGTCGTCGTCGTCGATGAGTACATACACATATACCTTAAATCTTTCTACCATGACTACTAGGATGTCCGTCCCGTCGTTTCCTTTGTGTCTACATTTCTTGTCTGAGCCTGAGGCACCCCTTTCCGCTCCCACCCTATTAAACTCTCTTGTCGTAACTTTGTGTACATTTTATCTAGTGGGTACGTTCAAGTTACGTACTCCGTCCCGTGTGTTTCAATCACGAGACCCTGTTTGGTCTCCCTATCCCACCCCTCCCTCTGCCCTCCCCTCAAGTCCTACCACCCCTGTCTACATACGGACACCGTGTAAGTGCAACTATATACCGTTTTGGTAGTGTTATAATATTTCATTAATAGGAGGTTAATTTTATTTAATTAAAAACTTTTCTTGAGAAGGTTTTCATTGTCATGTAGTAACGTCTATACAGGATCGAACCAGAGATAAAAGAGAGACATAAGAGTTCAGTAGAAGACAAAAAAAGAGTCGTGGAAGGTAGAAAACGAGTCATGAACTCTCCTGGGAGGTTCTACCGGATACCCGAGGATGTTGTAAAAATGTTCGTTGACTCTCTTCTTAGGAGAGGAGTTACCGATTAAGCCGAGGACCGAGTCAACGTCTGAAGTACGTCCGACGGTATAGTAGTGTAGCGAGTCGGACGAGCCGGTCAAACCGGAAGACATGGTCTAGTAAAAATAGGTGCTGTCCTATAAGACACAGACTTCACCACCGCCGTCTACTCGTCCTGAAACTGCCCTGTATAAAATATGGCCGAAATATCCAAAAGTACGAATCTCTTGTTTCAAGATACGACCCTCTAGATTCAGGGAAGGGACAAGTCACATAATAGTACATCTCCTAGTCTAATATACGAACCCTTCCATTTTAACCTGGATTTAGTCTAATATACGAAACTCTCCATTATGATCTGGACTTTTTTGGATTTAGTTACGAACTTTCAGGTATAAAGTATATCCTCACAGTTCAAGATACGAACCTCTAACTCTAAGGTATGCACCTAAAAGACACAGGTTGGAACCTCTTGTCCAAGGTACAGAATGTAAAAATTCTCTTAGTTGAAGAGTAAAGGATTTAAGATTTTCATGAGAAAGAATTTTAATTAGACGGAACATCGTACAGACTTCAGTTCCACAATGTCACCGAGTGAAAAGATGAAGGATAAAGTCTTAACGATAGGAGGTAAAATAATTTTTACTTACTTACTTTTTTACTTACCACTTGTGAGAATGACTTGAATTAACATCACGGAACAGGACCCCACTTTATTGGAGGTCCCATCACTACCCGTTAAGTTGCAAAACATCAATCCCTTCGGAAGAAATCTGTTCTATTACATTTGCATGTAACCCGAACACAAAGAAAAAGATAGAATAGGTATAAAGACTATTCCCACTTAATATCTGACACACCTAGTGTTGTAAGACACCTTTTAAGAATCTCTACCCTTATGGTCTGGTGGAAAGGACGAAGGACTCTTTAGACATACGTTCAGTTCTTCGTTGTCAATCTTGACCTGTACTTTGTTGTCTCACTAAGGTTTAACCTCTTTCTCATACAGTTTCCACATATGACAGTGGGACGAATAAATTGAATATACCTCTCATGTAGTACGTTTTGCGGTCCGGACTTCGTGTCCGAGCTTAGTTCTGACGACCCTCTTTATAGTTATTGGAGTCTATGTGTCTACTGTTGTGGGTATACCGTCTTTCACTTCTTCTTGATTTCTCGGAGAACTACTTTCACTTTCTCCTTTCACTTTTTGGACCGAATTTTGAGTTGTAAGTTTTTTGATTCTAGTACCGTTGACAAGGGTAATGAAGTACTGCTTATCCACCTCTTTGTTACCTTTGTCACTGTCTGAAATAAAAGAACCCGAGGTTTTAGTGACGTCTACCACTGACTTCGGTACTTTAATTTTCTGTGAACGAGGAACCTTCTTTTCGATACTGGTTAGATCCGTCGTATAATTCTTCGTCTCTGTAATGAAACGGTTGTTTCCAGACAGATCAGTTTCGATACCAAAAAAGTCATCAGTACATACCTGCACTCACAACCTGATATTTCTTTCGACTCGTGGTTTCTTAACTACGAAAACTTGACACCATAAACTCTTCTGAGTTCTCACGGAACCTGACGTACCTCTAGGTTGGTCAGGTAGGATTTCCTTTAGTCAAGACTTATAAGTAACCTTCCTGACTACGACTTCGACTTTGAGATTATGAAACCGGTGGACTATGTTTCTCGACTGAGTGACCTTCTTTGGGACTACGACCCTTACTAACTTTCATCCTCCTCCTTCCCCTACTATCTCCTACTCTACCAACCTACCGTAGTGACTGCGTTATCTGTACTCAAACTCATCCGAGACCCACAACCACTACCTTTCCCTTCGGACCGCACGACGTCAGGTACGTTTCTCAACCTGTGTTGACTCACTGACTTGACTTGACTTGACTATCATATCTTTATTTCACACAACCCTACAGGATTTAAGTGCATATAACACCTCACTTCACGGTCCTCACTGTTGTTTAAAACAAGCTACTAGAATATAGAACGTAGAGGATCGATGACAGCTTCTTTCAGAATAATAATATTTTCTCAAGACACTCTAGCTTCGTCTTTCCTAGTTTTATAACTCGAATCGTCTCGGTAAAATAGATTCGTTGTGTGAGTACCGCTTCGTTCTGACACGGAATAAGTGGGTGGGAGGAAGGGGGAGAGGGAAGAAAGGAGGTGGGGGGAAGAAGAGAAGGAAGGAAAGGAAGAAGATATAAGAATACGTCAAATCGTAATTCTGTAGTTCTAAACGTTTTAAATACAACCTCTTATCGTCACATGATGGTAAAAAGTGAACGTAAATAGGTATATAGTCAACTCTTAAAACGTAATAAAGTTTCTCTACTCTTTAGGGTACAAATAAAGGTTGTCTAGTTGTAATCTGGAAGCAAGCCTTTTATATAACTTTCGTTCATCTCCGTGAAGGTATAAAGGAATTTATAAGTAAGTTTGAACATCTTCTTTGTGAAGTAAGTAAAACGGGTTTTCTAATAACTATAGTATTTGAATATAAATCAAAAATGACCCCACATTAGAGGACGACAAGGAGTAATTGGTGATAAAGTCGAAAGATATTTCGACGAAATATCTTTCGTCGAAATGGGCGAATGGACGAAGGACTCTTTAGACGTACGTTCAGTTCTTCGTTCTCAATCTTGACCTGTACCTTGTTGCCTGACCAAGGTTTAACCTTTTTCTCATACAGTTCCGACATATGACAGTTGGACGAATAAATTGAATATACCTCTCATGTAGTCTCATAAAGTCCATCAGTAAACATAATACATGAATGATCTAAATATAATTGAATTACCTCTATATAACACTTGGGTGGACATTTATTACGTGAATTTTAGTACTAATGATACAGAAAACATTCGTAGTGTGATTGAGCATCGAGTCAGGGAAGAAAAGGAAAACGACAAATAAGGGTGTTCCAGGTAATTGGACGTACCTCGTAAATGAATGTATCTTCTTTTACAAGGATTTTACATTAATCATACATTACTGGACTTGTGCAATCTTTTGGTTGAAATAATTTAATTAAAACAACGACAACAAGTCAACACAGGTTGTGAAACGCTGGGGTACCTGACGTCGAACGGTCCGAAGGGACCGGAAGTGGTAGGGGGTCTCGAACGAGTTTGAGTACAGGTAACTCAGTCACTACGGTAGGTTGGTAGAGTAGGAGACAGTAGGGGAAAGGAGGACGGAAGTTAGAAAGGGTCGTAGTCCCAGAAAAGTTTACTCAGTCAAGAGTAGTACACCGGTTTTATAACCTCGAAGTCGTAGTCGTAGTCAAAAAGGCTACTTATAAGACCTAACTACAGGAAATCCTACCTGACCAACCTAGAGGAACGACAGGTTTCCTGAGAGTTCTCAGAAGAGGTTGTGGTGCCAAGTTTTCGTAGTCAAGAAGTCACGAGTCGGAAGAAATATCAGGTTGTGAGTGTAGGTATGTATTGATGACCTTTTTGGTATCAAAACTGATCTGCCTGAAACCACTCGTTTCATTGCAGAGACGAAAATTTAAAATAAAACCTTCGTGTATTTAATTTTAGGAATTTCTAGTAATAAATTTCCTATAATGATCCTGTAAACGTGTTGGAGTTCTTCTCTGTTCGTTGTTTGGTTCAAATCTTAGCCCCATCGGTCTTGGTTAGGTTTACAGGGACAGTGATCTGTCCGACTTTCGACCCACCCTTGTGACGCGGTTCGGGGACAGAGATGAACCGGATCTTCGACATACAGAGAGACAGTGGTAGACTTACTTAAGATGGCGTCGGAGTAGAAAGACTGTCACAGTAGGTGTGACTTTAGTACACATTCCTGTGACTGCCCGCCTCGGACCCGGTATCGGAACGGGAGACCGAAGTTCCCTTCGACCCTTTTACACCGGTAAAAGTTTTCCGTCAGAGTGATCTACCTTCTCGACGGGTTACATCACTCACAAGTCTCGTAGATCTACCGATTTTCCTTACTCTTCACGATGATGTGTTTCAATCCGTCATTACTGTACTAAAAATTTATGTTTATAAAACAAATTTAGTGGTACACTAGTTCCTAACGTAATATTACAAGTAAAGTGATATTAGAAGAAATATTGTGTCTGTTAAAAGACGAAAAGGGGTAATTGTTTGTTACGTCCGAAGAACTAAATGAAATGTAATTAACTTACTTTGCCTTTCTAATCAATTGTTCATGTAGAAATTTTCTGTACAGACACACAACCACATCCCAAACGTAAGATTTCACCCGTAACTTGTAGAGATTTCATCTGTTCCGAACTACACAATAAGAAAGTAAAACGAAGACTCTTTACCTAAATGAAATTATCTTAAGGAAATTTTTTTTTTGAAAAATAACTTCATGTCAACTAAATGGTACAACATAATTAAAGTCCACACGTTTTTTCACTAAGTTAATATATATGTGTATATATATAACAAAATGTCTAAGAAAAGGTAATATCCATAATATTATATAAATTATATCAAGGGATACGATATAAAAATTTATTCGAGTATACGTAGTACAAAATCTAAGGTGTATATTCAAAATAGTATAGAACAGAAAGAAACCGAATGACTATTAGAGACGACGACGATTCAGTGAAGTCAGTACAGGCTGAGACACGCTGGACCATCTGCCGTCGGGTGGTCCGAGGGGGCAGGGACCCTGAGAGGTCCGTTCTTGTGACCCCACCCAACGGTAAAGGAGGAGGTCACGTACTTTCCCTTTTCCCTTTCCCTTCAGCGAGTCAGCACGGGCTGGGAATCGTACCTGACGTCGGAGGGTCCCCTCCTCCCTTTTAGGTACCCTAAAAGGTCCGTTCTCATGACGCACCCCACGGTAACGGAAGAGGCTGACTATTAGAGATCCAGGTAGGTATACCGACGTTTACCGCAATCACGGAAGAAAAAATACCGACTCATTATAAGATAGCCTGTATGTACAGTGCACAAGAAATAGAAAAGTATACAACTACATGTAAATCCAACGAAGGTACAGAACCGATAACATTTCTCATGATACTGGTAACCCTAAGTACATAGAAAAGTATAATCTTAAAAGTAGAAAAGACCTATATACGACTCCTCAACCTAACGACCTAATATGCCATTGAGACAAAAATAAAACAATTCCTTGAAAGTATGATAGAAGGTATCGTCTCTTATCATGTATGTCATTAAATTTAAGGGTGGTTGTCACATACTCCCAAGGGAAAAGAGATATGTAAATAGTAATCATCTGAAAAACTACTACCGGTAGAGTTGGTCATACTTCACTATGGAGTAACATCAAAACTAAACGTAAAGAGATTGTTCTAACGACCCTCTTTATAGTTATTGGAGTCTATACGTCTACTGTGGTGGGAATACCGTCTTTCACTTCTCCTTGATTTTTCGGAGAACTACTTTCACTTTCTCCTCTCACTTTTTCAACCGAAGTTCGAGTTGTAAATCTTTTGCTTCTAGTACCGTAGACCAGGGTAGTGAAGTACCCTTTATCTACCCCTTTGTCACCTTTGTCACAGTCTGAAACAAAACCCCCCGAGGTTTTAGTGACGTCTACCACTAACGTCGGTACTTTAATTTTCTGCGAATGAGGAACCTTCTTTTCAATACTGGTTGGATCTATCGTATAAGTTTTCGTTTCTGCAATAAAACGGCTGATTCCAGACAGATTAGTTCCGATACCAGAAAGGACACCAGTACATACCTACACTCTCAACCTGACACTTCTTCCGACTCGCGGCTTCTTAATTACGAAAACTTGACACCACAACCTCTTCTGAGAACTCTCAGGGCACCTGACGTTCCTCTAGGTTGGTCAGGTAAGACTTCCTCTAGTCGGGATCCTAAAGAAACCTTCCTGACTACGATTTCGACTTTGAGGTCATGAGACCGGTGGAGTCCGCTTCTCAACTGAGTAACCTTTTCTGAGACTACAACCCTTCCTGACCCCCGTCCTCCTCTTCCCCTGCTGTCCCCTACTCTACCCACCTACCGTAGTGATTGAGTTACCTGCACTCAGACTCACTTGAGACCCTCTACCACTACCTGTCCCTCCGGACCGCACGACGCTAAGAACCCCAGCGTTTCTCAGCCTGCGCTGACTCGCTGACTTGACTTGACTCGACTTGTTAATCATCTTCCGTTACCGTGGGGTGAGGTCATGAGAACGGACCTTTTAGGATGCTTGTCTCCTCGGACCACCCGACGACAGAGACCCCAGCGTGTCTCAGTCTGTACTGACTTCACTGAATCGTCGTCGTCGTCGTTGTCAATCACTACAATTCGTATAAAAGCACACGAACAAACGGTAGATATACAGAAGAAACCTCTTTACGAATAAATCCAGGGATAAAAAATTAACAAACAAATTTTAAAAAAAATAAATGAACAAATAAAAACCGATGTAAACCGGAAACAACGACACGCACCCAAAAGAAATGAACGCCTCTCGTCCCCGGTGAAGAACAACGAAACGGGCCCGGAGAGTAACGCCGCCGGAGAGGACAATGTCCTGCGCCCGAGACCTCGCACCTGAAGTCGTCGACACCACGTACCTGAATCAACAGGGCACCGCACACTTTAGAAGGACCTGGTTCCCAACTTGGGTACAGGGGGCGTAAACAATCCGTCTAAGAATTGGTGACTTGGTGGTCCCTTCAGAACTCAACGAACAAAAGACTACAACTCGGTGAAAGTGTTTTAAAATTTTTCATTTCATCTACGGTTAGGGTGAACACTTTTGTACTACAGCCCGTAGTGCTCTGTGATCAAATCCTTTGTAACGAAATGAGAAGAGACCCTTCCTGAACTTAGAGTTGAAGGACACCGAAGGACTCAGTCGAAGACTATGTTAGTGTTGACCTGACTTTTACCGGTGTGTCTGAACGGGACGACGGCCGAGTCCACCAGTCGGTGGACGATGGAGCAGGCTCGGACGAACGACAACTTTAGTACGAACTCGACTAGTTACTGATATCCAGTCCCGCTAAAATTCACTGACGGAAGGTCAGAAGGTTTTGTTTTGTATCTTGACTGGGTTTGGTTCTTTAGTCTCCTGAGAAGTCTCGTTCTTTAGGTATAACGGAGATCTTGTGGGCGTCACACCTTGACCCTGGGATCCACAGACACTACGTCCCGGTTCCCATTTACCCAAGTCCACCTGGGATTTTATCGAATAAGACAAACCGAAAAGTAAATGACCCTTACTTCTGAGAGATATGGGTGTCACACGACTTTTCGTGAATGTTTATCGTCGGACTTTGGAAAATAGAGTAAATCTTTGTTTTGTCAATCTTGGAATAGAAATGAATTACGTATACCACAAGGCCAACATTGGTCACTGTAAAATTAAATTTTTTACTGTCGTCGAAAACGAAAATTGGTTGGATATTTTACCTCTACTCCCTTGTCTAATTTACGATTTGAGTCCTGGATTAGGGAATCGTCGGACATGTTCAGTCTTCACTTCCGAGGACTAAAACTTGTCTATGGACAAACCTCACTACTTCCTCGGATGGAATGGATAGTGGAGAGGAGTTTTTCAGGGGTTGGGTCCCGTCGGTCACGGGCGCTACACTTAGTACGGATCCCTCCGACTCTCCCTTAGTGATCGAAGTGAATGATCCAGTACGTGGGTCACACCGGTAGACGGTATACCACCCTGTACCAGGGAACACAGGGGTAATGTGGGATTCAAACGATGCAAGTCTCGGGTAGTTGTTGAGGTTCTGTACGTTCCCCATAGACAGGAAGAAGGGGAAGATCACCGCATCGACTCCTCTAACCTTCCGTAGTTTATTAACAAGGAGACTTTAAAACGTGAGCTGACCTGAGAGTCCGGTCTTCTCTACGGTCAGTACAAAATTACCAGCGGGAGGAGGCGAGTCCGGAACCTGAGGAAACTCCTAAGTTACTTTTGAGACTTGTGGGAGCCGATTTTGTTAGTGTACCTACGTTATGTGTATGGTAAAAGTACACGATAATGTTCGGACACTTCGAGTAGATGTCTGGAGTCAAGAGTAGATTTAGGAAAGATTTGCCAAGAGGTATGACGACGGTCCCATTTGAACTTTTTTTTCTTTTTTACACCCTAAGATTCATGTAAGTCCTTTTGAGGTTCAAGGGATCGTACCACGATTGGGGGAAATGTGTGAAGAGTGTAGGAGAACTGGGTGACAAAATGAGGTCGGTAACGACGTCGCTGATCGACACACGTTTGTACTGGGTTAGGGTCGGGAGGAGCCGATCGGAAAGGAAAGAAGACAGGGTCCGGAAGAGGTGTTTACAACACACCTGGAGACACCCTTGGACGGGTTGATGTGACGCGTACACTCCCCCCTTCGCACTTTCTTAATAATGGGGAACTCTGTCGTTGAGAACAGGTTACTCCCGGTCCTTGACCACGTATTTGTAGGAGAGAAAGTAGAGAGTCCGTCTGTTGAGACTAGAAGACACCCTAGTTCCGAAAGTCCCCGCTAGTCGAGGTGTGTACGGGAACCTAATCAAAAGGGCGGAAGGAACAAAGTGGAAGATCAAAAGAGTGAGGTCAAGGAACCCTTAAAGTAGTGTTCCACCTGAAAAACTTGTGGTCAGGAAGAGATCCGAGACGAGAACCCTCCTTGGTCCGGACTTCTACCGTATTTTCCAGGACGTACGGAAAGTTTAGAGTAGGAGACGTCGAGGTTGGTCGTGTGTCCCTGACACCTGACGGGGTAGGACAACTCGACTCTGAGTCGACTTTGTTCGACTGCGAAGAGGAACCCTACTGCAGAAGAGACAGGAAGTTCAATCTCGAACAGTGGAAAAAGTCCTTTTACAGGTATTTTTGAAGAGGGGTTAAACACAATGGACGGGAAGGGGACCCAGGGGATTAGGGTTCTAAGCGATAAGTACCGTGAATAGTCTAGTACAACACTAATGGGTAGACGGGTAGACGAAGGGAATAACCTGACTCTCGAAGACCTCCGTCTCGGTCACCCAAAAGAGACAAATAGGTAGAGTTCGGATCCTGACAGACCTTGATTTTTGAACTTGACCAATTAATAAACAAGACAGTTACGACAGAGAAAAGGTCTGGTACAAAGCATTTTGTTAAGTTCTTCAGTGAACTTGACTAATTACCGTGGGGTGCGGTCATGAGAACGGACCTTTTAGGGTACCTACCTCCTCGGACCATCCGACGTCAGGTACCCCAGTGATTCTCAGCCTGTGTCGAATCGTTGAAGAGAAAGTGAAAAGTGAAAGTACGTAACCTCTTCCTTTACCGTTGGGTGAGGTCACAAGAATGGACCTCTTAGGGTCCCTACCCCCTCGGACCACCCGACGGAAGAGACCCCAGCGTGTCTCAGCCTGTACTGACTTCGCTGAATCGTCGTCGTCGTCGTCGTTAATAAATAACTGTCTGACTTTTTTGCTACATACTCTAAAGACTCTACTCGGACCTCGTCCGTTATAAACCCAGAAATAGTGTAGACCCGGGTTTACTTCGGTTCTCCTTTCAGGTCCATCTACCGCACGGAGACCCCGGACGTCTCTATCCTGGATCAGACACACCAATCATGCGTCCTGTCCGGAGAAAATGTCTTGTCGACCATTTTAGGACCAGACCCATGAAAGGGGATTACCCGGAGGACCCTGAAACGGACGGGACGACACCCTTCGACTAGAGTTTCTGTCTTAGACAGTTACGACAGAGAAAAGGTCTGGTACAAAGCATTTTGTTAAGTTCTTCAGTGAAGAAATCCAAAATGAATTGTCCTAGGGAAAGTCTTCGGTGTAAACTTTCAAACGTCTCTCCATCCTGTAAACCGAATAAATGGTGAATGAACGACTACGGAAACCCGTTCAAGGGACTTACGAGACCCGAAGTCACAGGGGTGCACGTACATTCGGTTTACAACGTCCCGGAGGGTACGGGTCCCCGTGGTCACTCCGGTGTAATTGGAGTCACGATCTAGTACAACTCGTGGACCGGAGTTCGGTGTGTCGACGTCTCAGAATCTGACAGAGTAGAGGGGACAGTAAAGGGTCCGACCGACTTTCAGAGAAGGTACACGAGTAGAAGATAACTGTTCGATAAACCCCTCCTAGGTACCGGGGACGGTGACGACTGTATGGACTCCAGACTAAATAAACCGTTTTTCAAATACACAATGAAAAGATAACGGTTTCGAAGTCACATAGTGGGAATACTACGTAGAAGTTCTCTTGTCTCGATAGTCCATCTCTTGTATTTTTGGCTCTGTATTTCTTCTCCGATTTATCGTCCTATAGACTTCGTCTTCTTACCTAGTCACTCGATCGACCTTCTGTGTTACCACCTTTATTGACGACTTCTCTTCTTATTTCATTTTTCTTACTTTTCTTGATTTCTATCAGAGTCTCTGGAGACCCTTTATAATTTACGTGAGTTTAATATCCCCAGGGTCTTTTCTTCTCTTTTTATTTCCGATACTCTTATAAAACTTCTCTAATATCAACTTTTATAGGGGTTGTCCCTTTCCTTTATCAGTTAGTTCAGGTTCTTCACGGTTCTCAGGGTATGTCATATTTGGGTTCCTTTTTGTGCGGTTCTGTCTATGATTAGTTTAATTGTTCCTAATTTGTGTTTCTTTCTTATTATTTTCGTCGTTCCGTTTTCGTTGTTCATGGTATGTTCCCTTTGGGGTATACAAATTGTCGACTAGAAAGTCGTCTTTAAGACGTCCGGTCTTCCCTCTGCGTCCTATATAAACTTTCCCTTATTAGAAGTTGGTTCTAATGAGATGGGTCGTTTTTAGAGTAAATTTTGACTACCTCTTTAGTTCTCGAAATGTCTGTTCGTTTTCAATTCTCTTAAATCATGGTGGTTTGGTCAAAATGTTGTTTACAATTTCCCTGACTGCATCAGTTCTTTATGTTCTATTCTTTTTCTAGATGTTTTTATTTGGGGTTTGTTAAATTCTATTTACCGTTATTCTTATATATATATACGGTTATTAATGAAATTTACATATACCTAATTTACGAGGTTGATTTTCTGTGTCCGATCGACTTATTTATGTTTTTGTCCTGGGAACATCTACGACAGATGTTCCTTGGGCAAAGTATGGGATTTTTGTGTATATCTGACTTTCACTCTCCTACCTTTTTATATAAAGTACGTTTACCTTTACTTTTCTTTCGACCTCATCGTTGGGAGTATAGTCTGTTTTATCTGGAATTTCTTATAATGTTCTCTATTCCTTCCTGTGATACATTACTAGTTCCTTAGTTAGGTTCTCCTTCTGTATCGTTAACATTTATAGGTACGTATGTTGTGTCCTCGTGGAGTCATGTATTTTGTTTGTGATTGTCTATGTTGTATTCTCTTCCTGTTTAACTCTCACCGTGTTATTATCATCCTCTGAAATTTGGGGTAAATATGGGTACCTGTCTAGTGTTTTGTCCTTTAATTATTCCTTTGTGTTCAGAATTTACCGTGTAATCTAGTCTACCTAGAGTAACTATAGAAGTCCTGTAAGGTAGGTTTAACGTCTACTTATGTGGAAGAGTTCATGTGTGTCTTGTAAGAGGTCCTATCTGGTGTAGAACACAGTGTTTAGTTTAGAGTCATTTAAATTGTTTTAACTTTAGTACAGTTCGTAGAAAAGACTGACATTGTGATACTCTGATCTATAGTTAATGTTCTTTTTTTTTGACATCTTTTGTGTTTTCGTACCTCTAATTTGTAATGAAAAGATTTATTACTTGTCCATTGACTTCTTTAGTTTTCCCTTTAGTGTTTTAAGGATCTTTGTTTACTGTTACTCTTATGTTAAGTTTTGTATACCCTACGTCGTTTTCGTCAAGATTCTCCCTTCAAATATCGTTATGTTAGGAAGGAGTTCTTTGTTCTTTTTGTATCTTATCTGTTGGATTGAAGTGTAGATTTTGTTGACCTTTTTCTTGTTTTGGGGGTTTTAATCGTCTTCCTTTCTTTAGTATTTACAGTCTCGTCTTTATTTGTGTTTTCTTTACTTTCTTTGTCATCATTTCTAATTATTTTGATTTTCGACCAAGATACTCTCCATTTGTTTTATCCGTTTGTAAATCGGACTGAGTAGTTCTTTTTTTCTCTCTACATAGTTTAGTTGTTTTAATCTTTACTTTTTCCTCTCCAATGTTGTCTGTTACGTCTTTATGTTTCCTAACGTTCTGTGATAATACTCGTTGATATACCGTTATTTTACCTATTGGACCTTCTTTACCTGTCTAAGAATCTTTTCAAGTCAGAAGGTTCTGACTTGGTCCTTATTTGTCTTTAATTCTTGTTGGGTTACTGTTGGTGACTTTAACTTTGAGTTTTTAGAGGGTTTTTTGTTTTCGGGTCCTGGTCTGTCGTAGTGTCCTCTTAAGATAGTTTATAAATCTCTTCTCGATTACGGATAGGAGGATTTTGAGGATTTTGGATTTTTAATGTCTCCTTCCTCGTGAAGGTTTGAGTAAGATGCTCCGGTGGTAGTGAGACTACAGTTTTGGTCTGGTTCTGTTGTGTGTCTTTTCTTTTAATGTCCGGTTATAGTGACTACTTGTATCTACGTTTTTAGAAGTTGTTTTAAGATCGTTTGTCTTAAGTCGTCGTGTAGTTTTTCGAGTGTGTGGTACTAGTTCAACTCAAATAAGGTCCCTACGTTCCTAAGAAGTTATATACGTTTAGTTAGTTACACTATGAACTAACTAGTTAGTTACATTATGGTATAATTGTTTAACATTATGGTATAATTGTTTAACACTAGTTGGTTACACTATGGTATAATTGTTTGACTTTCTATTTTTGGTATACTATTAGAGTTATCTACGACTTTTTCGGAAACTGTTTTAAACCGTGGGTAAATACTAATTTTGAGAAGTTTTTTATCCGTATCTTCCTCAGATGGAGTTGTATGATTTCTGACATATACTATTCGGGTGTCGTTTGTGATAGGAGTTACCACTTTTTGACTTTCGTAGGGGAGATACCAGTCCTTGTTCTGTTCCCGCAGGTGAGAGTGGTGATAATAAGTTGTATAAAAACCTTCAGGATCGATACCGTTAGTCTTTTCTTTTTCTTTATTTTTCTTAGGTCTAACCTTTTCTTCTTCATTTCGAGAGTGAGAAACGTCTACTGTACTATGATATGTATCTTTTGGGATTTCTATGATAGTCTTTTAATGATCTTGATTAGTCACTTAAATCGTTTCAACGTCCTATATTTTAGTTATGTGTCTTTAGCGAACATAAGGATATATGATTGTTACTTTTTAGTCTTTCTCTTTAATTCCTTAGTTAAGGTAAGTGGTAACGTTGTTTTTCTTAATTTATGGATCCTTATTTGGATGGATTCCTCTGGTCTCTTAACGTATGTCTTTTAATATTCTGTGACTACTTTCTTTAGTTTCTGTTGTATTTATCTACCTCTCTATAAGGTACAAGAACCTACCCTTCTTAGTAATAACACTTTTACTGATATGATGGTTTACGTTAGATGTCTAAGTTACGTTAGGGATAGTTTGATGGTTTCCGTAAAACATGTCTTGATCTTGGTTTTTAAAGTATAAAGTATACTTTTGTGTTTTCTAGGGATTATCGGTTTCGTCAGAACTCTTTCTTTTTACCTCGACCTCCTTAGTTGGAAGGACCGAAGTCGAATATGATGTTTCGATGTCGGTAGTTCTGTCATACCATGACCGTGTTTTTGTCTTTACATCTGGTTACCTTGTTCTATCTTTCGGGTCTTTATTTGGGTGCGTGGATACCCGTAGAATAAAAACTGTTTCTCCGTTCTTATATGTTACCCTGTTTCTTGGAGAAGTTATTTACCACGACACTTTTAAGTTGTCGATGTACATTTTCTTACTTTAATCTTGTGAAAGATTGTGGTATGTGTTTCTATTTGAGTTTTACCTAATTTCTGGATTTACATTCTGGTCTTTGACATTTAGAGAATCTTCTTTTGTATCTTGTGAGCTACTGTATTTAGTTTCGTTCTAGGAGATACTGGGTGAATGATCTCATTATCTTTATTTTTGTTTTTATTTGTTCACCCTGGACTAATTTGAATTTTCGAAAAAGTGTCGTTTCCTTTGTTCCACTTTTCTGTTGGGAGTCTTACCCTCTTTTATTATCGTTTCCTTTGTTGACTGTCTCCTAATTAAAGTTTTATATATTCGTCGAGTATGTTGAGTTATGGCCTTTTCGTTTGTTGGGTTAGTTTTTCACCCTTTTTCTGGATTTGTCTGTAGAGAGGTTTCTTCTGTATGTCTACCGATTGTTTGTGTACCTTTCTACGAGTTGTAGTGAGTAATGATCTCTTTACATTTAGTTTTGATGTTACTCTATAGTGGAGTGTTGTCAGTCTTACCGGTTGTAGTTTTTCAGATATTTGTAATTTACGATCTCTCCCACACCTCTTTTCCCTTGAGAGAACATGACAACCACCCTTACATTTAACTATATCGGTGAGACCTTCTGTCATACCTCTAAAGCATATTCTGATCCTTATTTTGGTGGTATACTGGGTCGTTAGAGTGAGGAATGGGACTCCTTTGGTTTTGACTTTTTTCTGTGTACATAGGGTAACAAGTAACATCGTGATAAATGTTATCGATCTTATGCCTTCGTTGGATGTACAGGCAACTGTCTACTACCCATTTCTTCAACACCATGTATATGCGTTACGTTATAATGAGCGGTATTATTCTTACGTAAACTCAGTCAAGTCCACTCTACCTACTGGGATCTCGGATAACATATCTCACTTCATTCAGTCTTTTTATTTCTATTAATAACATATGATTGTGTATATCTACCTTAGATCTTTCTACCATGGTCACTTAAATAAACGTCCCGTCGTTACTTCTTTGTCTGTGTCTCTATCTGAATACCTGTGACGTCCACCCCTCCCCTCCACCCTCTCCCACTTGACATACCTCTCTCATTGTCCCTTTGAATGTACCGGTATACATTTTGTCTCTCGGTTGCCCTTAAACGGTATACCAAGTCCTTTGAGTTTGTCCCCGAGACATAGTTGGATCTCCCCACCCTACCCTCCCTCTGCCCTCCCTCCAAATTCTCCCTCCCCTACACACATATGGATACCCACTAAATACAACTTCAAACTGTATTTTGTTATTTTAAGCCATTTCGTTAAGAGGGAGTTAAATTTTTATTCATTTAAAAAATTTTTTATTTTTAAGACGTTTGTTTTTTTTCGGATTTGTATATTGTTCGAGTCGTTTAAATCTACTTTTTTCTGGAGTGGCAAAGGTATCAACAAAGACCGAAATCCCTGTCGTCCACCGTCGTCTTAGTTCGAAAAAGTATCGTTCTTCGAAGACCTCGAAGTCTACCACAAGTTTCCTCTCTTCATCGAAAATCGTTTTTGGAAGTTAGATTTTTAGATTTGAGATTAGACTTAACGGTGTTAAAGAAATTACATACAAATGTGAAATAAAATTTAATGAAATTTTTATTTGATACAAAGTCAAGTCAAGTCATCGAGTCAGGACAGGTTGAGACGTTGGGGTACTTAGCGTCGTGCGGTCCGGAGGGACAGGTAGTGGTTGAGAGCCTCAAGTGAGTTTGAGTGTAGGTAGCTCAGTCACTACGGTAGGTCGGTAGAGTAGGAGACAGCAGGGGAAGAGGAGGACGGGGGGTTAGGGAAGGTCGCAGTCTCAGAAAAGGTTACTCAGTCGAGAATCGTACTCCACCGGTTTCATGACCTCAAAGTCGAAATCGTAGTAAGGAAGGTTTCTTTAGGGTCCCGACTAGAGGAAGTCTTACCTGACCAACCTAGAGGAACGTCAGGTGCCCTGAGAGTTCTCAGAAGAGGTTGTGGTGTCAAGTTTTCGTAGTTAAGAAGTCGCAAGTCGAAAGAAATGTCAGGTTGACAGTGTAGGTATGTACTGGTAACCTTTTTGGTATCGGAACTGATCTACCCGGAAATAACCGTTTCATTACAGAGCGAAAAGTTATACGATAGATCCAACCAGTATTGAAAGAAAGGTTCCTCATTCACAGAAAATTAAAGTACCGACGTTAGTGGTAGACGTCACTAAAACCTCGGGGGTTTTTATTTCAGACTGTGACAAAGGTGACAAAGGGGTAGATAAAGGGTACTTCACTACCCTGGTCTACGGTACTAGAAGTAAAAGACTTACAACTCGAAATTCGGTTGAAAAAGTGAGAGGAGAAAGTGAAAGTAGCTCCGAAAAATCAAGAAGAAGTGAAAGACGGTATTTCCACCACAGTAGACGTATAGACTCCAATAACTATAAAGAGGGCCGTTAGAACTAAGGTCGAACACGAAGAAGGTCGGGTCGCAAAGAGTACTACACGAGACGTATCTTTAATTTATTCGTCCCACTGTTATATGTCGGAACTACATGAGAGGAAAAGGATAAACCTTGGTCAGACAACAAGTCACAAGTCGAGATTGACAACGAAGGACTGGACGTATATCCAAAGAGTTCTCCATCCAGTCCACCAGTCCATAAGGGTAGAGAAAGTCTTAAAAGGCGTCAAATAACACTAGGTGTGTCAGTTTCCGAAACTGTATCAGTTATTTCGTCTTTATCTACGAAAAGACCTTGAGAGAACGAAAAAGCTACTAGGTCACCTACAACCGTTATACTAGAGACCAAGGAGACGGAAAAGATTTGGTCGAACTTGTAGTCCTTCAAGTGTCAAGTGCATAACGACTCCGGACCGAACCTCTTACAACTCGTAATGAAATGATCGTACACTCTACTCACGTTAACACACCATCAAACTCGTAAGAAACCGTAACGGAAAGAAACCCTAACCTTACTTTTGCCTGGAAAAGGTCAGGACACCAGTGACGAGTTAAAAGGTTTACACGACTGTATAACTCGTCGTGAAAGTGTCGTAGTAGAAAGTTCTAAACTTTGTTGAGGGGACCTTAAGGTAGTGGACGTGATCGAAACAAGCATCACCCGAAAGATTCCGGGTGAACTGAAGTGTAAGGTCCTACAGACCGAGATCCACTCACTAGTATGGTAACACTAATAGAACCAGTACTTCTAGAAAAAACATGTCAAGAAGGCACATAAGAACGGTGGAGAAGAATTATAGAAGACGAAGACAATCCAGGTATGGTAAAGACAGGAAATAACTCGGGTAGAAACGTACTTTATAAGGAAACCATAGAGATTAAAAGAACTTCTCTAGAGATCAGAAAGGGTAAGACAACAAAGGGAGATAAAGAAACGTAACTAACGACTCCTTCCGAAAGAATAGAGAAGAACGATAAGAAACCTTGAGACGTAAGTCTACGAATATAGAAAGGAAAAGAGGAAATGAAAAGTGAAGAGAAGAAAAGTGTCGATAAACATTCCGGAGGAGTCTGTCGGTAAAACGAAAAAACGTAAAGAAAAGGCACCCCTACCAGAACTAGGGACAGGGGACATGTTACAGTGCTTGGAGACAGGTATCAAGTAGTCCGTTAGATAGATAGTCTAGATCCGGGAATTTAGATAAAGAGTGAAGGTGACATATTAGTATTCCATAAACTACATCCAGTATGGACTTACCAGATCACCAAAAGGGATGAAAGAAGTTAAATTCAGACTTAAACCATTATTCCTCAAGTACTAGACTCGGTGTCAGTCGAGGGTCAGAACAAAAACAACTGGTATATCTCGAAGAGGTAGAAACGGACGTTTATTATATTAGTCAGACTAAAGTCACAACTGGTAGACCATTACAGGTACACATCTCAGAAGAGAACACAACAACCTTCTCCCACAAACGATACTGGTCGCGTAAAAGAACCGTTTTGAGATAATCAGAAACGGGACGAAGTAAGGTATAAGGTTCCGAATCGTGTAAAATTAAAATTTTTATTTATTTATTTATTATTTTTAGATTCGAGTCGTCCTCTTGTTTTTGTTCGTCTTACTCTTCGGTCACAGTAGTCGGACCCGATGATTTCTGGGTTTAGAGTAGGAAACGACTGTAGGAACAGGAAGGTTCCTTAAGGCTCTAAAGACACCTGGTACCGGACCTTTACTTCGACCTTAGACAGAGAGGAACTCATCCTAAGGACAGGACTACCACGGGAACAACCAAGAGGTCCTTTGTCCGAGAGAAGTTCCAACCCGAGGGACTTCTCCAGTTAGATTTAAGTCTTGTTTAAATACGTACTTTTTCCCAAAGAAACCAAACAACAAAAAAAAATTCTTTATAACGTACATTACTTTTCTTTACGTCCCGACGACACACGACATTGTGTCTACTTGGAGGTCTCGTAGTACGACTCATTCACTTTCTTCCGTCAGTGCTTACATGCTATGGTAAATATCCTTTACGTGTCTTATCCGTTTAGTTCTCTGTCTTTTATCTAAGCACCAACAGATTCCGACCCCTCCACCACTAACACCTCACCGAAGATTTCTTATGTTCCGAAGAAAACCTCCACTACTTTGACAAGATTTTAATCTAAGACCACTGTCAACGTATCGAGATCTTTATGTGATTTTAGATCACTTAACACATGAAATTTACCCACTTGAAATAATATACATTTCAATAGAGTTTCGACAAATTTTTTCTCTCTTTTCCCTTTCATACGAAACTAGTGATTATATAAAGTTCACTTTTATTTAGAGTTTATTGATAAGTTCCTCTCTTTGTCTCTGTCTACGTCCGTCCCTTTTCTTCTCGGAGACGTCGACGGTGTCTTTTCTTAACCTCCAACCAATCTTTATACTGAGACCAAGTAACCCCTTAAAATGAAAAGTAAATCTGCGACCACATTACTACCATGTTATACGAAGGACGAACCCGTTTTGTGAAAGTCAAGGATTCCTGATGTTTATGAATGGAATTTCTCACTGACCTACAACTCCCACCGGTAGAGCGACAAAATCTCCTACCTCGAGAGGGACCTTTCTTCTGTCTTATGTCGTCATCTGTGTCGTTTAGAGACTTCAGTGTGTCCGGACGAAAGTTTAGGATCTAGGAGGAACATAATCGAAACTCCGTAAGCAAGGAACAAATATAGGTGTAGAACTCCAACTTATCCTTACTGAATCGCGTTTTATACTTTTACGGATCGGACATTATTTGTACCTTGAATACAACAAACGGATCTTACAGACCGGAAGAGTCGTTCTTCTGTGATAGAACGTCGATTCGACACAGTACGAGAGGACAACGAGAGTACCGAATCCTGAGACTTCCAGGAGAGAGGACTCGGGGTTAGTACGGGGGGGGGTCAAGTAAAAGGTATTTGTTGGAGTAATAGTGAAAAACGTCGTTACCGTTAAGGGACTCCTACCTTTTAATCAACTCCTTAGACTCATCTTCCCTTGGGGACAGGGACTGCTGTATCTCGTGTCCTAGTCAGCTATTGTGTACAGATATTATGTTCGGACCTGCGGTCACGACGGGCTAGGTCTTGTTATCACGAACATAACCTCTCAAACTCCACAATAATAGTCTTCGTGAAGATCGTTGATATCTTATAATGATACTTTACAATTGTGGAATTAGTTATAACATGAATTTTAGGTATGTATAAAAGTTGAGGAATCAGTAGGTCATCGAAACCCCCTTTAATATGAGACAAGTATCACATTGTCTACTCGTTTACCCGATTCCTCGGTCTGACGGAACAAAGGTTCGAACGCTTTGGTCCGATTGATGAATAGGAGGACCATGAACAAAGGAGTGTATAGTTAACTCCCTTATTATCCTAGGTAAAATATTCCAATATATTCCTAAGACACACAACTACATCATATGAATCTTGACACGAACTGTGTATCATTCGCGAGTTATTTAGGCAATGTTTATTTGTTCACAAATAACTTATATCAACACCGAATCATACACTGTGACAAAATACAACCCCTATGATTACAGTTTCTTTGTCTTACTCAGGACGGAAGTGCCTCAGACGAAGGACCACCTTCTCCGTCCGTTGACGTCGTGCATGTACATACAGAGATACCTGACCTGACACAGGAGGGGGAGGGAAGGAGAGCGGGTTCAGGAACAACTTCGGGATTACGGGTCCCGTTACTATAAACCTCCGTCTCGGAAACCCTCCATTAATCTTGATCTACTCCAGTACCTTCGCCCAGAAAGTACTTCCCTAGTCACGACAATACTCTTCTCCTTCTCTGGTCGCGAGAGAGAGACGGTGCATTCCTGTGTCGTTCTGTCACCGGTAGACGTTCGGTTCTTCTCGCGGGAGTGGTCCTCGGTTTAGGTGGTCGTGGACCTCAAACCTGCAGTTCAGAGGTCTTGACACTGTTTCTTTACAGACAACAAGTTGTTGGGTTAGGGATAATAAAACAATATCATCGGACCCGTCTGATTATGTCTAAACAAACAATTTATGTATAAACTTCATTGGAACTTATCTGTGCACGGGCCAAAATGACTGCCTTTCTCGGGACATGATTTGACACCCCCCCTGGGAGGAAAGCGTAAAATCGTCAAAAGCGTAAATGGGTGAGAGGTGCCTCATCGGCACCTGCTCAGTGAACTACTGAGAATAGAATCTACGGACGTAAATATTTTACTACTTAATCTCCTAGGGGCTTTACACACCAAGACGGGTAAAATACCAACCTTCTCGTTAAGTGGACCATTAAATGTGTGTATTCACACGATTATGAATCCCACTGAATCTCACCTGTGACTAATAGAGTTAACACGAAAAGTTTACTCTCTAATTAATTTAGGATTTAAACCTAAACTGAAGGATCAATCGTTACAAAGGAAGGACCTTTTCTTTATCACACACAGTCTGTCTCGTTGAGGAAGACGACTAAAAAAAGAAAGAAGGACCCGAATAACACTCAAGACTGACGCGTCGAGAGGACCCCGGAGAAGGAAAGGTCTATTGTCGCCTCTGTTGTCTCGAGTACCAGAGGGGCTCCAAGAAAACTATTTACCGACTGTGCACTAACTAAGTAAGAGTA
Source organism: Capra ibex (assembly GCA_006410555.1). Taxonomy (NCBI): domain Eukaryota; kingdom Metazoa; phylum Chordata; class Mammalia; order Artiodactyla; family Bovidae; genus Capra; species Capra ibex. The sequence continues at coordinate 3,231,760 of SJYO01036187.1, forward strand.
GAGTGGTCCATGAACGTGTCTTTTCGACATCTCTCACATTATCGTGTTCTCTTATTAAATTTTTGAAAAGTCTGTAAAACATTCTAAACTAAAAAGAAGAAGGGAGTGAAGACTTACGAAAGTGACCCCACAGAATCTACATTTTCTAAGAAAGTTTAAGAAAACGAGAACCTAGGAGGTTAAGAGACTCGTCCACTGTCGGAGACCTTTACGTAGATTCCTTCGTAGAGTAGTGAAGGTAGGAAACTAGGGACCCGCGGAAGGTGGTGGTTCGTACGATTTCCTTTATTCTCAGAAGGGACAATCGACGCTGTATCACCTTGACTCCATGTTGGTGTTTCTTAAGTCTGATTTAGGATATTACCTCGACGGACTGTCGAACTCTACCGTCTTTATAAAAAAGGATCACTACTCTGATCTTCCTAGAAGTATTTTGGTCTTTTACATAGTACATATGAAGGTTTTCAAGTAGAATCTAGTAAACAGTGTTACCTTTTTTTACTCTAAAAACTTTATAATTTTTCATTCGAGTCCGAGTGAGAATTCTATTTACGTTTATTTTTAATGTTCTCCTACGAATCGTCTAACCGATTTAAAATTTTATTGAAGGAGACAAAGGTAAATGTACATTTCCATAATTCTCAAATTAGACGGATCGCCTTCTGTTAAATGTCATAGATAGTTTAAAGCATCACGTGTTTCTAATCATTAATGAACCTATGTCATTAAGATGAAGGTCCTTAAATAGGGTGTCTGGAAGGTCTGCACCCGAAGGGACCACCGAGTCGTTATTTCTCAGACGGACGGTTACGTCCTCTACACTCAACTAGGGATTACACTTACCTCTTCCCTTCCCTCTTACCTTACCGTTGGATGAGGTCGACTGACCCTTTAGGGTACCTGTCTCCTCAGGTCACCCGATGTCAGGTACCCCAGTGTTTTCTCAGTCTGTGTTAAATCGCTAATTTTCTGTTGTTGTTAGAAGGTCTGTCCACGAGTTTCTACATTCATATTTCTATTAATAATGTTTTAATAAACATTGTCCTTTGTTTCTTTTTTGAATCTCCGGGTACTTCTTCTGACCCATTTATTAAACTATTCGATCTACACTCTCAACCTGACACTTCTTTCGGTTCACGGTTTCTTAACTACGAAAACTTGACACCACAACCTCTTCTGAGAACTCTCAGGGGACCTGACGTTCCTCTAGGTTGGTCAGGTAAGACTTCCTCTAGTCAGGACCTACAAGTAACCTTCCTGACTACGATTTCGACTTTGAGGTCATGAAACCGGTGGAGTACGCTTCTCAACTGAGTAACCTTTTCTGAGACTACGACCCTCCCTAACCTCCGTCCTCCTCTTCTCCTACTGTCTCCTACTCTACCGACCTACCGTAGTAGCTGAACTACCTGTACTCAAACTCATTTGAGTCCCTCTACCACTACCTGTCCCTCCGAACCACAGGACGCCAAGTACCCCAACGTTTCTCAGCCTGTACTGACTCACTGACTTGACTTGACTTGACTTGTAGGTATATTATTCTATGGTGATTCTTAATAGAAGTACATGACGATATCCCCTTTTCCTTGTCTTCGTATACTTCCATTAGGGTAAATAAATTATAAGTCTTTACTTACCGTGTCCAGCGTAGACCCCTCTCTTTGATCTTTGGTCAAAAAGAAAATATGGGAATAGAAAGTAACATATGAAAAAAATTGTAAATCTAAACACATGGTAAACATATATATGAAGTTTTTGATTAATTTTAAAGTTGTGAGTGTTATCACTGTGTTTTTAAGATATCCTTATTATTGAATGTACATAACTTAAAACGACATACAGTCCGTGACTAAAAGATTTGGGAAACGTACATGAAAATTTAAATTAAGTTGTTCCTGGACCATCGTACCCAGATAATAATAGAGGCAAAGTGTCTCCCCCTTTTAACACCATCTCTCTCTGACTTGTTGAACGGGTTCTTAAGTGTGGATCAGTCACTGTCTCGACTCTAAACTCGGGTCTGTGGAAACGAGATTCTGGTCTCAGAATCGACGATTCAATATGAAGTCAAGTCAGTGAGTCAGTACAGACTGAGAAACGTCGGAGTACCTGACGTCGTTCGGTGCGAAGGGACAGATAGTGGTTGAAGGTCTCGAACAAGTTTGAGTACAGGCAGCTCAGTCACTACGGTAGGTTAGTGGAGTAGGAGACAACAGGGGAAGGGGAGGACGAAAGTTAGCAAGGGTCGTAGTCCTAGAAAAGTTTACTCAGTTAAGAAGGGTAGTCCACCGGCTTCATAACCTCAAAGTCGAAATCGTAGTCAGGAAGGTTACTTATAAGTCCTGACTAAAGGAAATCCTAACTGACCAACCTATAGGAACGCCAGGACCCCTGAGAGCTCAGAAGAGGTCGTGGTGTCAAGTTTTGATAGTTAAGAAACCGTGAGTCGAAAGAAATATCAGGTTGTGAGTGTAGGTATGTACTGATGACCTTTTTACTTTCGAAACTGATCTGTCTGGAAACAACCGTTTCATTACAGAGACGAAAAGGTATTTGACAGATCCAACCAGTATCTAGGATACGTCAAAGTCTGGAGGTACTGTTTGAGAAGTAATATCACATCGATTATACTTTGGATCCTTTGTTTGAGTCTCCACGTTCATACAAATACAAAAGAAACTTAATTGAATCTAGGCTAAGGTTCAGGGGTAGATCGAAAGAGCCGTCTTTTATAACAGAATCAGTAATAACTCCGAGGTCATTAACACGTTCCTAACACGTTCCAGGACCCCGGAAAGAACGTACCATCTGTAGGACGGTCAACAGTTGGTTGGGACCAGTAGAGTCTCTACAGGTGACTGGGTCACGTTCTCAGAGGTCGGTGTCGAACATCAGAATGGGTGAGAGTGGAGATGCAAAACTCGAAGACGCATAAGAACCCTCTAAAAGAGGAAGGAAGGAGGACGATGGAAGTTTCCGTACGACTTATGAGAGCAGTAACTTGAGTCCAAAATAGAGTCATGTCCTTCTAGTAAGACGTTTTTTAGAGATTCCACTCATTAATGACTCCCGGAAAGATTGAACGAATCTAGTTTCCTCTTCTCTTTTATGTCCTTCTTCTGCCTCTTTAAGTATAAAGTTATTTGAGAGGACGGTGTCTCAGTATCTGTACCTTTTGTCTCATTAAAACCTAAACCTTAAATGGAGGAAGAAGTAAAGGGGACGTTCACAAACCTGGACACATCAAGACCTTACTACTAAAATTATCATTTTTTTTTTTTTTTCCACAGAAGGTAACTATCATCTACACCTGACTCCTTGTAAATTGGGGACACTAAACTTACGTTTCTGTAACGAAAGGTTTTCCCTGTTTTGAGACTACCGTTCAACTCCTCAGAGGTAAATGTGGAATTTGTAAGAGTTTATTTATAGTCAGTTCAAGGACCGGCGACGAGTCGATTGGTTGTTTGGTATTTGCGTTTTTTTCTCTATTCTAACCTTAGATTCCTTCCTTCACGATTAGGTTTCCGGACCTTAGTTTCTCTTCTAAAAATTTATCTTTGGTCAAACTATGGTTTTGAAATCCTCCCAATGACGTCCGGCCTTCTTCTATATACTAGATTCGTGTCTTAGAAACCTGATGTCCTCGGACCCATTCTCCAGACGGGGTTTAAGGTAGACGGGGGTTACTTTCGTCTTTCCTTTACACATTTCGCTCGGTTCGGTGCCCCTTTCTCAGGTTCTACCCACACGGAGGACACTCAAGTCATTAGCGTAGGTCGAGTCGTTTCGACTCAAAGAAAGGAGAAACCTGATGGTAGGTAAAATTACTCGTTCCTCGTAAACTAATCTTCTGCAAAGTCTTTGAGTTTAAAGGGAGTCGGAAACAGACTCAAAACATCTCCTTTTGCTTATCTTATCGCCGTTTGTACGGACACTCACGAGGACCAGTCGATTAAGGACCAGGAAACGAGGTGGATCACCTAAAGGAACGACCTCTCCGAGACTTTTGTTATGAAACAAGGTGGGGTAAGACAGGAACAAGTATAGTTCACTCGAGAAAGGAAATAAAAGTGATTTCGGTTACATGTCGATACTCAGTCGTCCTAGATTACGTAGGGAAAAAAGAGAAGAAATATGCTTTATCGTAATGTACGTAATATGCTAGTCCTCAGTGTATATCCGTGCCTTTTCGTATAAGGTGAGTATTAATATAGGAGACTCTCGGTTTGAGTCAGTTTGGAGTTGTCTCAGTAAATTAACTTATTACCGAACGGATGAACAATTAAGGGTCCTCCGAAGAAACTCTTTATTAACCAATTTATCAGTATCTTGAAAAAGTCTTTCAAAGAGTAAAAAGTATTTTTGTCTACTTTTTTAATATTTCATGTCGTTTCGATTCTTAGAGTCCATGTTTCCCTAAGTCTCGTCTAAGAATTCTTTTTAGGTATACACCTCTATTTCTAATCATAACCACATCCAAATGTGTTAATGTCATATTTTTTATTTGAGTTGGTAGATATGAATAAACGATCGACTAAAACGGGAACAACCAGTAGTCGGAATTTTAGTTAGTTTATCAATAAGAAATAGAGAATGGTTACTAACTATAAATTAACAACAATACTTAACTTAACACAAGGGGTTTATAAATATACAATTTCAGGATTGGGGGTTAGAGTCTTATATTGGATTAAACCTCTTTCCCGGAAACGTCTCAGTATTTCAATCTTACTCCGGTAATCACACCCGGGATTGGGTCATACTAACCACAGGAATACTTTTCGCTTTTACACCTCTGGCTGTATGCAGTTCCTTCTTGTGGTACTTCTGCTTCTGTTCGGTTCCCCTCTCCGGACTTTGTTTGGGAAGGGTGTCGGGAGTCGTCGTTGACTGGGAGGGTTTTAGAACTAAAGTCTGAAGATCGGAGGTTTTGACACTGTATTATTTACATACAACAAATTCGGTGGGTCAACACCATGAAACAGTGTCGCCGGCCTCGTTTGTTCGTGTCAACGGAGACCGTTTACTTATTCTTAGAGAGACTTTTTTGTTTTGATTAGGCATCTTATTATTGTACATTATTGTGTATTACATTATGATTGAGTACAGTATTACAGAGATTACCAAATGTTTTACAGAAAAGTCAGTACTACAGTAAATTTAAAATTGTATCTGGACACTCTGTCCGTCCTATCGTATATTATGAGACACGAGTTCTTTCGTGATTTTATAATTTTAACTGATCAGTTGAATCAAATCTTAAAAATTTTCATTTACGATTTATTTTTATTAAAACGAAATCTTTTTACTTTAATTGGGTATCTTACGATCTCAACCTTTCCTAGAACCTTAAGATTGTTTAACGAGTTAGGGGAACAAAACCTTATTCTATAGATTTCAGTGTGTCGTTCAACTACTAAATCGGTGACAGAATCGAGTCGGAAGTAAGGAAGGCAAAGAGAGTATCAGACCACCCATAAAGTTTCTACCACCGTTTTAGTCGGAAACTACCACTAATTTAGGTCTTGAAAAACCTTTCTTAAAGGAATTGTTGTTATACGTTTGTATCTGGGAGAGAGTCAAGTCAAGTCATCGAGTCAACCCAGGCTGGGAAGCACTGGGGTACCTGACGTCGTGAGGTCCGAAGGGACAGGTAGTCCCTGGGAAAAATTCATAAACGATTACCTTTGTGCACGATTAATCCTCTTTATTGACAACCGATCTACGGACGGTCTTCTAACTATGGGTGTACCTTGTCTTTCTGTCCATTAAACTAGAGACCGACCCGACTATCCTAGGTAGTAGGGAGGTCTGTCCATGAACCAACACCATTTCCAGATCGAGACCGACCTCCCGACGGAGGTATGGTGACTCCTACTAAGTGGTCTCACTGGATTAGTGGATACCCAGTCTCCGAGTCAAAGTACACTCCCCCCACCCCGACCCCCCTGTCTCAGACTCATTACGAAGCACCACCCACACCTCTGAACAATATTATCATTCGTATGACAAATAATCTCATGTACTACGTCCATTAGCGGTCTCTAGGGTTTGGGCAATAGTGGGTCCTAATACCTCTAGACTAGATTATACTCTGTCTCTCGGGTCAAAGTCGAGGTGTCGTCTTCGGAAACTTTTCACAGGTCCTCATTAACCGTAAATTAGTTACATTAGTAATAGGATCGTGTACCGAGGACCTCGAAGTCCCGGAGAATATTGGTGACTTGACACTTTCCCTCTTATACAGGCAAATTTAAGTGGTCGTTGTTGTAAACTAAATGTCAGGGCCTACTCCAGGTTCACCTTTATGTAAGTGTGTAAAAATATAAACTCTTTGTGTCCAAGTGACAGGCATTCTTAAGTCAGAACATAGTTACTATCATATTTGTCACTACCCGTAAAAGGGAAATGTCTCCGGACTAATCGTAATTAAAACTGTCTCTCTTCTCATTTTCGAGATTGTCCGACAATTCGTAAACGAAAAGCAAATTAGAAGAGATTCGGAAATTACTTTGTACCCCTTCTTATACTGACGAGTAGAGAGGGGTTCTATGTCTTCCTCACAAACGATGAATATTAATCCCCTGATTATTTATAACTGAAACGAAAACCAAAACGAAACAGTTCCCAATAGTAACCCGTAGCTTAATTTATAAATTTCCTCTTATATGAAGAGAACTTCCCGTCTGTGACAAAAATCCGGAGACAGGAGAGAGGAAAAAGATCGTCCTCAAGTCAAATGAAAGTTGGTGGGACATTTTCTGTTGATCTTTTTTCTCTTTCGGGTTGAAAGGGAGAGTCGTAGAGTGTTCAGAAAGGACATCCTAGGAATTCTCTTTCACCCCTCCCTCTTTCTTCATAAAAAAAATTAAAATTCCTGGATATTTTACCAAATAAACCTCTTCCGTTACCGTGGGGTGAGGTCATGAGAACGGACCGTTTAGGATACTTGTCTCCTCGGACCATCCGACGTCAGGTACCCCAGAGCTTCTCAGCCTGTGCTGACTCGCTGAAGTGAAAGCGAAAAGTGAAAGTACGTAACCTCTTCCTTTACCGTTGGGTGAGGTCACAACAACGGACCTCGTAGGGTCCCTGCCCCCTCGGACCACCCGACGGCAGATACCCCAGCGTGTCTCAACCTGTGCTGACTTCGCTGAATCGTCGTCGTCGTCATCGTGTTACTAAAGAATCTAGCTACCACCAGATAAAGGCACAAAAAGTTTCCCATGAGTGTTTAGTGGGTGAAGTCTTACTGGATTTTTCGAACAGTGGTTGTATCTGACGGCGAATGCACAAGACTTAGTCTTAGTCGCCGTCGCCCGGGACCTCAGATGTAACGATTGCTCACAGAAGTCCCAGAGGTTATACGTGATTTGTACCTAAGATGAGTGGAAGGAAAACAGAGTTGTGACAACAAGGTTCCGAACTGGAGAAGAGACAGATGCGAATGATGAGGGAGTTAGCGTAGTTCGGAGAACGGAAATTTTCAAAAATATCCGTTTATCAAGAGTTTAAACATAGACACCGGGTATGGAGAAGGGAGTTTGTGGTCTTAGGTTATAGATGGACGGACTAACCACAGATTGTCAGTATAATTTTTGGTTTGAGATTAAAAGAGAGACTTAAACAAGAAAGAGTAGAGTCATTGACTCTAGTGTGTGAGAACTAAGACAGGAGGCTAGAAGGAGTGAAGGAGAGTATGAGTGAAGGTTAGGACACTCGAGAAAATATATACGAGGTCTAGAAGGGGATAAGGTACCCAATGATGTCGTCGGAGGAAAACCAGAGAGAGGGGATAGTCAAAGGACATAGTCAGTCTCAAGTCAACGTCTATTGTCTTTGGTCAGATCAATGGACTTCGTCTTTCCCTAAATTACATTAACACCATCTAAGTCGATATCTTTAGGAAGGGTAGGATATATGGAAAAACGTTACGTTGAAACAGTGTTGAGGGTTTTCCTTTACCTCAGATATAAAGGAAAGGGAATTTAGCCCCGATCGGGAGACTAATTCCAACCGGTTATCACTACAACATACTGAGGGTCTGGATTGGTATTCTCAAAAAACGTCGAAGGTAAAAATGGTAGAACCTTCTGTCGAAAGTGTATTTCGTCGAATTCGATTTATTGACTTTCTACCTTTCGTGTGTTTCTCTCTCCCGAGTCTGAAAAAGTCGTAGGGATGGTTTTGAGGTCTGTATATTTCCTCCAGTAGATCCTGGAAGGTCGGGTCGTCTTGACTGTCGATGTATGTTGGTGTGTACACTCGAGTTCACTTTATCATCTTCACGGGTTGGTTGAATACAAACCCCCCATAAGTAATGTGTCGTTTTTATTGACTTGACAGTCCCTTCAATTCTGAATATTTTGGAAACTCCCCGACGTCCCCATAAGAGATCTGATCCAGAGATCCTTGTTGAGGGTCTTATTATGACGTCTTGACCGGACGGTCCCCTTTACGATGAAGACGGTATTAGATTCTCAGTCCTTCAGTAGTTGGCGAAAGATTAAGGTCTTTGTGTGGTGGAATCGGTACTAGACCCGTAGCCCTGTAACGATGTTCTAGACGACCGACGTCTCGATTTAGTGTCAGGAAAATGTAATCGTTTTACTTATCAATTACACGACAGGAACGGAAAAGGGGTGAATTCAATCAAGACTTAAGTTCTGAACATGTTTACGTATACTGATCGTTTTTCATTTAATATAAACTTAAAGATCTCCGTCCTCTCAGACGTTTTACATTAAAAATCGAAAAATCGGATACATGACGACTTTCCGTGTTTTCCTTCTTAAAAAATTTTACAAAATAAAGGATAACATCGTAGATTATATTATGGACGTGAATTCCCTACCAGTATTTATAAACAATTAACCTGATTTTAAACTATTTCCTCTCTGTAGTAAATCTTTACTAACAGGGATCAATCGGATCTCATACCGTAAGACATGCAGATTTTGGGACAAAGACAGTAAGGAAAAGTACTTATATACGACCCCATATTTCTTTCTGAATAAAAGAAAAATTCTAAAAAAAACACCTGGTAAAATTTAAAAATACATTAAACAATGTTATAATAAAGACAAAGTACAAAACCGAAAAACCGGTACCCTGTATACCCTAGAGTCCATGGCTGGTCCCTAACTTGGGTGTGGGGCCCATGACCTTCTTCAGAATTGGTCACCGGGTGGTTTCTTCAGGGTTCTTTCTAAATATAAAGTTCTAAAAAAAGAAAGACCATGAACGGTTAAACTGATAGTGATACGTTAATAGAACTCAGTTTGTGTAAACCAAAGAATACATTATTTAAAAGTAATTTTTCTACTTAAACTCTCCTTCCTTTCTTGAAAACGTTCCCGTTCGAGAGGGCAGAAAGGACGAAGGGTACCGGAACCGCTGGTAGAGAGAAACTCCCGAACAAGAAGTCCTATGACTGTCGAACTAAAGAGACCCATTGTAGTACGTTTCCTTTAATCGAGTCATACAGAAGATGACTTAGGGTAGACATCAAGTTACAAAATTGCATAAATACTTGTTCTGATGTCTCGTTAAAACTATTCTGTTCCGTCACAAGGTCAGAGACTCTTATAAAAAGAGGTTTTTTGTAAAAAATTTTATGGTGACTTGTCGGACCTTTAGGTGGGGGTGTACTCGTTAGAGGTCTTTCGAAAAGTCCACAGTGTCGGTATTATCGTCCACCAAGGAAACCCATCTTTTTAATACCGTTCCTATTCTCTATCTTTCGTTTGACAAAACTATAAGACCCATATCAAAAGGGGTTCACTTAGTAAGGGTATACGGATGAGAATGGTACCCGAGAAAAGGTTTCCCTCATCCAACACACTTACCTCCACATCTATACGTAAGACCACCCGTTTGAAGTTTCCATGGGTATAAACCGTCTAGGTTAATTAGAACTTTATAAACAGTTAGGTGAGAAGATGTTCAGAGTTTTCCGTTTAAACCTGATACCTAAACTATGGACAAAAACGAGGAGAGTATTATTTATGAATCAGAACAATACTTCTAGGTCATCACGAGTAGACTCCGTTCTGACGAAGACTTTAAGGTATATTTTTCTAAAATTTACGTTCGTACCTTCCTTGTCACTGTGGTCTTGTTAAACGGTTTCCACCAGTAAATTAAGTGAAAAGATAATGCTTTATAAACTCTGTATTTTTTCAAATCTCTGACTCATAAATGAGAGATTGTTATAAAACAACGAACATTCTATTTTTAGACCTAATTACTTTTTCTGAAACAAAGGTCTAATCTTTACGACCTTTAATTGTCAAAACGGATCCAAAAAAAAGAAAGAGAGATTACACATTCTAATCGTAAGAATAGAAAATGTTCGTATGGTTCAGAGGGAATGACTTTTCCCTCTACGATAACAGTGGTAGATTGAATTTAGTTTTTGGATAGTTCCCTCTCTTCTAAGGACTACCTTTCGAACTGAAATGAGTCTACCTTCTGTTGGTGTAATTTTTTGTCTTCCCTCTGTATCAGTAAGTCGATTGGATAAGACCGAAAAAGGCTTAGAATCTCACCACAGTAAATGATAGACACACTGTAACCCGTCCAAGAAGTTACAGAAGTGTGGAGTCAAAGGACTTGACATACCACTTCTAGGAGATAGAGAATCCCAACGATGCACATTTTGGGAATCTTGTCACGAACCACGACGACGATTCAACGAAGTCAGCACCTTACCACGAACCGCATGTCATTTAGGAATTATTCACAATTAAGTGAAAGGAGAAGAAGGAGTTGTTTTACAATCGAGGTGGACTCTCGTCTCTAAAACGGACTAAAGTAAGACCAAGAGTCAAAGATAAAACGGGCGTCATCCATAAGTTATTTATAAACAACCTACCTCATTGATTACTGTCATCGATCCAAAATCCGATTTTCACTTTCTCTTAAACAGGATTCAAAATATCGAACACTCCCTTTTGTCTGGAGTCCAAATTCCGTCCAATCCGTCCATCCTTTCTCAGACTTTGATTCTACTCGTCTAGTTCTAAGATCAAATTTAAGAAGATTGAAAGACCCACAACTCTGGTTTCAAAAGAAAGGACTAAAGATTTTACATTGTGGGTTAATAGGACTCCTAATTTAATTTGACACACACTTACGAGTGTTATTTTATATTTCCCGATATGTTGTGTCTATAATAATTAAAAATAGAGTCTTCAAACAGGTAACCTACTATTAGTTTACTAACATACTCTCTTAGAACCTTCTTTCTTAGAAATCGATTCTAAATTCATGATTTTTATAAGTTGGGGTCTCCATGGTGTCTGTATCTGATTAAAAAAGGTAGACACGTCAAATCCCATCTAAACCGTATGTGAGTTATGGTCCGTTCTTTCTTTGATACCAAATCCGACGAAAATTTCAATTTTTTTTTTTTTTCCGTCTTTTTCTTTGATAAAGGAAAATATTCGTACTTACAATCTTATCTCTTTCGGAAGTAGCTCGTTAAGGAGTGACTTCGTTCTCACAAACTAGGTACACGAGAGGATTCAAAAGGGTGAGGGGTAAAAACAACATTTATTATCAACAAAACATATAGTGCTAAATACATAATACTGGTGAAGGGGAAGTGGTTTCTTTTCATTATATTCGATAAGAAATAGTCGGTGTACACTGAGTCTCCAGTTTACTCGTCAAGAAACATTCCATTTGAAGAATCTAATCGTCATAAATTTCTGGACCAAAGATCTCAATCCCTAATGAGTTTTGTAATACCGAAATTCTAATCCGGGGTGGGTTCTACGTAGTGGTCTTGGACCAAAACTCAAACTCTTTGACTGAACTTTTTTGTCTATTTCCTCGTTTTTTTTTTTTTTTTTTTTCAGTACCACCCACTCGACTACTGAGTGACGGGGAAGGAACTTGAAGTTCTTACTGTTCTATCCTCTCGTGTCCTATCAGTTCGAAGGTTCCTACTGTTCTACCTTCTCCCTTCTTTCCGTCACGGGGTGACGGCTGGTCTACAAAGTTCTTTCTCTCCTTTAAGTCCCGAGTTTCTAAATAAATACAAGAATCTTATTTCCGTTGTTTATGTTAAAGGCACCAGTTCAACAATTCGCGTAGTTTTTTTCTTATGATCTTTGACTGAGACACAATGGGATACCTGACATCGGACGGTCCGAGGAGACAGGTACCCTAAGAGGTCCGTTCTTATGCTCTCACCCGACGGTACGGGAAGAGGTCCCTAGAAGGAGTGGGTCCTTCCACCAAAAAGGTCATCAGTACATACCTATTCTCTCGACCTGGTATTTATTTCGACTAGCGGCTTCTTGACTACGAAGACTTGACACCACAACCTCTTCTGAGAGTTCTCAGGGAACCTGACGTTCTTCTAGTTTGGTCAGGTAGGATTTCTTCTAGTCAGGACTTATAAGTAACTTTCCTGACTACGACTTCGAGGTTATGAGACCGGTGGTCTACGTTTCTTGACTGTGTAACCTTTTCTGGGACTATGACTCGTTCTAACTTCCATCTTCCTCTTCCCCTATTATCTCCTACTCTACCAACCTACCGTAGCGGTTGAGATACCTGTACTCAAACTCATTTGAGGCCCTCAACCATTACCTGTCCCTTCGGACCGACGACAGATACCCCGGTGTTTTCTCAGTCTGTGCTGACTTGTTGACTTGACTCGACTTGACTGTTAAGAACCTTCCGTATCCCTTGGTGAATATCAAATGGTTTATTTGGTCTATGAAAATTTGAGGTCGGGTAACTAAATGTGACGAGAGACGGGTCTTGAGAGTAGGATCGATCGTTCGGGGATTACCCGAAGTTTCGGACCGAGTGCACCAAAAAAGAGACATCCAAAGAATTGAAGATAAGAGAGGATGATGAGCCTTATTAATAAGAAAACAAATACCTCAGTAACTTTAAATTCGTAGGGTAAGTAATTCATCTAAGTATTCCAAGATGGAAAAGAGTTTGAGTAACTTATGAGGTGTCCCCATATCCACTCGGACAGTAACACGTCAAGAACCGTGTGGTATACTCGTATTATGTCCAAACAACTTAACTAAGTTTATAATAATTATCTTCTCCTGGTTTCGTATTTGTTTAAAAGATCCGGACCCCTAATACAATCCAGACCTTTCACATACTCTTTAGGTGTATACTCTAAACCGAAAAGTCAGAATCGTCTCTCGTACATTAAATGAGACTAAAAATTTTTCACAGTACTTACATAAAGAGATATATTTTGTAATAATTAAGTGGAAACCGAATCTTGACCGGGAGGGTATTGGGTCAATCGGTTTTCCATCGACTCATTAAACTTTATGAGAGGTCGACCTCACCTTCACGTAAACCCAAAACGAAGTTAGTCACTTTGAGACAGAACGAAACGAAAAGTTTCTCGGAGAGTCAGTTGGTATCGGATACTTCCGTACTCGTCTTCCCTTCGGTCTACTCGAGACAACTTAAGATTTGAACGGTGTAAAAATCGAGATCGTAATTTGAAAAGAAGAGATTAATTTGTTTAATTGATTTCACCATATATTGTATCATAGTCAAATGAAAAAATAGAATAGGTAATACGGTGGAACAAGGTCTTTAAGAAATTCTCTCCAAACCAATTTGTTTGTTTTTTTTTTGTGGTGGTTTAACAAGGTGTGAGTAGAGAAGCCAAGAAAACCACTTGAAGACAGTTACGACTACCAGTCCCACTTTCTTTAAACCTTTTCAAAAGGTCACGATCATTGTCGTAAAGAACTTCGTAGAAAAGAGAAATATATCGTTTACTAATACGTTACGGGTGTCCAGTCAAAATGAGATTCTGAGTCACTTAAAAAAGTCGGAACTAGCCAGTGATCCGGGAGTGGATCCCGTATCTTGTTCCATCAACAATGGGTCGTACACAGGGTCGATTTATTTTAGTATCGACTAAGTGCAGACTTCCACGAGTCTCCCTTGTCGTATTTCTAATTCTTGTCCTCGAGACCTCAGTCAGACGACAGACTCAAACTTAGACCGGTATGGAGACCGACCAATACACTGGAGTCTGTTCGAAGAATTGAAGAGATACAGAGTGGACTTACCATTCACTTAATTTACACATTTCGTGAATGTACCATTCGTACGTTATTTACAATGGAGTATAATATATGAAATACAAAAATGCGATGTTATTCTTTATAAAAAGAGATATAAAAATACATTCTTTACACCTATTTTAAATTTTTAATTTTGTTCCGACCTGTAAAAATCTTGTTTTGAAATAAATGTTTTAGTATTGAACCAGACAAAACCATAGTGATGACTGTTTTACGGAAACCAACTTTATATTCAATTCCACTGTCTAACTAAAATCGTCAAGTATTTTGTTCTATGGTTGTGATAGGGTAAAAGGATAAGGATACACGGAGACTTATGTTAATTTGTTTTGTTTTAAATTTTTTGGAAATATTGCATGTTACCGAAGTCGTTTGGTGAACAAATTAAAAAAAAAGGATAAATTCACAACCCTGACTCTGTTGATTAGATTTTAAAAAATAAATGTCTCTCTCGAGATCTCTTACCCTATTGAATTTCTACCTCCAATTTACCGAAAGTGTTATGTTATAGGTATATTAGAAATATTCTTACATTTTTTTATTATAATCACTTGTCATGTATAACTTTTAAAAAGACTGTTTAAGTAAATAGGTCGTAATACGACTCCTTAGTTCTCCTAAAGAGGTATATAAAATCTCAAAATAAAATAAACGACTAAGTGTCAGAACAAGGTATAATTGTGTCAATAGCGGTTATATTGTACACTATTGGTCATGGGTACCTTTGGTGTAAAGATAAAAATTTTTAAGAGACGATTCGAAATGAAGGGTCGACACGAAGTTTATATATATGTACGAATATACGTACCTGATACGTACCTCTTTTCGTACGACTATTTGCACATCCATAAATTACGGGGAATAAGTCCTTACATTTTAATTACCGTAGACTGTAAATTGACATCCTTTTTGAGTGGGTCTAACCTTCTATCGCCTTACTGTACATTTTCCAAGAAGATGGACTTAAATTCCTATGTATATATGACCCTTCCCCCACCTCTCTGTTTCCCATCTTCATCTTTGTCTACATCTTCTCTTCTTGATGTAACCAAGTTATTTGAGTCCATTAATTAAACTCTGTTGTTTATTTATTTAGTTGTTTACGAGGTAAAAACAGAAGGCTTTTTTCTTTAGTAACCGTTTAGGAATGATTGTTAAAAATTTAACCAGGTAATTATATAAAAAATGTTTCCTTTTTCAATATTATAATGTATAACTTATATAGTATTAACATCAGTAGATTATGTGAGGAGACGACTCTATAGCTTGTACAGAAGTAGACATAAGAGAAGATGGAGACCGTTCAACGGGGTTTCATCCTTTAAATGTGGACTTTTGTTTTCCAGTGTTTTAATAAAACACGACTGATGATAGTGTTGAGTCTTGTTCTATATATTTTGGAAAATACAATTGTAAGAATATACTTTAGTATCACAATCGTCAATTCTCTTTTCGATTATTTTTTACTTGACGTTTATTGTACTAACTATGGATCTATAATTTTGATAGATTGTAGATCTTGTATTGGTAAGAAATTTGGGAAAATTAATTCCCGAACTTAAGATCTTAGAACCTTGAGTTTTTCTAGAGTCCTCAACTAAATGAGTTTGGAACGGAGGTCGATGTAATACAGTATTAGTGAGATGTGACTATTAAAAGTTTAGATAAAATTATTAAAAATTCTTACCTTTAGAGTGTTCTAGAAAAATCTAATTTACAGAGAAACCTCCTACGTACCTTTCTGAACTTATTCGAAGGGGCAGAGGAGTTGTTCGTACCTCGACGACCACGGAAAGAAGACCAATTTTTTTCGTCCCAAAGTCTCGGTCAATGTACTTGACCCAAAGGGACCACCGAGTCTACCATTTCTTAGGCGGACATTACGAACTCTGAACCCAAGTTTGGGATCCAGGCCTTCGAGGGGACCTCTTCCCTTACCGATGGGTGAGATCATAAGAATGGACCTCTTAAGGTTCCTGTCTCCTTGGACCACTTGATGCCAAGTACCCCAGTGTTTCTCAGTCTGTGCTAGTTCACTGATTGTGTGTGTGTGTGTGTAACATAATATTGAACTTTCGTGATTCAACTTTTTTTTATGATAATAATTGACTGTAGAACCTCTCGGTTATTCTTTCGTTTAGAGTTAACAGGTCAACAGTCATACCTGTGTCCCTCCTGAGTCGTTGAGACCTATAGGTGTGATGTGTCACCCGAAGGGACCACCGAGTCCACCATTTCTTATACGGACGTTTCGTCCTCTGGGTCCAAACTAGGGACCCGACCCTTCTATGGGACCTCTTCCCTTACCGTTGGGTGAGGTCATAAGAACGGATCCTTTAGGGTACCTGTATCATCAGATTACCCGATGTCAAGTATTCCACTGTTTCTCAGTCTGTTTTGAATCACTCATTGTGAGACTGTGACTGAACTCTATCACCGGTGTACCACCTTACCTTACTCGGTCCCAAACCTCTAAACCAAACTTAGGGTAAAGGTGGTCATTGTCATATGGCACCTACACAAATGATTAAAATGATGTTTACATATATTGGTGTCCCTTATATGTAATAATAAAACACATAGATTTAAAAATGTCATATCATATACGTAGAGAAGATTAAACGAAAAAAGCAAGTCATAATACAAAACCTCTAGACGGATACAGGTATACACATCTAAGTCGAATAAATCGAGTAAATAAAAATAAAGACAACCTGTAAGGTAACATACTTAAAAAATTTTTTATGTTAGAATTTAAATCGGGTAGTGAGTGGGAAAAGAGATTGACAGGTAAAACGGGTCCACGGGTTCCTCTGTACGTGTCTCTACACGTGACGATGTGTCAATTGGTCACTTTTGATAATTGATAGAGAGAACCAACTCTATGACCTTGAATTGATCCGTTCTTTAATCGTAGATGAACTACGTATTACTACAGATAGTATAATAAAATATATTAAACATATACAAACTTAGTAAATATTATTTTCGTGAAGAAAAGGGGGTTCTTACTTCCTATAAAACGAAGACTTGTCTATTGTCCTAATTTTCCTTAGAGATCCGACTTTAGATTCCCTGCTAATCTTACGTATTTCCATTTACCTCTCGACTTGTGTTGGACACAAACTCCCGTAAACGGTTAAGGTCCCTTAGACTTGTCTCCAGAGGGTCCGGGGGAGTTCTGTCAGAGTCCTTTAGTCCAGATGGACACTTCCGATTGGATCTTGTATCTGACGGACCCCGGGAAAGTCAGATTTGTAAGATCTTAAAATATTTCGAACGCATGTCTAAGGAAACTACAACGACTAAGTCCACTAAGTTCCTGTCAACGTTACGGTACTCGTTAAGACAAAATATACTTCGTAGATCTTTTTAGAAGGAAGTTTAGTATTATAATCCCATTGTCTCCTCTTCAAACTATAAGAACCTCAGTTATGAGTCTCTGTACTCACCGAGCCGTGTTAACCAAGTTTCCTCTTTTTTATTTGACTCCCGGACCTAGACTGTCTTCGTCGTGGAAGGAAAGAGACAATTCCTCCTCCTTCCTTTAGGACACTATGTAGACAAAGAGTACCTAATCTAAGTTACGTTTACCTCCTTACGACCCGAAAAGAGAAACTTTTTAACTGGTTATAATTTTTCATTTAGTTTTGACTTTTTGGAGGTGGGACACAAAACTTAAGATACTTCGTCCTTTTTGTCATAGTTTCGTCTTTGAAGGAAATTACACAAGGTACTCGTTGTGTTTACATTTTGACCTCCGGATTTAATCCTCGGATATAGAGTGAATTCCCTCAAGTCTCTTCAGAAGTGAGTTTTTACCGGAAGAATTGTAAGATCTCGGAATTTAATTCCGGAGGTTTACTACCCAACTCTCAGTGTTTACTTGCAGTCCACTAAAAAAAAAAAAATTTCTCAGATATTTTTGGGTTCGTATTAACTTTCCAAATTTCTGGGATTGTTGGGTCGATTGTTGAGTTCTAGAGCGTCAGACACTTCCGTTTAGTATGAATTTTTTTTTTTTTTTTTCTTATATAAAATTCAAGACTTCTTTTGATTTTGTATGTACATTTTTGGACTCTGACAATCACGGTTGAATCTGACAGTTTAATAAATTTGAAAAAGACATTTGATTTCAAGATATTTGGAATCAAGGGTGATTTTTTCAGAGTGACTTTCAGTGGAACCACACAATTCGTCTATAATCTGTGACTCTTGTACACAGGATATCGTTTTGACTGTCCAACGTCTGTTACATTTTACATAATACATCTATGCGAAATTCTTAAACAACATATAAAAAAATGATTTATTAGTCAAGTTGTATAACCATAATTTATAAAAGGAACTGATTTGAAAGTAGTATTAAATAATTATATCTACAGTTTTACAGACAAAAATAGGACTTCGTTGTAGTGGTTTGTGTCAAGTAGATCAATAGGAAGGGGGGTCGAGGGTCACTGGGATCGGAGAAGGGAAAAGAATTTGTGTGTGTGTGTATGTATGTTAACCGACTGTTTAGATTTAATAAGGTTTTAAAAGACCTCGGTATAATATATAGTTTCGTCGTTAAATCTCGTTTTATAATTTTCTGTTCTTTAGGTCGGTTCAAACACCAAGAATTTAAACTACAACTTTTGTCTTTACGTTTCTTTCCGTCACGGTTTCTTACGAGTTTGATGACGTGTTAACGTGAGTAGAGTGTGAGATCATTTCATTACGAATTTTAAGAGGTTCGGTCCGAAATCGTTATGCACTTGGCACTTGAAGGTCTACAAGTTCAACCAAAATCTTTTCCGTCTCCTTGGTCTCTAGTTTAACGGTTGTAGACGACCTAGTAGCTTTTTCGTTCTCTCAAGGTCTTTTTGTAGATAAAGACGAAATAACTGATACGGTTTCGGAAACTGACACTCCTAGTGTTATTTGACCTTTTAAGACTTTCTCTACCCTTATGGTCTGATGGACTGGACGGAGAACTCTTTGGATATACGTCCAGTCCTTCGTTGTCAATCTTGACCTGTACCTTGTTGTCTGACCAAGGTTTATCCTTTTCCTCATGCAGTTCCGACATATAACAGTGGGATGAATAAATTGAATATACGTCTCATGTAGTACTCTTTGGGACCCGACCTTCTTCGTGTTCGACCCTAGTTCTAACGGTCCTCTTTATAGTTATTGGAGTCTATACGTCTACTGTGGTGGGAATACCGTCTTTCACTTCTCCTTGATTTCTCGGAGAACTACTTTCACTTTCTCCTCTCACTTTTTCAACCGAAATTCGAGTTGTAAGTCTTTTGATTCTAGTACCGTAAACCAGGGTAGTGAAGTACCGTTTATCTACCTCTTTGTCACCTTTGTCACCGACTGAAACAAAAAGCCCCGAGGTTTTAGTGACGTCTACCACTGACGTCGGTACTTTAATTTTCTGCGAACGAGGAGCCTTCCTTTCAATACTGGTTGGATCTATCGTATAAGTTTTCGTCTCTGTAATGAAACGGTTGTTTCCAGACAGGTCAGTTCCGATACCAAAAAGGTCATCAGTACATACCTACACTCTCAACCTGATATTTCTTTCGACTCACGGTTTCTTAACTACGAAAACTTAACACCACAACCTCTTCTGAGAACTCTCAGGGAACCTGACGTGCCTCTAGGTTGGTCAGGTAGGATTTCCTCTAGTCAGGACCCACAAGTAACCTCCCCGACTACAACTTCAACTTTGAGGTTATGAAGTCGGTGGACTACGCTTCTCGACTGAGTAACCTTTTCTGGGACTACGAGTCTTTCTAACTCTCGTCCTCCTCTTCCCCTACTGTCTCCTACTCTACCAACTTACCGTAGTGGCTGAGTTACCTGTACCCAAACCCACGTGAGACCCTCAACCACTACCTGTCCCTCCGAACCGCACGACGTCAAGTTCCCCAACGTTTCTCAGCCTGTACTGACTCGCTGACTTGACTTGACTTGACTTTATACTACAACTTTTGTCTTTACGTTACTCAATACCGATCATAAACAAAGATATTCATTTACAAACCCTATTTTAAAAGCTTCAAGATGAGATCACCTATGTTGGGTCGACTCTTTCAGAGTCTACCCTAGGACTTTACTAGATACCTCACTCACTCACTGACTCACTCACTTCAGAGAGTCAACACGGGCTGAGAAACGCTGGGGTACCAGTCATCGGACGTGGTTCGAGGAGGCAGGCACCCTAAAAGGTCCGTTCTCATGACCTCACCCAACGGTAAAGAAAGAGGTACTAGATACCTCTTCCAGTGAGTTTATAACTATCTGTTTACAATGTCCTTAATTTAATTAACAAAGAATGGTCATCTCAGATCAGACAATTATGGCATTTGACGGACCGACACTTTGTAGGTCTTCACAGGCAACAACGTCCTTTCTTCCGTCCTTGTTGTACCTTGTTAGTGCACTATTGGATGTTACAAGGGTGATTTTTCCTTTCATTTATAATAATCTATGTTCCATTATAGACTGGTACGTTTGGAAAATTACACGATAATATTTATCTGTCTGGTATATTTCTAGAGTAAAGGAGGATTGTCAAGATGACAGTTCACCCTTTTTTCAGAAATTTACTTTATTATCATTATATAAGAGTTAAAGAAACAATCATAACAAAATACGTAACAGGGAAGTCTTTAATCAAAGATCAACGGTATTCGAACACTAATCGGGTTTTAACTACCCAACATGTCTGTTTTATGTAATTTATTTGGGACTACAAACCTATTTTCCAAAAACGAGAGGGGTCCTGATACCATTTAACCCAAGAAAATACAAGGTCGAGGTACGGTCGTGGATTTTTGACAAAGTTGTCTACCTCCTCATCCTTCTGTCGTACTCGGGTACTTTTGACTTGTGTTCGACCGACGAGATTAAAATCAGAGTCACAAAAACTTCCTTAAGTCTTTACTTCGTTTAGGTGTCGAGGATCTCTTTCAACTTTTTCAAAAATGACAGAGGTCCCAATAGGAAGAATAATCTTTATAGAGTGAGAAGGTATCTAAAAAGAAGGTATAGACTAGTGAAATTTATCTGGCTTATATGTCCCTTGTAAAATCGAGCGTGATAAAACATAAAATTTACTGTTGTACTTGACGAATATGGAACTCAACATTTTTAAGGATAATATCGAACAAGGGTGGGATACTTTACACTCAGTCAGTAAAAACACTGCGGGATATTTTTGATGACATTTTCCATGGTCAGGTGGATTTTGTATAAGATTAGTATTAGAAGAACTTTCCGTTTGCTTACTTTCGTTTTCAACAAGAACGTAATCTGACTGTCAATAAACATTCCGATATAAT
Organism: Capra ibex; assembly: GCA_006410555.1. Taxonomy (NCBI): domain Eukaryota; kingdom Metazoa; phylum Chordata; class Mammalia; order Artiodactyla; family Bovidae; genus Capra; species Capra ibex. Next base: position 3,253,190 of record SJYO01036187.1, read on the forward strand.
GTTCTTATTTAAGATGTCGAAATTAATGGTGGGTATAAGTAAGTAGGTGAGTATGGCGATTATAAATGTCTCGTAGATGATACACAGTCCATGACTAGATCCACGATCCTTATTTCAGGAACACAAGTCCCTCGATTGTAAGAACATCCATGTGGAGTCTAGTAAAAAGAGGGAATAATTTTGAGGAAGTTACCGAAAGGTAACCGGTTTTTACTTTTGGGTTCTGGAAAGGATGGTTTCAAACTTTCACTTTCACTTTTAGCGAGTCAACACGACTAAGAAACCCTGAGGTACCTGATATATCAGGTACCTTAAGAGGTCCGGTCTTATGACCTCACCCATTGGAAAGGGAGGGGGTCCCCTAGAAGGGTTAGGTCCCTAACTTGGGTCCAGAGGACGTAACGTCCGCCTAAGAAATGGTCGACTCGGTGTTCCCTTCGGGTTCTTATGACCTCACCCATCGGATAGGGAAGAGGTTCGGTTTCACATCTAGACACGATAGGTTTTACCCGATGACTCGTGAACTTAACCGATCGGACTTAACTTTGCACGACCTTCATATTTTTTATTTGAACTAAAGTTTCTGATTCTTATTTTTTATTCTTACATTTTTATAAAGTAATTATTAAAAAGTACAATCAATGTATAACTTTACTATTATAAAACCTATATAATCCAATTCATTTTATAGGTTATTATAATTAAAGTCCTGAAGGAACCATCAGGTCACCAATTCTTAGGTGGACGATTACGTCCCCTGTCCCCAAACTAGAGACGAGATCTTCTAAGGTGTACGACACCCCGTTGATTCGACACACGACGTTGATAATCCGGTGCGAGATCTCGAGTGTTCGGCGTTGTGGGTCGGACACAAGATCTCGAGTGCTCGGGGTCGACGACTCGGACTCACGACTTTGATGATCTCAGTCACACGGAGACTCTGACACGAGGTGTCGTTCTCTTCGGTGGTGTTGCTCTTCGGACGTGTCGTGTTGATCTCTCATCGGGGAGAGCGACATCGAGTTCTTTCGGGTACACGTCGTTACGTCCGGGTCACGTCGGTTTGTATTTAATTTTTGTTATTTTACAAATTTTTTATTTAAAGTAAACAAAAGTATTTCTTCTTATAAAAAGAAGAAATATTTTTATGAAAAATATTTCTTATTTATCTTCAATGAGCTTTAAAATTTTAATGTATACACTGAACGTGTGAAGATAAACTACGACAACGAGACCTGATAGACCTAAGACTCACGTAGAGATTAGATGGGTTTGAGAGAGTGGATTACAAGTGTTACAGAGTCGGTGTGACCGGTAACAGAAAAGATAATCAACTATACAAGAAGAACGGAACCGACAAGGGAGACGGATCTTCTAAGAAGGACACCGAGGTAGAATCGAGTCAAAAATCCTAAGTTAAGGTCACAATGAAAGGGACTGGTACAATAGATTTTATTGAGAATGGGTGAGAGAGTTGGAAATAATAAGAGATAGTAAATAATAATAATGAAGGAAACCTCATGAAGGGTGGGATAAGTTCTAGAATAAATAAATTTATAGAATAACTAACTAACTAACGGAAGGATAGTCTTATTTTACAAGTTTCCGGAAACTAAAACAGAAGAAATAACGACTTAAAGTCGGAGATCTTGTTACTACTCGTGTACCATCCTGGAGTTATCTGTCAAATTTACTTACTCACTTTCTTTAATCAGTACTGGTGTGTCTCAAACGATTAAGCTTACTAGTTTTAAATATTAGGTTTAGGATAAATTTACTCTTTTAGAGTTGGCAAAAAAGAGATCCTAAATTAGGGTATCCTAATTATTATGAGTTCAGACAAACGGAGAGTTTTTTAATATCATTATGGAAAGTAGACTCAACATTAAATATCAAATGGTTCGGAAAATTGTAAGTATTAAGTGAACTAGAAGTGTTGTTGAGATATCCATTTATGTTTTTTATAAAATTAAAAATAGAGTTCTTCTATAGAAGAACTCTATTTTTAATTAATTCCTTTGTCTCCAAGTCTCCAAATTCTGTAATTGAGTTCCATTATTCCTATCCCGGTTCCGAATGTGGACTGAAAATAATGACATTTAACTTCACAAAGGGGGTGGGCGGTTTGATGTGACGGTAAAAGACTTTCAATTTCGTCCATAAACAATTACGTGAAGCTTTTTAACATTTCACTTAATTCTGAGAAAATTTTCTGTCAAGATTCATTGTTTACCAAAAAGTTGACAAGTGACGTACCCACTATTGGTGACGAACTACGTCGGGTGACTTGGAAAGAGACATGAAGTCACAGTTGTAAGTAGAGGGTTTGGGTCCCGATAAACCTTATGACGGTGTGCAATGGTAAAATTTGTACGCTACAGGAAGTCAAATGTAAACGTCTAAAGTCACTTTATCGTAGAAGGTTACTTCAGGTGACGTGATCTACCTTTTCAAATCTCTATCAGTTTACATGAAAAATTTCTTACAACACTTTTTGTGTAATTCATTTTAAACGATAAAATTGGTAAAAATTCACCTGTCAGGTATTTACAATTCACATAAATGTAAAAAAACACGTCGTTTAGATGTTCGAAAAAAGTAGAACGTTTTGACTTTCAGATATGGTTAATTTATTGTTAAGGAGTAAAGGGAGAAGGGGATCTTGGACCGGTGGTGGTAGGATGAAAGACAAAGATACTTAGACTGATGAAATCTATGGTGTTAATTCACCTTATTACGGCATTACCAGAAAAACACTAACTGAATAAGAAGAATCGTATTGTAGAAGTTCCAGGTAGGTACATCGTACATTCTCCGTCCTATAGGCAGGAAAATTTCCTACCTATTATAAAGTAATATACGTATATGGTGTGAAACAAATAAGTAAGTAACGACATGTAAACCCGACGAAGTTAGAGAACTAATAACGCTTGTTATTCTTGAACTCACACGTATATAAAGAAGATCTAAAAGGTGATTTAAGAAAACCTATATATGAGTCTTCACCCTAACAATCTAGTATACCATTTAGATAAAAGTTCAAAAACTCCTTAACAGTACAATAAGAGGGATCATCACCGTAGTAAAGTGTAAGGATGGTTGTCACGTGACCTCAAAGTTAAAAAGGTATGGGCACGGTGTTATGCATGAAAACTAACACTAAATCGTACTTAAAATATCTACCCTCGACTTTCCCTGTGATTCTCTTTAACATTTTCTTGATATCATATACAACGTTCCCATTTATTTATAAACACTCGAGTGATATTTATACTGTTTTATAGTTTTTTAGAATGCGTGAGTAACCAAGTGTGTGGAATCATGTAATTAGGTTGTGGTAACATTCGGGATGTACCTTCTTATCATTTCTCTTTTCTAAACCAGCATAATTGTCAAGTATATACACTCGGGAGGAATATTGATAAGATATGAATGGCATCGATCACGTTTCTGCCTACCCAATTATAAATTTTGACAACAAAGACATACACAATGACTTTTCTTTTTCGTTTTTTAGTGACTTTGAAACGTTATTATCCATTATCCCAGGTCTAAATAACAGATCACGAAAAAGAAAAACGTTGTGTATGTGTGTGTCTGTCTTCATCAATATTATTAGGTAAATAGAAATATGATTTACTCCCGGAAACCGAAACGGTAATACGTACTGATGTGAATTTGTTTACGTCTATTCTAAAGTTCCCTCCTTGCAAGTGTCGAAACTCATATAAATTAAAAAATTTTTCAAAGATAGTAGTAGTACTTTAGGTAAAATTTCATAAGACAAATAACCACACGAAGCAGACCGAGACACGGGTTTCTTCTCGACAGGTACATATAAAACCTATTAAAGAGAAAACGAAAACACTGTTTCAAAGTTATTTCTCATTTTAGAATTTTTGGTACATGTCCGTGTATGTACAACTGATATCTTTCATGGAAAAACTCAATCTTTTTTTCATATAAATTTAGTTTATTTCACCGATAAAAAGATTTATCCTTCGTTTAAGAATTTCTAAGATGTGGGTTTTCACCCATCACTGACTTTTGTCTTAAATTTTCCTAAATTCATACGTTTGTTTACGTATTATAGATTTCATCCGGAATACCCTCTGTGTCTAATAAAGTCCCGACAGAGATAAAATAGGGTATTTCTAGACATACAGACCGAGTAAGTCTTACTCCCTCTAATGTTCCTTTCTCATAACTTGAGCCACCTGTCCCAGACTAAGTCGTACGGGTAACGGTTTTTTTTTTTTTTTCCATCTTTTGATCCTTTACAAAAAACCTCATTTTAAATACTTAATTTTTTTTTTTTTTCTAGAGAGAAGAGGTCGTCATGTCTCTTAGAACGAATTTAATGGATCGGAGAATTCAGTACCTGAACTAGGTCACTCTCCAACCAACCCATCCCGGTCCCTAAGTTGAATTCCCTAGTGTACTGATATTAACTTGATCTTTGTAATGTAGTCCTGACTGGTGAGACCAATTTGGTGTCTGAAACAGGTCTGTCAAACGGGGGAATCAATTTGAGGTTCCCCTAGTAGTCTGACAACCCTCACCGACCTTGTGGTTTTACTATTGGAGGAACAACTGAGGCTCTCCAAGTTCGGTATGTGAAAGGGTAAATCAATTTCCGATGGCAACGGGCGGTGATCGTACTGAATGAACCATCCTCCCTACAGACATCTCTTTTCCAGATAAAGTCACAGTCGGTCGTTTTGTCGGAAGTAAGGGGATCTCGACTCGTGAACAAATGTCTTAAACGTTGTGTCCTACCTGTGCGCGGCCAGGAACTTTGATGTCGACGACCATCTGTACCGCAGAGCCTTCCTACTCCACACCCTAAAACCTCGTTATGGGAGGGATCAAACTAAGGGGGTCCGATTTTTCGTTTAACACTCCGGAGCTCGAAAAGATTCGGGTTGTTAACTCTTCCTATACTCAAGAAAAGACAAGAGGGCAAGCTCCCATCTTCATGATAAATAACTCATCCTTGTCTCTTCGTTGTTAGAACCGAAAGAGAAATTGAAAGCCCCCCTTCCCTCTCCTCAAACTTCACCCCTCGTCCGTTTGACGTTCCACGGATCCCCTTGAAGAGATGTCAAAAGGACAGGATACTTCCTAGCAGACAAGGACTCAAGGAAAACGTGAAGGGAATCGAAGAGCGACTGTCCGAAAATAGATGTCCAAGGATGAGTTCGGAGGAGCGAGCCTCGCGAGGCTAAGGAGAGAGAGAGAGAGCCTATGCCCCGATTCCAAGGGATGGGTGCTAAGGAGACACCTTTAGAAAGAGGAGAGGAGTCCTAAGTCTTTGGGGGAGACAAAAAGGGTGTTCCGCTCGCACCCATAGGGAATTGGGAGGGCGCTGGGAGGAGGAGAGACGGTCAAGCGCTCTGGGGCCGAAGTGAAGAAAGGACCGTGTCAGGGGTCGGGAGTCGCACGCCCGAGAGCGCAGCAAGGAGAACGCAGAGGGAGGGGAGTCGAAAGGGAGCGCCGAGGGCGGCCAGGGAGTTCAGAAAGGGCTCGCCGGCGAGGTCTCACGCCCCCCGACAGCCGTCCCGCCCCGTCTCCAGCGAAACGCCCGAGCCAGCCGCAACCCCCCAGAGACGGTGGCGTGTGCAGCGAAAAACGAGCGAGAAGGCGAGAGCCGGAAAGGTTGGGCGACAGTCAAACTTAGCCGGCCGCGGCACGTGGCTAACCCTCTTGATCTCAAGCGGGTGCGGGGCGTAACCTTCCGAGCCCTCGGCCGGAGACTCCGCTAGAGTCACCAGTCCTTGCGGCTGCGGGGCGGGGTCATTGCCACGGATCTATTTTGAGCCGAACGACCAACCGTCTCGAACCGGGGCGGAGGCTAGAGTAACCAGGCGAGAGCTCCTAAGCCGCTCCGGAGGGGAGCGGTCTCACTCTCTTGTTCCGTGCGGGTGGTGCGAAGAGTAAACGTCTGCAAGGTGTCCGGAGCGGCGCGAGATGAGACGTAACCGATCTTAAGAGGCGTTGCCCCGGCGGAGAGAAGGGGGCCGGGTTAGCCGGCGCGGAGGGGAGTCTACACACACAAACCGACAACCAAGAGAGAATTAGGGCGGGAAGGTAAGATGACACCCCGAGCCGGCGGGCCCCTCCTCAAATTGAGACACTGGTGCGGAGCTGCCACGATCAGTGTGGAGGTCCCAAAGCGGTCGAGGAGGAGGAATAAGGGCCGGAGAGCCCTAGTCGACAAGGATAACCGATACCCGGGGTAGCCAGCTATCTTTCGCCCGCGACTAACCGTCCTCCCACCCGGGACGAAGGGCCGCCCCAGGACACCTCAACCGTCTCCGAGGAGCCCCCTGATTCCCCTGGCTAGACGCATCTTCGCCCACCGCCCCTGCTCTTCCCTCCTCTCGAGGATCACCCTTCGCCTCGGCCCCCGCGTCCTGGGCAGCGCAGTCTCGGTCCATTTCCGAGGCAGGGAGAGGGAAAAGAAGAGCGGGCGGCGCCCTGACCTCGGGTCCGACCTGTCTGGCCCGCCGTCTCCGCCCTTCCTCTCCCGCGCCTACACCGAGAGCCGTAGCGGGAGCGCGACGGCGGGCCTTGGGGAGTCCGGGGGAGGGAGGCCTGGGAGAGGGGCAGAGGGCCGCGTCGGGTGTCACGAAGAAATCCCGACGCAGAGGCGGGAAGTGGCAGGACGGGCCCTGGGACGGAACCGAGAGCGCGGCGCCGCGCTCGAGGGTCGGGGGAGGAGGTTTGGGGGACGTGTGCCCGTCGGAGCCACGTGGAAACCCGTCGGCAGCAACCGTAGTAGGCACTGGTTGCTGACGGGAGACGGAGACAGAGGTTCGGAACCGCCTCTCGGGTCAGTGTCGGGACCTGGGTCTTTCTGCCCACAAGGCGCGACAAAGGCTCCGAGAAGAGGCCGGAGTCGGGGGGCCGGGCGGGCCTTGCCCGGGGAGAAGTGTGTGAGCGGAAGAGCCTGGACGGAGACGCGGGGGTCTCAATGATTGTAGCATCGCGGCGGGCATGGTGACGCCGGGTGCTATCAGAGATTGATGGGGGAGTGGGGGTTCCATCGGGAAGGGGACGGGCGAGGGGCGGATAGTTCGTACACGTCTTCGAGGTGAGTAGGGTGCAAGCGCACGTCAGAAGCCTGGGGTGGAGAGTGTGGGGGAGGAGGGGGACGAAGGACGGTCAGACTTCGTGGTGCGGCGGCGAGGCCGAGGGGCGAGGAGGGAGCGACGCCGGGAAAGAGGTCCGCGCCCTTCACCCTCTGAGGGCCGCGCCTTTCCCTTTCCCCGCCGGTTTCTCCCTCCCAGCGGCGGCGCCGCGCAGGGCCTCGCTCTGTACGGCGAGACGTGAGTTCAGGAGCAGAGAGGGCGGAGGACCCGGACCCAGGCTCGCCTTAGAGGACCCCCTGGAGGACCACGGTCCTCAGCCCCGGCGCTTGGAGTTTCTGGAGGGGGGCGGGGGTGGGGGGTCGGACCCTAACCCACGCCACAGACACTAGAGACTCGAACCCACTAGTTAACCCCCACCGTAAATCTCAGCGACACCAGGGACTGAACCCTCTCCGCCACCGACGGAAGGCGTGGGGGGCGGGGGCGGGACGGAAGGGCCAAAAGGGCTGAGGCTGGGAGCGGAGATTGGGCAAAGGACGAAGACGGCTGGTGTAACAAAAGGACCTACACAGGGTGTGGCTCGTCGGAAAAAAAAAAGGACGTCTAGTAAGGGGGGGGGGGGGGGGGGNCGGGGGGGTTGGGTTGTAAAACGACGGTTCTCTTCGATCATTGGTTTTGTTTTGTTGACCGTCCTCCCCGCCTCCCCTTCTTTTCAACACGGGCCCACTGAACAGGGAAGGGCCGAAACTAGGGGAAACTTCAGGTCCGTCAACGGGGGCGGGCCCTAGCCCCCGGCGCAGCCTCAGTCCCGGCCCTCCCAAGGGAGGCCGACGGCGACGGGTTGCGACCGTTCCGAGCCCTCCGGTGGCTCCACAGCGTCAGGAACGGGCCTTGGGGCGCAAGGGCGGCGTCAGGGGTGGGGTCCGGGCGCCTCCGGCGACGAGGTTTCACAAAAGAAAGTCGGAATTTTGTTTTAGGCCTCCCTCGAAGGAAGGAGGGGTGGAGTGACGCGACCCGAGACGCCCGGCCCGCCGCAAACCGACTCTACTTACCCGGGTCCGATCCGACCCTCGCCGCAGGGAATGGGGTGGGGGCGTCGCTAATCCTAGACGTGACCCCGACTATCGGGGGAGGGGAAAGGGGACGTAAATGTCCGTTCACTTGGCCTCGTTTGCTGAAGGCTAGGTCAGACGCGACGACGCTGAGGGCAAACCCTAAACTAAACGTCGTAGAAGCTCGGACACGTTGTTTTGGGGCGCTTTGTGCGGGTCGGGAGGGGGCCGTGGGGCTATGCGTGGGTGAGAGAGGGCCCCTGGGTCGACCCGATCAGGTGTGGGGGCGTGGGAGTGTGGTACAACACGCCTTCCTGAAGGTGAGGGGCGGACACAGCAACTACAGTCTGGGGTCCGGTCGGAGGCCCGCGACGTCAAGAGGGCCGATTACGACTCCGACGCCGAGCCCGAGATCGTGTCCTTGGTCGACGGCGGCGCGGGCCGGGGTCGCGGGTGGCGGACGTACACGGGCGGCATCGACGGACGGGTCGGGCGTCGGGCGCGAGGGGCCTCGCGACCTCTGGTGGCGCCCCCCGGGGAAGACGGGAGACCTCTTTGCCAGAACCTCCATAACTAAAGCCGCCAACCTAAAAAGGGCACCTAGATAGTTAAGTGTTAAGCTTAAACCTTCTTTCTTCCTTTTGTACTGCAGAGGTCGGTTTAAGTTTTTCCTATTCCTCTAGTATCGTCTCATGCTATGAGTCCAGTTTCCATTCCCGAAACTTTTTATCGTATTATGTAGAGACATCTGGTACCTCTGTATGTAAAGGGACTAAACGTCCCACAAGTAAAGAAACCCACCTCGTCCACCCCCGCCCGACTGGGATCTTCACCAAAGGACCCACCCAGACGCGGAGGCTCCCTAACAGGTACCGTCCCCGGTATCCGAGACCTTTCCGTAAAAGCCTCATCTGAAATGTCAACAGACATCCCGACCAGTAATAAAACCATCAGAAAAAGGGGTCCGATTTATCCTACCCCCTCCCCGCCCTCCAAGAACCTCTCTTTTCCGCCGTTAAACGGAGACCCACAGACCCAGTCCAAAGGAACTTCCTGTCGACTTTAGACTGTCCACAAATCCTTAAATAAAGTCTCCAACTTCTCCGTAGGTCCGTCTCTTTCCGTTGGAACTCTTCCACATGGTAAACCTCTCGGGACCCTCTCGGACCCAAAAAAAAAGACTACGTGATATAGGTTTGTACCATAAACGATACGGTAGTCCGCGTCTTTCAGACATCGGTGGAACCCACGTGGAACGTGGACGGACCAGAGACCAACGGACGTAAGACAGACTCTAGACTCTTGTCTTTCCTATTCCAGTGAGTGTGGGTCAGAGGTGGAAGTGGATTTGGGCCTACCTCAACCCTACAAGGACCCACCACGACTAAGACCTCTTACCCTTCTGTATTAACAAATTGGGAAGACACGACAACAGAAGACGAGGTCTTGTGTGTGCAAATTTCCGGGAGTGTGGAGACGTCTTAGTACTCCCCATTTCACTTTACACCTGGGTCTCTTTCGTTCCCTGGACAGCCGTGTAGAAAAGGGGACGGACTGAACCACGTACTTAGTTTCGGGGAAGGGTCCGTCGGAAAAAATTGGTCGTCATGGGTATCTTCCCCAAGGACGGACAATTTCTCGGGGTCAAATACCAACATATTCCGTGACAGGGAAGGACCGGTCAGTGATCTTTCTCGGTACACCGAGATCGGGTAACTCTGGAGTCGACCCCTCACCCTCTCCACCCACCGGAACTTACAATGTGGTGTACCAACCTCGAGACCCAAAAGGAAACAAAGTCTCACGTCTCCCTCCCCGGGGAGGAAGAAAGGGACGCGGTTACGTTCCTCTGGAAAAGGATAGGATCTCCTGAACCCTTCCCGGTACGGAGGGGAGAATCCTAACGACCCCCACACTCATCCCGTTCTCAAACTTTACCCGTCGACGAAATAGAGAACCTTCCAACCTACCATCAAACTCCAGGTACAACACGGATACCCTAGAAAAATTACAGTAGTCGAACCAGGTACGACCTCCATGGGACTTCCTGGAAGATAGGTGACCCGACGTTTCTTGACCCCCTCGACTGACTACCTATCGAAGTCAACTCGACCCTGACCCTCTCCACACCGACACTCCATATTAACTCCAGAACCGGAGACCAGTGACAAGTATTAGGGCCGGATAAAGACATTTGTTATCCGATGACCGGAGCCACAGGACAGGTCTACATGACGTCAAACGACAACCTTAGGGTCAAAATTGGTCTATACAGTAAGAAAAACAAATTATACAAGATAAGAATTGACAACGGTATCCCTCCTCACAATTATTGAAACTGAAAGGGTCTAAAGAGAGGTCTTCGTACGGTAAACTGAGTCCACGTTTCACTAAAGTGTGTAAATAAAAAACCTTCCAAGTCCTGGTTATCCACAACTTAACATAGACGACTAAGAGATAACCACTTCCTAAAGAGTGTTCACAGAGTTTTAATTTGTGAAACATATAAATGTTTGTAACGACAACCTCTACTACATTACGTCAACTGATAAACCCCAAAGAGAAGTCGGAACGGTGTCCGTCCCTTGACGAAACGAAACGTGACTATACAAAAGTAACTGTGATAAGCCGTAGTATCTTAAAATATCCACCGACTCGTACTACAGAATGAGTCTCTTACACGGGCTACTTACGAATACTCTGACAAAACTTACCAAATCAGGGAGTAAATATCGACTCCGTTCACCTCTCTTTAATTCTCCGGACCGGTTCCAGTGTGTCGATCTACCATCATCTAGACTTTGATCTTCGTTCAATAGCTGAGGGTTAATAGACAAGACAAGATAAGTATAAATGATACTTTACAGTAAACTGGTCTCATCCCAGTTACATAGTAACTAGTATAGTCTCATCCCAGTTAATTTTTCGGTTTTAGATAATTACCTAGTATCATCTTTATCACTATTATTATCTAATATAAAACACACCAGTAACACAAGGTTGGACAGGGTTCACGAAATATTCTTAACATAGTAAATTAGAAGTGAATTTTGGACCTCCACTTAGGACGAAGTAAGAGATAAGTGACGTACTTCTTTGGCTCCGGATCTCTCCTATTTCTTCAGGAAGGTTCCAGTGTATCCGTTTGGTGTCGTCGCCCTGAGGTGAAGAAATAAGTAGTCGATCAATAACTCAACCTCTTCCGTTACCGTGGGGTGAGGTCATGAGAACGGACCTTTTAGGGTACCTACCTCCTCGGACCACCCGACGTCAGGTACCCCAGCGATTCTCAGCCTGTGCTGACTCGCTGAAGTGAAAGTGAAAAGGGAAAGTACGTAACCTCTTCCTTTACCGTTGGGTGAGGTCATAAGAACGGACCTCTTAGGGTCCCTGCCCCCTCGGACCACCCGACGGCAGACACCCCAGCGTGTCTCAGCCTGTACTGACTTCGCTGAATCGTCGTCGTCGTCGTCGTCGTCGTCGTCGTCGATAACTCACAGAACTTACCCAAGACCCGTGACTATTACATCGACACCTGTTCTGTTTCAGGAGAGGGAGAACTTCGAAAGTTTGATCTCAGACACAAGGGACACCTTCTAGAACCTCTAGACACAAGAGGTATCTTGAACCTCTGTTTCGAGGACCAAAACCCCAACCGAGACGAGCGGACGATCGACCTTCGGGAACCAGTCTAAATACTACAAAGTCGAAAAATACCCAACACACCCTGAGTATCACGACGGTCAGAATGAAAAAAAATGTCTGCGGTCCTATTTTTTCTTTTAATTAAAAAACCAGACTACAAATTCTCACGTTCAAAAACTCAGTTTCCCTAGGTCCAAATTTAGAGTCACGACGGGGAGCGAACGGAGCAAGGAACCCGTGCAGTGGACTGAACAGGTTCGGAGTCCTATGACTGAACTTTTTGTCCGTCGCATTATGTACAAAGGATCCACCAACACTCTTAAGTCACTCTATCACATAGTTTTAGTAAATTGTGTCATAGACCGTCAACATTTACGAGTCATTATCAGTTCACTTTCACAATCAACGAGTCAGTATCGGTTGAGAAACCCTGGGGTGCCTGACATTGGGCGGTCCGAGGAGACAGGTACTCTAAAGGGTCCGTTCGGTGGTCTTTGTCATTCCAGACGAATTAACCCTACTTGTAAGTCAGGCGAGCGGAAAAGTGAGGGTCTCAGGGTCAACATTACCATTCTTTCCTCAGAATCCTTATTTTGGACCCAAGATTAAAGTCAAGGAGTCATCATTACTCTTATGGAACCAAACTAGAGAATGACTCTTGACAAAAAGAAAGACTTTTCACTTGTCCATTTGACAGATTGACAACCAGCGGCAACAAGACACATAGAGACCGGTCTCAGGACTCAGAACGAAAGTCAGTTTTACCAAATTTAGTTCTCCTGGGAATTACCCGAAACCCCTCGGGACGGACAGACACCAAAACCGAGGGAAATTTGGTGGACGAACGTACACGGGACTTCCTGAAGACTCTGACGTCGGGGTTGGGATGGGGTCACACCAAAATACTCCCCGCACGGAGGAATCAGTCGGACGGAACCTCGACGGAAGAATTTTTGGTAGTAACAAAGACGAAACACCCACAAGTCTAAGGAAACTTTCAAGTACGGAAAGTTAGAGATTGAGCTTTCGTCATTATAAGAATCATGAACATGTACCGAGTTAAATGTTTCACGAAGCATATGTAATTAGAGACCTTTAAGAACTGTCTAAGTACCAATATTGGACTCCGGAAAACCGGAGATCAGACAGTCGAAGAAACCCCTAACCTCGTCGCTTTCCACCATTCCACGCCCCGTATTGGAAGTACTCTCCACTATTAGATCGACCATAAACCTACTCGAGTGGAGTACCGTCTGGGAGGGTCGATAACAGGACTGGAACAAGTTCCGAGGAAAGGATATGGGAAAGGTATGGAACTCAAAAATGTAGGGGGTCTTTCGAACTCTAGCTGTCAATTACGTCTATAAGGTCCTCCTTAGTAGACTTTGTCTCACCGTGACACACGACTCGGCAGTTTAAGAGAAAGAACTCTTGTAATCCCCAGAACAGAAAAAAAAAAAAAATTACAGAATCTTCTTGTCACACACACGTGGCGTCTCGACTCTTCACTTTAAAACATTAAAGGTAGACCTCGTAAAACTATCTTTTCGGAGTCCGGAAACGGACCTTGTCAAATTGGGAAAGTCCTGGGAAAGTCTCGTCTACTTTAAATTTTGAGATCTGTATTACACACACGTGTGTGTGAACCCGTACACCTAACGACCATAAATTTGTTCGAAAAAGAGACCCCTCCACACTCACCAAGAAGTGAGGACGGTCGTTTCCAGAAAAGTCTTCGAAGAAAGGAGGGTCGGCGGTAGAGAGTTCCCTCGAAACTTACATTAGTCAAACACTTTTCGACGTCATTTTGCAGAGCAACCTTAGGGGTTCGTCTACGGTAGTAGAAGGACGCTCTACTACCTTCCGTGGAGAAAGCGACGAGTCCCTTCTATCCTGAGACACCATTCCGCTCGAGGACCTTTTTTTACTTCGGGAACGTCTTTCAGATCAGGACGTGAGACATAGAGGTTCAATTTTCCGGGACCTCCTTCCACCACCCGTCCCTCGACCCGGACGACACACGACACGTCTCGTCGTTACCAATCTTTACCCCAAGCACTCCTCAGGAATTGAAAAGGTCAAAGTCCGTGAGAGAACTCCTCACCCTTGTCTTCAAAGCAAACCTCTTGGGGTAGACCATCACTACATGGTGTGTCCAACTTTCGGACCTGTTCGGGACTAGTAACGACAATACTTTAAATGTCTCAGACTGAACTGGGACGCTACATCCCAGGTGTGGGAAATTTTTAGTCGTCCACGGATCGGGGACTGAGTATTTGAGGGTGACAAGTGACCTGCACTTGCGCCCGACGGTCACCGTGGACATCTCCTGAGGAAGGTCTTCTCTCCAAAAGAAGTGCTCTCAGTACTAATGGAATCTGGGATCTGGAGACTCCAGAAACAGTCCTTTTATATTACAGTACAACACACCTTTTTCTTCAACGATAAAACTAAAGATGATCGTTATTTTAAGTTCATTACCGGAAAACCCCTTAGACCCTTTCAATGGAGTTTCAACAAACTAAATTTTTATTTATTACTCTCGTGAATTTTACAAAGACTTTTAATGTTTTACTGTGGAAATGACTAAAACGTTACTACATATCCTTGAGAGAAGAGAGAGAGAGAGATTGACACCACTTTATGTGTATAGTATTTTAAATGGTAGAATTACCAAGAGTCCACATGTCAAGTCACCGTAGTAACAAGACATTGGTAGCGGTGGTAGATAGGTGTTTTGAGAGGTTACGTCTCAACTTTGAGACCTGGATAATTTGTGACTGGTAGGGGGTGGTAGAGATCACCCACTGGGATCCGTGGACACAGTCACATTGCATATCATACATAGGAAAACACTGACCGAATAAAGCGAATCGAATTACATAATTTCCAAGCAGGTACAACATCTGTGAACAAGTAGGAACACAGTCTTAAAGGACGGAAATATATACACATTAGGTATAAAATGTTAATATACATATTACATGTAAAATTTTAGGTTAGTAGGTAGGTACCTGTGAACCTAACGAAGACAGAAAACCAATAACGTTTATTACGACGACACTTGTATCTATATAAGAATAAAAACTTTTTAGAACAGATGTGACTTCAAAATGTCCGACGTATACCTAAAGATGTATAATTAGTGAACAGAGCTAATTTAAAAATCTCAATTGTAATTTTTTATGTATAAGTATAAAGGTATAATACTTATTTATGTATACAAGTATTATATTCGTGACATATAATTATTTTTAAAATAGGGAAAATTATTGATGTATTCACTGATTTAAAAGTAATATAAAAATTGTTGAAATAACTCCAAATGAACTGTATAATATTTGGTGTGTACAAATTCCATATGTTAACTATTTGAAACTGTATAATAAAGGGATACTTTGATAATGTTATTTCTATTTACTTACTTTGGTGGTCTTCTACAGAAGTAGTAAAACATAATTATTTACTTATCACATTATGGTATAATATCTTTCCTGTAATCCGATTTTTAATTATTCATTTTCGACTTATAATGGTTCAAAATTTTCGATTACTTATTTACTACTAGGTTCGGTGGATCTAACCACAGACCTTTAAAATAAACTGGAATCATTTATTTTTGTCAGAGTGTCCCTTCACCTCAATTATTAATACAGCGTCGGTAAGGACACACAAACCCTCCCTCCTATGTCCTATTCCCTTCTTTCTTTTTTTTAGAACCTATACAATGTCCAACTTCGAATTGTCATAGAGAAAAGGATATCAGAAACGAATTGATCAAGGGACCCGGGGTCCGGAGGAGACGACTCCCCAGTGTCTACTTGGTCTACGGTGTCCCTCCCCGGCCCTCGGGGGACCCCTCTAGATGAGTCTTAACAGACTTATACCGAAGAAAGGGGATTACTGACTAAGGGATAACAGGTAACTTATCTCTGATTGAAAGGTTCCACTTGCAATGAACCAGGAGTCATGTCGACGTTGGATAGTAAAGTTGGTATGAAAAAGTAAAATAAATTTTACTTAATCTCCGGACAGACCTGATAAACGGTAAGAAGTCTACGTATATAATAATTGATTATAAAACGACAAACAAACCCCAAACTACATGAATTAAGAATATGGTTGACACCACCAAATCACCAAATCAACGATTTAGTACAGGCTGAGAACGTTGGAGCATCCAACATCGGACGGTCCTAGAAGAACGGGTACCCCGAAGAGCCCGTTGTTACGACCCCACATGTGGTTGACTTCCTCCTTATATAACAATAATAGGAGGAAACGACGACTTCTTTTACTCCACCTTCTAAATCACCGAGTGGATCCCAGACATCGACCACTTACTCCCTTGTCCTTAATCTCGGAAGCGGTAGTGGCCTCGGTTCAGAAAAGAAGAAGAAAATTTTTTTATAAACAAATGAATTAAGTAGATAAACTGACGTGACCCAGAATGAACGTCATGTGCCCTAGAAGTCAGAAATGACGTCGCACGACCTAGAACAGAGGACTGGTCCCGACCGGGGACCTGGGGGACGTAACCTTCATGTCTCAGAATCGGTGACCCGGTGGTCACTTCAGGAGGGCTCAGTTTAAGACTCACGACAAGAGTCTTGTGAAGAAATAGGACGGGTCGGGGTGTAGAGGCGGATGACTTCGGAGTGGGAAGATTATTTCGGGCCGAAAAGACCCTACGGAAGAAACCAGTGTGACTACTCTTTACTGGGGAGAGAGATTAAGTGAGTGAGTGTATCGTGAAATCAAATATGACGGATTCCAAAAGTCATAAACAGAAAGTCAGAAGAGAGGGTCCGAAGACCACCCTTACAAAACTCCAAACCCTCATGTTACGTTTCTCGTATCCGAAACTCTCAGCGGGAATCGTCCTTAGTACAGTCGCAGTGACGGAAGGGGATGTAGGAACAAGTGAATTGAAGAGAAAGTTCGGAGGAGAAGACACTGTACCTCTATTATTCTGGATGGAGCGACCAAATAAGATTTACACACATTTTAAGGATGGAGGCACATACCGTTTATAATTCACGATTTATTCATTGAGAATAATACACCGCCCTCTTCTCAGGGAAGTCTACCTTATCCCAAACATCGGATTTACCACCGAGAATCATATATATATATATATGACCGATATTACTACTTGCGTATTTACTTACTGGACCTGATGATGTCCATTATAAAATTTTTTTTATCAAAGAATTGAACTAGAATTGTTATTTAGAACGTATTATGGTGGTTTCACTAAAAAATTCTTTTGTTTGGTTAACAAGACGACTCCAGTATCGTACTTTCTGACAAATGTAGGTAGTGACGGGTGAATGGAACGAGTGTAAAGGATGATGATCTTCCGATTTGACGGAGAGCAAAGGAATGGCGTAACACAATAAAGTACGAAGTACGAAATAGGTACGACACAGAAGAAAACCTTACCCAGGAAAAGGAACTTGGACCTTTTGAATAGGAAATTTTGGGTCGAGTCTACAGTGGTGGAGGTTCTTCAGAAGGGACGAATAGGGATGAGACGTATCATTGGGACCCGTCCTAAGGTTCGTCCTAAGGAATCACAAAGACGTGTCCCGACTAGTTGAATGGGAGTCGTAGCGGAGTCGTCAAAGAAACGTGGAGAAAAATATAACGTGAGTAGTATAGTGTGACATTAGGAAGTAAATGTGGAGTAACAAATGTTGATCGACTCATGGAACACCTGTCTTAACAGAAAATAAACAAAGGTACAAAGACCCGTACCTTTACTTATTTACGAATATCTAACTTGCACTGGGAAAAGACGCAACTCCAACGTACACCGTTACGGTCCTACGGAACAAAGACGTAAAGAGAGGGATGAGGTTATTGTTTGGAAGAGGACACAATTATAATAAACTTTAAGTTTCATCGAGTTCGTAACACTTATTATAGTAATCTGTCCCTGTCCATGTTTGATATAACACGATACCTCCGAGGGGTTACTCCCACTCAAAAGGAATAAATGAGGGACGAAATCTTAGTACCGGGATCTCGATATGAACTCAAGAAATTAGTACAGAGAAAGGAAATTGTAGATCCCTTTCTAATTGAGACTTTAAGGTTTCTCAACTTTTGTTTTCATTCTAAAAGACATTAACTTCGTTTTGTGTAAGAGGTAAAGAGGTCCTAAATAAGTAGTAGCTTTGGTTTTAAGGTTCAGATTTAAACTCTTTCAAATCCACACAAAACTGCTCCTCAATTTTGGCTGAACTGGACTTCTCCTTGATGACCCTATGAAGAAACTACGTACCCAAACCTCTCGACGACGGGGTAACCTTCGTCGACGTACTAGTTACCATTTTCCCCTTCCTTCCCTGTTTCTCTTCTTGAGAGGGGAGACCAAAACGTTCAGTAAACCATAGTTCATGGGAACTGAAATAAATATGTAACACTTACTTCCCAACACTTGAACTTTATATATAAGCACTCCTTCCTCTTCGTCGACCCTACACGCGGAAGAGGTAAAGACACCCATAAAATCCTACGGTAGACAATCCCTCTTCCGTTTCGTAAAAAAAAAAAAAAAAACTGGAAAGAAGATTTTTACATGATTAGTCGTCCGTCCACTGGGTCTTCCGCGACGCTTTCAACTCTGGAACAGACTACGGACTCGGGTCTGAGATGGAAAGCTTAGTTCACACTACCTATCCCAGACTCACGAGAGGGATCTCTTCCACTGGAGTGGTCGGTACCCGAGGTGTCCTTCTGTGTCGAGTCTTTTGTTTCCCCCGGTCGTCGCACTCGACGGAGCCTCGGTCCCTACACGGTTCTCGAAACTCTTTATGTAGGACAAAGACTTCGCACCTGTTGTCAAAGAGGTGTATCGCTTGGGAGAACCTCTAGACGAGGAAAGGGGTGATCACAAGAGGAACACAAATAAACAAATAACCCGGCCCCCAACTCCTATCAACTATCGTCAGTCTCATCCGACGAGAAACCCCTTCGTAGAACTGACTCCATGGAAAAAACCTCGTCATAGAAAAACCCCGGTACTGTTTGACTTGATGTCCTGACGTACCAAGGGACCCTTTGTCACGACCTAAACTTCAGTCTTTCGGGACCAAGAGCTAACCGAAACGGTAAAGGACGACACTAAAACCCCCAGTGAGTGAAGTCCAGAGTTTTCAGGATCAAAGGAGGAGACATTTCAGTCCTATTACTAGAGCCGGGACCGACTACTACAACAACTTCTACTGACCGCTAACACAAAATTCACGAAAACAACGACAAATCAACGATTGACGACAGGTTGAGAAATCGTTGGGGTACCTGATATTGGGCGGTCCGACGAGACAGGTACCCTAAGAGGTCCGTTCTTATGATCTCACCCCACGGTAAAGGAAGAGGTCCCCTAGAAGGGCTGGGTCCCTAGTTTAGGAGCAGCGGAGGTAACCGTCCGCCTAAGAAGTGGTGGTTCGGGGGCCCATTCGGGAAATTCACGAAATCCATGTCAGAATTGAGTACTTAGAGGGTCGTCGGGCTACTTCATCGATGATAATAATAGGGGTTAACTGTCTACTTTGTGTCCCTCCGATTGGTTGCATGAGGTTTCGTATATCGATCAGTCGCTATTTCCGCCTCACCCCTTGGTTCGGCGGATTTGTAACAACACACCGAGGTCACTTTCTTAAGTAAACTTTACGGAAACTTTGACACTTTACGACATCTGTAGATCAACTAACACGAGTAAAAGATCACAGAATTACGTTTTTTTCCTCAGGACTTACGTCACCAGACAGAGACGGATCATATGTGGATAAACTAAAGAGTAGATTTTTTTATTTTAATCTTTTAAAGATTCCAGGAGGGACCGAAAGTACCAAGTAATAAAAACGAATAAATTCTATAACTTCTACTGTCAAAACGGGGATAATTCGTCCGTGTACACATTCACGTTTTGGGTGACATAAGAGACTTACTATGAGAGGGGTCAGAGTCCCGAACGGCACAGACACACCGATGACGCATGGGGGTCGCATCTGGGGACACCACCGAGTGGGTCCACACTTTAACTCCCCTCCCCATCACTGAACGTCCCGAAGGGACCACCGATTCTACCGTTTCCTAGGTAGACGTTACGTCCTCTGGGTCCAAGCTAGGGACCCAGCCCTTCTAGGGGACCTCTTCCTTTACCGTTGGGTGAGGTTATAAGAACGGATCTCCTAGGACCGCCCGATGTCAGGTACCCCGGTGTCTCTCAGTCTGTCGTGACTCACTGATTGTGAAACTATCACTGAACTACCCGGGTATCCACCCGAACACTAACCCAATGACCCCTGTTATTTACGAAATTAGTCCTATTTATATCATTTGGATCCCTAAGGTCATTCGAGTCTTTGAATGTTTGACTCTTTTAGGAGAGGACTATTATCAAAAGGAGTAGTTACAACCACCCGGTCTCCACCTTGAACAAATTGAGAACCATAATATCAGTGAATACAACACACGTTTCGAACTTAAATTTTCTTTTTCCTTCAACCCACTAACAGAGATTAATTTTAATTTCTTTATTCCTTCACCCTCTAAAAATTAAGGACTGTAGACCCGACCCCGTTTGATCCCCTCCATCACACCTACACCTTGACTCATCCGAACTACGCTTGTAGACCCGAAACCCATTCACTGAAGTCCGAGACGGTCCTATGTCCTACCGGAGAACGTGGAAGACAAGGAGAGGTATACCATCCGGGAACAGTTATTTCCCTAAGGAAACTCTTCACACTATTCCATACGACACTATGTCTTACCTCTACAAAGGTGCTAATACAAACAAAAGAGAGGTGGATTACTTATCCGATTCATTGTCAGACAACAAAATTTTACTCATGATAATTATTACTACTGTCGAGTATAAAAATAGTAATCCCGCAAATTTTTTTATAGTAAGTGTCCCTCCCTCCCGACACCCCGGTACCTCGACGGGGCACAACCTACTTAGGAAGGTGGAAACCCTAAGAGTCGATATTTCATCTTTCTATCTAATGACCAAGGAACGAAGTAGTAAAAATCCTGTATACTAGGTTTCACCAATAGAAGTTTACTCAACTGTGTGACTCCAAAGTGTGACTATCAACAGGACTCTCTTCCGATCTTTGGTCTCCTGTCTATAGCATCAAGAAGGATGAATAAAGAGGATGGAGACCAAATGTCAAAGTAGAAAAAATTTTGTGAAATAACCTCATATCAACTAAATATTATACAATCAAAGTACACTTGTCACCTCACTAAGTCAATATGTATATGTATGAGTAAGAAAAAGTCAGAAAAGAGTATATCTAATAATGTCTTACGACTCATCTCATGGGACACGACATGTCACCCAGGAACAACTAATAGATAACATACATATCAAATTAGGTTTTAAGGAGTAAATAGGGAAGGATGGTACAAAGAGACAACCATTACTATTCAAATGAAAGCTTTAGACACTCAGACAACGACAAAACAGTCATTCAAGTAATTATAGTAAAATTTTTTAATCTAAAGTGTACACTCACATTCCAAAGTAGAAGTTTACTGTGATTATTCGAAACACAAAATCTGTAGGAATCTCAGTGACCACGACATAGAGAACTAGAGAGCATAAATAAGTCACTAAACACCACTACATTCAATAGAGTCGAAAAACGACAGTCGTTAAAATTTGTTTGTAACTTCGTAAAACCCATCTACTATAGACGACGAAACTAATGTCTCCAAGAACTAGACCTATAAAATTCTGGTCAGTGTCGTGTTAAAATCTTGCGGATCAGAAATTTGGGTCGGAAACTTTACTGGCGTCACGAGCGTGACGGCCAGACTGCACCCAGCGAGTCAAGCAGGAAAGACTGCCACGTACACACGGGCACTCTAAAGAGGGTGAACCCGTCCCTCGTCCTGACGACCAGGTCTTTACGACCGAGAAGACCTAAGTGATCGTTTTCCAATTAGTAATAGGTTTGCCTTTGTTTGGAGGGTTCAAAGATTGGAAGGTAACGGAGTTCAGAAGAACGAGGAGTGTCCTCCGCTACGCGCGCATACGTGCGTATGTGCGTATGTGTGTGTGTGTGTGTGTGTGTGAGAGAGAGAGAGAGAGAGAATTGTTTTGAGTCACATTTCGCTAGAGTACAAGTACTCTCGACCTTAATGAACCCTCCCCATGAACACAAGACGTCCGAGTCACCCACACAACACTTTCGTCCCGACAAACCGAACACCTCTAACTTCTATTCTGACACTATACGTTAACTCATTCTTAAACTTTTTAATAGGCTATTGTAATCCTCGTTGTCTCGTGAGCGAACACAATAAATAAATAAAAAAAAATTACGAACTTTGATAAACCTCCTCCTCATTCCTCGATCGTAACAAAAGTTCCGTGCCCTTGGGGGAGGGGTGGGGTGGTCGGTGTGGACAAACGGATCCGTCTCTCACACTCCAGAGACTCTCTAGGACTGTCTAGTAAATCATGTAAGAAGACCGCGACCCGTTAAGAAGTCAGATTAGGACAGTTCTGTTCCAGACCGTCGATTGGAAATTTTAGAAAAGGTCTTCTCATGTGGCCCGAATGGAAAGGTAGAACAAGGTCACTGGGTTTGATGTTTGCCAGTTAAGGAAATAAACGTCTCGAACTTTGTTCTAATTTTTTTCCTCCGCTACTTGACTTGAGTACGAAAACGAAGGTGGCGATGTGGGACACCTGTCGGGAAACGAAGCGGACCCAAGAGTCATAGGTCCCCTTCCTCCTCCACTAACTCCTTTGAAAGTGCCACAACCGAGCACCGACGGCTCCACAAGAAGAAGGGTCAGGGGAGGGGAGGAGTCACGGTGGTCAAACCCGAGTGGAACACAACTTGTTCCTTTAGTACTCGATTAAAGTTAGGTCGTAGGTAAATAACTCGTGGATCACACACGAGACATATACGATCCAACACCCGTATATCTCCATTTATTGTCCCAAAATCGAAAGTTCCTCGAAGTCGGATAATTTTCCGTACCTGTCTAGTATGTTTATCCACCATCCTGATGTCACCTCCCTATATCTTCCGGGTCTTCCCTCTCTTATCAGACTGTCACTCATTGTAACTATTCCGACCACCCCCAACCCCCCTCCCTTACCTAACACTAATGGAGGACCACAATTATCTCGTGAACTGTAAGACTCTTTACGGAAGGTGCGAAATAGAATAAATTGGAAATTGACCATGGTATCTCGTCCCGTCTCACTAAAGTCCGGAAAAACGAAAAACAAAAGACCCGAAACGAATTCTATGAAACTTATTTTATAAAACTCTATTAATGTGTAAGTGTACGTCAGTAGTCTTTATTGCGTCTCTAACGTATACGGAAATTAAATCAAAGGGAGCTACCAAGTGTGCCACATTTTACTACCGTGTCGCAGTGTCAGTCCTGTGACTGTAACTACATCAGTGTCACGACTTGTCAAGTAGTGATTGCCAGTAGTGGAGTCCGACTGGACAACGTCAGGACAGAGGGAGAAGCGAAGTAGGGTGGAGGGAATCAGGAATAGAGAATTGAGGACCTTTGTGATGATCAGAGACGGGGCACCATACTAGCATAGTAAAGTTCTAGTAATATGTCTACCTTAGCATATCGTATGTCGGAAAACCCAACCGAGAAAAAGCGAGTCGCATTCAAAGACCACCAGGTGGAGCCAGCGACACACACCGTCGTCGACTAAGGAGAAACGACGACGGACCGGAAGGTGACATACCTACACGGTGAAACAACGCGCGAATGGGTGACTCCCTGTCGATCCACCGAAGGTCAAAAACGGACGACACTTATTTCACCGACACCTGTAAGTACATGTCTACAAACACACTTCTATACAAAAAATTTTTCACATCCATTTAAAAAATTACTTTTCAAATATCTAATCTACCACTTCTTAGATCTAAAACGATAAGTGATCCTCCACTGAAGGGACCACAGAGTCTGCCATTTCGCAGACGGATGTTACGCCCTCTGGGCCCAAGTTAGGGACCCACCCCTTCTAGAGGACCTCTTCCTTTACCGTTGGGTGAGGTCATGAGAACGGACCTCTTAGGGTACCTGTCTTCTCGGACTACCCGATATCAGGTATCCCAGCGTTTCTCAACCTGTACTGACTCGCTGACGTGAATCCTTCACTATATATAAGGATTTTAACTATCGAAGAACTCAGAATTAAAGGAGTAATTATTTCATCGTATTATATACAAGACGAAGGTATGATCTCAACACATCTATTTGACTCCATGATATACCATTGTCTGTGATAGTTGAAATTATTTTATACTTACAAAGATTCACCCTGTTCAATGGTGGAGTGACACAAAAGATCCTCTTAACTCGACCTTTGTATGGGTCTCATCAAGAATTTAACTTCGGATCTTTGTCGAAAAAATCCACCAGAACGAAAATGAACAATAACTGTACACCCACAAAGAATATATAAGACCAATGAATAGAAGACAACCACTATACCGAACATTTATGGAAGTGGGTCTCAACCGAATAGAAAAGTCAAAAATAACCTAAGAAACTACATATTTTTAAAATTTTAAAATTATCTAAGTTTAGACAGATCGAATAGGAAATAACAAACCCGAATAAAATCTTACGTGTATGTGTATTGGAAAGGATAGGACTTTAGTATTCCTATAAGAGGAAACACAAGAAAATTTATAAAAAATTCAAAGTGGAGAGTCTTTAGACTGAACGTATTTACGTCTTAAAGAAAAACACTCACCACACTCCAACCCTAGATTGAAAGAAAAGACCAGATACACCGATTGGTAAACAAGACCAAGACAAACGACCTTTCTCGGTAGAAAAGGAGGTAATTAGACATTACAGTGCAAACCGGCACATAACTCAAATGTGTATAAACACCCGTCTTACTCGAACGGTAGTACGAATCACCACAAATTAGGACCCCGCACGCTGCCCCCGACAATCACGTCTCGACCTACGGACGGAGGACTCATTCGTCGACGTCCGAGAGGAGTGCAGAGGTTGGTCCAGTCGAGACGAAAATCCCAACGATACAACTCACAGGTGGAGTCTGAAATAAACTTCTCGAAGAATGTAAATTTTTGAAACAACTTCCAAAATTTCGATATCAAAAGCGTTTAAGAACCACCTTTCACAAAGTCTCTATCGACCTCCAGAGGAGAGTAAAACTCAACTTAAGGTTCCCATTCGGTACGTCTTCAGTCCTGGATCGTCACTCCCCTCTTACATAAACGGTTTATTTATATCCTAAAACACTAACAGTCATTGGGACTTATATAGTGGATACAATGGGTATTAATCACATAACCAAGGTGTTCTCTAAATCTCGATAGATCTTAGATCGCCCATAGGAGACGTCAACGAATTTCGTCACCACTTTTTGTCGGTCGCATACGTTTTTCATTAAATTTTTTATTAAATCGGTTGTCGTTATGCTCTTTACTGTAGTCGGTCACCTACTGACTTTTACTCATCATAACTATTCTTGAACTCCTTAAGTCTCTACCCTCTCCACACCCGGTCTTACTTATCCTGGAACTGAAAGTCTCATCCTAGACCGAGTGACCCCTCATCCTCCGCTCTTGTCTCCGACACACACGCGGAGGGACTCACCACAAGGGTGTCGGGGCGGTACGAGTGGTCGGGGGGGAAGTGAAGGATGTGGCTTTATGTTACTACCAAGATAGGTGGGAGTGGGGCGGGGTCCGGGGAAGGGCGTCTGCGCGTGAGGGATGGTCTTTCCGCGAACACTCGACAAGCTCCCACCCGTCGAAAAGTAAAGGTGCAAGGGTCGTAGGTCGTCGTACAACCGTACACCACCCGTGGGTTTTTACAAACGACTCACTCACTCACTCATCTAAGACCGACCTCGTCTCCTCTCACTCCACCCCGATCTACCTAAAACTACTAGAACTTCTAATCGGTCTCAAACGGTACGCTACTTCGTCAGTTTTGTTATCTCCGACAGGTCCAACTTCCCGTCCCGGTACGTCCGGATGAAGTCTCTCTGAGAAGTCAACGAGACCCAACCTTTCCCTCTGGGAAAGGTCTGTGACGTGCGATGATCAGACGGGTCGGGTCTCCAACCACGAGACTCATACAACAATTTACAGTCAAGTCAAGTCAGCGAGTCACCACAGGTTGAGAAACACTGGGGCACTTGGCGTCGTGCGGTCCGGAGGGACAGGTAGTGGTCGAGGGCCTCAAGTGAGTTTGAGTACAGGTATCTCAGCCACTACGGTAGGTCGGTAGAGTAGGAGACAGCAGGGGAAGAGGAGGACGGGAGTTAGAAAGGGTCGTAGTCCCAGAAAAGTTTACTCAGTCGAGAAACGTAGACCACCGGTTTCATAACCTCAAAATCGAAGTTGTAGTCAGGAAGTTACTTGTGGGTCCTGACTAGAGGAAATCCTACCTGACCAACCTAGAGGAACGTCAGGTTCCCTGAGAGTTCTTAGAAGGGGTTGTGGTGTCAACAATTTACACTGGATAAGAACATAAACGGCTGTCCCCCTTATGTCAAGCGGTAATTGACTTGATCGTTCGGCACGAGTCTGTCTACTAGGCTCCACTGACCACAGACCCCACTCCACCATTGACTCCGGGTCCAGACAATCCGAGGGTGTGGACGAACAAGAAAAGGGCAGTCATGGTACAAACACGCGTAATTCAACCTCTGTGATGAGTCCACCCTCTTACCCGACGTGTCGACCCACACCCTCGGTCCCGGTTCCACTCTCAGTCCTCACGGACCCCGAAGGTCGAACCATCCGTCTCTCCTACTACCGCCGTCACCGTCCTTATCCTTCCCCTTCAGTCCCAGCGACGCGAACGGTTCTCTCCCTCGCAATGAGATCTGTAGGACTCAACCTCCGCTGTCAAGGTACGTTCGTCCGTAACGTAGTCCGTCCACTGTCACGGTGGGGAAGGGGCGACGGAGGTGGGGTGAAAGTAATCTAGACAGTAAAAGGAAAGAAGATTTAACCCCTGCCACGTCTCTTTGGCACCTTATCTACTGTGGAGCACATGAACGGTTTATGGACTGGAGTAAACGTCGAAGAAACGTAAAGTCAAACTCTTTACGACAGGGAACTTCCCCTGAATGACAAACACAAGTCCTTAATTATCGTAAAAGAAATGGGTGAGGGCCATCCCTTACTTATGCCGATTTGTTCCTTTCCTGTTTGACCTCGGGACTCGAGGGGACAAGAGACTATTCGGAGAGAGGACGGGGGTAGCCTCCCAGTCGGAGACTCAATTTGTTTTCAGTTCAGTTTGGAACGGTGGTGGGAGGTGTCGGACTTGAGGGTAACAACTACTTCTCGACCGTTTCCTTGTTCAATAAAATTTTCGTAGGGTCCCTCACACCCTCTCCGGCTCAAGTCGTGATGTACCGACCCACCACGAGAAAGTTCCACACCTTCGTCTTCACCGATTAGCAGAATTAAACTCATTGAGACCTTACTACTCTATCTCCAGAACTAATCTCTAACACTACACCTTAAACAACTCTCTCTAGTCCGATTTCGACAAATACCCTTTTATATAAACGCTATAACCGTGAACGGGATTCACCTAAGGTTGTAGTGGAGGTTTCCGAAACTTAAAAATCACAATAAAGACAAAGCTCGTCCTACCGGATACTAACGAAGAGTAGTTACACGACCTAGGTTCCTCTGACATCCTTAATAAGAGGAGGAGAAAAACTAATGGATGTCAACCGAACTCTTAAAATTCGTTGACCTAAAATTTGTCAAACCATCCCCTTTTTGATGGGTTTACCTCTAACCTTCCGAACGTGTGGCCAAGGTCAAACTGGGAACGTAATTGATGTGCACACGATCGAGTCAGCGAGTCAGGACAGGCTGAGAAGTACTGGGGTACCTGGTATCGGGAGGTTTGACGAGACAGGTACCTTAAAGGGTCCGTTCTTATGGACACACAAACGGTAAAGGATGAGGTCCCCTAGAGGAACTGGGTCCCTAGCTTCGACCCAGAGGAGGTAACCGTCCGTCCAAGGACGCAATTGAGGTACCGGGGCTCATTTAGACACTGGAGAGGACTGGAGTCAAAGAAGTTGATATTCTACTAGCACATTATTAGTATGGATCCCTAACGAGACAACTAATTTATTATATTACAAACACGTAGACGAAACCTTTAATGTACCACGTTTGTTCATACACAATTCTGAAAATAAACGACACGGTCTTTGACCACCTGTCAGAGGACCTCAAACAAAAATACCCCGAACCGGATATACTACAACTGAGACCTACAGACAATGCCACTCAGTGGAAGCCCCGGTGCGAACTTTACTGTACGGTACACTACCGCTTGGAGAAAACGTCACGGGGTTCAGATCCAAACGAGAACGTGTTAAACCCGCTCTGAATACCCGTGTGGGTAAGAAGGGGAAATCCTTGTTTTGTCGTTGAACCCGTCCCATCCGTAGTTCTTTCACTGAATCGTCCGTTTATACACTAATTATTACATCTAGACCGGATTTAAAATCACACCCGGAGACATGTCTACCCATTTACTATTGGTCGTTCAGACGACTCATTTAGTATAGGCCCTTGGATAACAGAAGGTAGATACGAATTTCGCTTATACGGCTACGACATCAGACATCAGGTTCAAGTTTATCTACGTATGGTCGACATAATGAAACGCAAGTAAATAGGCGTACGCAAAGAGTGTACGACTTGACACTCGAGGAACTCGTCCCTGACAGAGACAAATACGAACGAAGAGACCGTAGCCACACTACGAAACCGTGTGTCATTTACAAATAACCTACTTACTTACTTACTTTGAGAAGCGCGAAAATAAGTCAATTTCCCTAAAAACATTTTCCACATCCACAGTAGACGATTAAAGTATCTACAGAGTTTGACCTCTGGGAGTGACGCCTCGTCCCTGAGTCTAAATACGTTTCGACCGAACGCCGTCGGCGACGGAGGAGGAAACAGACGGAGGTCGGTTCGACGGGTCCGACCTACCACGTCTCCACTCGTGCCCGAGATGTGACCGGATACCACAGAACTATCTTATTACCGAAGGGAGTCGGGAGTCGGGGAACCGGAAGGAAGACGGAGTCAGAAAGAGTACGTGTTCCAACAGAAGTAGTGTGAAGAAGGAAGGGAAGAGAAAAGGTCACGAATAGGTAAGAGTTTCTAGAAAGGTTTAGAAAGAACCACAACCACATAAGAAGTACTCAATTTTGGGTTTGACTTGTGGGAGGAGGTCGTATGGAATTAGTATTACCTACCTAATCACTACTTGGACTTTCCTCTTTTTGGGGAGGCGTGCCAAGTGTCACTTTACTTTCGTTACTTTGGGGTCACAACAGTTACACCCTTCGAGGATTTTCACGGGGACCCGGAGGACACCTTAGGAACTTTCAAAGGTAAATGCAGGAGTAGAAAGAGTTTACTTTAAAAAAGAAAGAGTCCGTAGTCAGAATTTGTTGTTTCTTTCGTTTCGGAAGATGTTGGACTAAGAATAAGTCAAAACGTGGTCACTTCTCAGGATAACGGTGAATCATCGAAACACTGAAGTTTCTTCAAAGATCCGACAGACACGGAGGTAAAGGAGTTGACAACTATTATAGTGGTACAGATGGTTTATCGTGGATAAGTGTCTCAGTACCACTTCAAAGACAAATACTTTTTGAGAAACATCGATTGTTTCGCGGCATATGTACAGTCATAAAGATAAGAATGTGACCGAAAAGATATAGTACAAAGTAAACGTGTATGACCTATAAAGTGAATGTAACACCCGATTCAGTCAAAGAATGGTCGGACTCTTGACTTTGTGATAGTGTACAGAAAATACCCCTTTACACAATTTGAAGTTTATATTTAAATGTCTCTTAGAATAATACGTCGTATAAGATAACCATTTAATTGATTCCCTATAGAGACGTAACAATCCATACCTACTGTCTTTGAGATAAAATATAAAGAAAACATGGACGGGAACTACAAAACGTGTCACGACCTGTAAATTATATATGATAACAACTATCAAACTTTTCGTTAGAATGAATACTGGATCTTAGTAAGAATAAATTGTCGTTAGAGTCACAGAACTGAATTACATTTTGCCTCATTAAATAAAACCTCGGTCCTTACCCTTTAACCTCCTAGAAGGAGAACCCGTTTTATCTGGAAGGAGATAAAACCAGAACTTTTTTCTTTTAGTTTAGATGAACGTTTTTACGACAGATTTTCTTACTACATACAGACGTCCGAGGAATCCCACTAAAAAAAAGAAAAGATAAAAATTCTACTATAAGAAAAGATTGGTCGGTTCCCTTGGTAAAGGGTTGGAGAATAGAACAACCTCCACAAAGACTTTTTATATAGTTCACACCCTTGGACACTCGTACCTCAAATAAAAACAACAACAAGTCACCGAGTCAGCACAGACTGAGAAACGCTGGGGCACCTGACGTCGTGCGGTCCGGAGGGACAGGAAGTTGTAGTGGCCTCGAACGAGTTTGAGTACAGATAACTCAACCACTACGGTAGGTTGGTAGAACGGGAGACAGTAGAGGAAGAGGAGGACGGAAGTTAGAAAGGCTCGTGGTCCCAGAAAAGATTCTGGGAAACGTAGTCCACCGGCGTCATACCCTTGAAGTCGAAGTCGCAGTCAGGAAGCTTACTTATAAGTCCTAACTAAAGGAAATTCTAACTGACCAAACTAGAGGAACGTCAGGTTCCCTGAACATTCAGAAGAGGTTGTGGTGTCAAGTTTTCGTCAAATAATTTGACGAATTTTAGTCAGAAGGAAGTTAATCCATTAGTTAGAAATTACAGTTGGTGACATGAAAACAGATATCTTTGTTGAGGTCAAATCAGAACCGAAGGAGTCTAAACCAGATACCGTGTCCACCTGATCCCGAAGGGTCGACCGAGTCGCCATTTCTTAGGCGAACGGTTACGTCCTCTGAGCCTAAGCTAGGGAACCCAGCCCTTCTAGGAGAGTTCTTCCTTTACCGTGGGGTGAGGTCAGAAGAACGGACCCTTTAGGGTACCTGTCTCCTCGGACCGCCCGATGTCAGGTACCTCAGCGTCTCAGTCTGTGGTGAATCGTTGATTTGTTGTTGTCGCCAACCTGACCCGACATTGAGTTCATCAACGACTTCAGGTCTACATTCGTCACCTCTCCGCCCCAACTGTGATCTATCTTCGGTCCACGAACACTTCGTTATCTTACTTTGATGTTTCTCCCGATAACTTATGAGACAAGTTCCTGCAAATTTCTTTTCTTATCTTATAAAAAAATTCCTTCCCATATTCCATCCTACATTACCCCGACGAAGACTCACCCCCGTCTTCCGACCTGGTATCCTAGAACGTCAGAATCAAGATAAAATCTTCGAAGGATTTAAACACGGTTTCAACATATTACCGTAAGGGATGACAACTTCTGTAAGAAACAGAATAGAACGTTCTTATAGAACTACTTACGAATTTAGTAATTGTTGAGTAATTTTGAGAAAACCAGTAAAAGTAAAAGAGGGTTCGACTTTGGACCCACACCACCTTTGGACACGTCCGGACGAACCGACCTAATGTGGACTTGCGGATCGTTTAAGTCAGTTTTTCGGTGACTTAATGTTGGACTAACACTACCATCTTGACTAGTGACCCCTAGGAACTTTTCCTTCTGTCTTACCATCACTTCCTACCGAGAGAGGTTGGACTTCCTGAGAAGTCGTTAATTGTGGAGCGGAAAGAAAAATACGTCACAGAAAAAAAAAAAAAAGGAGGGAGTCTCTGGCATAAACCCAAACACAAAACTAAAAAAACCATTAAAGTCTTAAAGTCACCGAAGAAAGAAAGTCTCTGAGTTTCACGAAAATCAAGACAGGAGAGTAAATAAGAGACATCCTCGTCCTCAATCCACAACTACCGCCACGCCACCATGTAGTGAGTGACCTGTTGCCACGGACACGCAAGGCGTGCGCTAATGTCATCCTCAAGAAGGCCAATGAACAAGTCAACGTATCTATATAGATATATATGTATCTATGTGTGTATATACACACACATACATACGTGTATATACACATATGTATACACATACACATACGTGTATACACACACACAGATATATATATGTACATGTGTAAGCATGGTATGTACATATACATAGAATGGAATAAAGTTTTTTTACCTACTGTCACAGTGTCAAATTACAGAGGATTCAATGTATAAGCATTAAAAGACATAAAATTTATATCATAGAATGAAGACGGAGTACTCCTTTCTTTCTTTCTCTCCTTTCTGACGACGAAAACAGAACTCAACAACTTGAATAAACAGGGAGCCATTCGACTAGTCAACGGTGAACCTAACTCTCTTTCTACAGGTTAGTTAGTTTCACAAAGACGATGTAACCGTACGAAACATTACCTTTACTTCTGCTGTCGTACAAAAACAGTCAGATTTATTTATCCAAAGGAAGTCTAGCTACGATCTCAATCATAATCTCCATTGAGTCGGACACATGCGGTTACTAATTAATACCTTTACGGACTACCTCCGAGAACTAAAAATGGAGCCGTAGAATGTTTACACAAAGGGACAACCACTTCACACATGGTCGCAACCGTAAAGAGCACTCATGACCTCACCTGATCCTGTGACAGAGACACCCTGGGTCGTCTCCCGGAATGGGACAAAAATTTTCTGAAGTCAAACTAAACAAATCTTACAGGCAAGTAAGTAAGTAAGTACGCGAGTGGTACGTGACTACGCACAGGTGACACGAGACCCGAGACCAGACCACGATCACTACCTCTACGGTGCTCTGTCTCGAACGCACCTCGACAGTAGAATCGCCCTCTTTATCTGTCATTTCTCTATCTACCTAGATAATCCTCGCATTACTTTCCATCAGTTCACAAGGCTTCCTTTATTTTTAGTCCACCAAAGCCCCAAGGGACCACCAGATCACCAATCCTAAAGTCCAAGAGTCACGACGCAGAGTCCAAGTTAGGGATCAGCCCCTTGTCTAGAACGTTCGAGACACCACACGAGAGGGGTGGGTGAGTGAGGGGGTTTATTCTCTTTAGTCCATTGTCCACACACTCGCCGACCGTCCCTGACCACACCCACCTCGAATGAATTGGGTACACACCAGTTCCTTTCGGAGAACCTATACTGAGGGTTCGACTGGAACATTCCCGTCTAGACCCCCACTCCCTCGTTCCGACGGTCCCAGACTTCCAGGTGTCTCGACACATACAAACTCCTTATCTCCGCCCCAGACACGTCGGTCTCCATCTCTCGTCCACCCTCTCCCGATACCTCATCCGTCTGTTCCGCGTGTCTCGACCTGGTGACCGGATCTCTCCCGAGACGCAATTAAGGGCACCCACGTTAGTCTCCGGCATCTCCCGCAGACGTCCCCTCACCGTACAGACTAAATACATAGACAAAAATTCGAGCACGACGAACGACCCACCTTTTACCCATACCAAGGACAAAAGATACAGACACTCAGACAAAGACAAAACATTTATTCAAGTAAACGTGACAAAGAATCTAAAGGGTACATTCACTATTAGTATACCGTAAACAGAAAGATTGAATGAAATGAATCATATTATTAGAGATCCAAGTAGGTACGACGTCTACCGTAATAGAATAAGAAAAAGACCGACTCATTATAAGGCAGTATATATGCCTACCTATGTGGTGTAGAAGAAATAGGGTCTTACTTACCATAAGAGTTCTACCTAACTTTTCCTCGTAAACGTTCCTACTCACCGTCCTGACATGCACCTAGGGACTAAGGGCAATTACGTCCTACCTATTATGTGGAAAGACACCCCGTCACAACGACGAATGTCGGGTTCGAGACGTTCTACTATACCGTCCGAACGTCTATTCCGGGTGTAGAGACGTCCGGGTGAACTTGAAGAAACATTTCGGTGAACTTGAATAGACCTTGCCAAAGTTCGAAATTAAGAGGTAAACGGACTCCGACCCGTCTTTTGACCGATGACCCACACCGACCCCCGACAACAGTTCCAGACGACAGCCCCCCTTACCCGACTTCTACAGAGAAGGTGAGAACCGAAATGGACAATGTTTTTGTCCAAATACCAGAGAAAGGAAGGGAATGAACTTTCACAATAAATAACTATGAACTCTCACTCTAACACAAACAAAGGACATTCTCCAAAACTATTCCCAGGTCCAGATGATCTACGGTTTAATCCCTTCGTCTCGTAGAGTCCCTTTTCACGGGCACATGCATGTCGGTCTCGATCCTCGAACTTCGTGGACGTCGACTTCAATGAATGGTCAAAACGAATCGGAACTTGAGAACGGAAGACTCTCTTAATCAAAAGATTAAAACTATTACTGTCTCAACCTAAACTACTAGAGTCAGAGAAAATCGATTAAAATCGACTCACCCAAACATGGACTGGAGGGTCCGAAGGTTTATAAAGGGGAAAACAGGAAGACACTCTTCTAGGACGTAAAAGAAAGGAAAAGGGGACGGACTCTCACAGGACACCCGTGCACATTCTACGGGCGGGTGATTAAAGGGGTCTTCTCCTCCCACGTACGAAGGTCTTACCATAGACGGCACCACAGACGTAAGACCGACCCACCGGTACGAGGTACAACCCGCGAATAGACACCCTTGGTCCTTCCCGGGGGTGAGAGCGTCATTGACTGGAAATGTACCACTTCTCTACCCGTTTACCTTTCTTATAAGTCCAGTCTCAAAGGGTCTCCCTTTTAAAAAGTTTGGTAACCGATCATTTATCTTGTCTTAAAGGGAGGTGTGGACGTCTAGAAGTCCTTCATATATCGTTCCTCTAGGGTTCTCCGTCCCTCGTTTGTACTGACATCAGTGGAGCATTGTCGAATCGTAAAACACGAACAACTTTGACTCAGTGTATATACTACAGTACACTGGAATTTTAAGACATTCCATTCGTCCCGTCTTTAATAATTTTGGTAAATTATCTACCCCTTTCACTTCGTAATCCATCCATTCACAGAACAGGTTCCAGGGTGTTAATTATTCCCACTTAATCTTAAAGACCATCGAGTCGACCATTCCTTAGGTGGACGTTACGTTCTCTGGGGTCAAGTTAAGGACCCAGTCTGTCTAGTGGACCTCTTCCCTATCCGATGGGTGGGGTCATAAAACCCCGAAGGGACCACCGAGTCTGTCATCTCTTAGGTGAACGTTAAGCCCTCTGAACCCAAACTAGGGACCCAACCCTTCTAGGGGACCTCTTCTCTTCTCGATGGGTGTGGTCCTAAGACCAGACCCTTTACGGTACCTGTCTCCTCGCACCGTCCGATGTCAGGCACCCCAGCGTTTCTCGACCTGTGCTAACTCGCCGAAAGTGAAAGTGAAAGTCTTAAAATCGTACGTCTAATTTTTTTTTTCTAAAATAATTCCACACTAAATATAAGATCTTTTAAGTGGACGAATCTTGGATCTCAAACCACCCAAAACTGTTCACATGTGTGAACACATTGGTCTTAGTACGAGTTGTATAACTCCTAAAGATATAGGGGGGTCTAAGGGAGACCGAGCAAACGTAATTGATTAGGGGGGAGATTCTAGAAAACTACAGATTAGGTCACGAGAGAGGTGACAGGGTGTGACTAAAGTGTCGGAAAAGTCGAAATAGGACGACGTCTCTGATGTCCGACCGGCGGACGGTCGGAATAGCACAACTCAATACTCACTTACCCTTCGACCACCTAACCAATGAGGTAACAACAACGGAGGAAGGGAAGGAAAAGGTCGAGGTCAGATGTCTTTCCAGTGCACCCAAGGGGAAGAATCATCTCGAACGTCATGTCCTACGGTAAGTGGACAGACATGGCCGAAGGGACATCGGACGCCCCCCTCGGCCCCCATGACCCACCACCTCCTCTGACGGAGACCTCCTGCGGGCTGAGGCCGTGACAGACGGGTCACAGGAGGTACCCTTGGTCGAGCGACGACGAATCGACGCCAAGGGTTCCGGAGGTCGCTAGGTTTAGGGTACAGACTACTCACTTAGGGGTTGCACAATTGCTAGGGTCGAGACTTTTTACTCGTTCGGGACTTAAAAGTATCAAGACATCCCGCCCAGACCCTCTCTTGAGAGGGAAAAGGGGACTCGACCCAAGACTCCTCTCTGTGAACGTCTTTACGCCTAGGATTCAGGACCTAAAACTGGCCTCACAGACCGTGTAAGATCTCCCAAGCCTACAGACCGGTCCGACTACACACCGTAGGTCGTTTCCTTCTCTTCCACGGGTGGGGAAAAGTATCGACCGTAACGGGGGTCTGGTTGTTCTATCTTCCACTACAGGATGGAACGTCTTGGGGATCTCGTAGACGTCTCCACTGAGTCTTGCGTGAGAACGAAAAGACTCCGCCGCAACGAGGGCAAAACGGCGGGTAAACCCCCTCTCGGGTACACACAATCGTTACTACTGTCTACGCACCCAAAGATCCCGCGAAAAGATAGGCAATAGAGGAGTAAGAAGAGCCATTCGGACCAATAGAGGACACTCCCATTTTCGGGGTAGAGTAGACTGATCCTGTCGCCCTTCCTGTCTTGTCTGAGTCTAAAGAGGAGACGTTTCCGAGGAGAATTTAGACCCCGAGACGTCATAACTAAAAGAGGATCAATAGAAACGTCTAAAGAGACCGAAACGACTTTCCCCTTTTTCAGTGATCCGACGTACGAACTCGAAGTCCAAAGAGGCATCGACCGTTGGGGGTGGTCTTTTTTTAAGAAGAAATTTCTTAACTCGGAGTCCGTGACAAAAAATGGAACGTGTGGGAATTGACAGATCGAGAGTTGTCGACCACTGGTAAGGAGTGGAGGTAGAGATCAAACGACTCCTGGAGTCGAGCCACTCAGGGACCACAACTGAGCAACTGGAGTGACGAGAGGACGTCCCCGGAGAACATGATATACGCGACTCTTTTGCCACCCGAAGGACACAACACAGATGGTCGTTTCACCCCATGGGTTTCCGGGGACACTGTCGCGGTACACCGACTGAGGTCACACGACACCCTTCTGTCACAGTCTTGTTTCTGAATTCAACCCTCGGGGTTCACACACATAAACTACACCAACGTGTCTCTACCTCAGTTTTTCTAACCGACGTCTCTCTCCCTGTTGAGGTCAAAACGTCTCTAAGGTCCGGTGTCACTACGACAAAGAACGTAAAGGGCGACCTCAATCCAAAGATTTCCAGACACTTCCAAAGTAAGGAAAAGTACGGGGTTCTCTCGAAAGGTATCGTTACTTCCTTTACGTCCTTCACCCATCCTAAAGTCCACCGGTTCGTTTCTTTCTCACGGAAAATTTCCTTTTAAAAAACCTTTACGAGACACCCACGACGACCAGTGGACCCTCTACAACCTAAATAAACTGTCAAGGGTAGAAGAGAATCCGAAGTACATATGTGAGAAAACCCTCGATCCCTCCCCTTATTATGGGAGGGGTTCCTAGACACCGACTCGAGTGGCAGGGGTCCTGGTTTACCTCGACGACATCGACTCTTCGTCTAACCAAGTCGAGAGGGGTTTCTCGAGTCTCGACACGTCAATAAAGGACAGCAAAAGGGGAGTATAGAAGGAGAAAAGTCAAATTTAGAAGGGAAAGGTCTCCCTAAGAGTCGATGGATTGGGGGTCGAAATTTTGATCCGGATCTACCTGACGTGGGAGAGAGGAAAAAGGGAGTTGTTGGATTAGTGAAGAAACATCTGAGGGAGCCTCCCTTCGTCCCAAACAAGTGGGCAGAGAACCTTCCCGACGTGGGATGGTTCTGTCTACCGCCGTCGGATCTGATAAAAATAGACAGAGGTCCCTTCTTCTAAGGTGTTGGATAAAACTTTGGACAAGGTAACTAACTGTCGGGAGTCTAATTCTTAAAGAACGACTATGGACTGGATTTTAAATGGTCGGGCGTAACTTTGAGCAAAGGAAAATAAGGAAACCTTCCTCTCCCTAGGAACTCCAGTAGTCCCGGGTGGGGATTACTTCCTTTAATCTCTGGGTGTCTAAAAGACTGAGGTTTAACTTTACCCTTTATCGATGAGTGGGAGAGTAACTACTAGGGTAATCAAAACCCTTTACGGAAACTTTCGTGTGTAAACCCACGGTAACACACTCTTAGTTAAATTAAAAGACCTCCTTTTGTCACTAAGACCTCACCCTTACCCTCTACATCTTATGTTCCGTAATTGACGGAATGAGATAAAACAAAGATCACTCTTTCAATTTACTACGAATATCTTAATGGAACGGAGACAACCGTTTCTTTTATTTTTATTTGAGTCGAGAGTTATACGTTTCCGAAAAGGCCAAGAAAAGAGAGGAGAACTTGGTAAGGGAACAGAAAGTTCCTTTTTTTTCCCAACTATGAAAAGAGAGGAGGTAGTCACTCGAGGAGACATACCATTTATTCAGAAAATTTTTATAACAGTTCTCCGACTTTGACGACGTCGGAGCGAAAAGTGGGCCAGAAGACAAGGGCGTCTGAAGAACACTGTACTCCGCGGCACGACGGAGGGAACTGTCTAGCGTAGAACTACCGTATTTCGCGACCACCCTTCAATTACTACAACCAAGTCAAAGTCACGGACCATAGAACAATACACCCTGTCTTTAGGTCATAAGACACGTTTAATTGTCTTCACATAATCTGACTGATAGTTCCCCAAGACCCTTATCTAGAGCGAGGAGGAACTATGAATCCTGAAAAGAGGTATTTTGTAGTAGACTCTGTAAAGAGGAACGTCTCTACTGTAGTGTACGGTCCAACCTTACTCTACGAACTTAGTTGTTTGTTCGACACAGGTCTCGACACTGGTTCCGACCGGACCGGAAACCCCGTATGAAGTAGAGCACCGGGTACGAGGTCCGATACTCATCCGTCACACGTCGAGTACGAATGTTTCCAATCGTAGAGGCAGAGACCTTCATACCGATGTTAAGGTGGACGTAAAACAAACTCTCTGTATATTACCCAGATAAAATATTTTGGGGTCCAGTCGGAAGAGACGATGGACCAATCGAACCTGGTTCCCCTATATTTGGGTAAAACGATTGTCGGATTCTCTTTGTCCGTTCATACCACCCCTGTGCAAGAATAGACACCATTAACCTGGTCAGTCGGGGTCTTCAGTCAATGTCGTCTCTAAGAATTTTTTCTTTTTTCTGTGTTAGGGATTCGTAGAAAAAATTTAAACATTTATTTATATGTATGTAAGTGTTTAGAAAACTACACCTGGTCCCGAAAAAGAATCACTCCCAGAAGACTCATCTCAAGACGACTGAAAGAAACTATTCGACGTGGAAATTGTGTAGTAGACACTAAAGGTTTAACAGAGGAATTCATTTTACTCAAGAAATTATGTGAACTCTATTTACATATTACAATATTTTGCGTATTGCAAAGATCTAAAAAAATCAGGGTGGGTGGTTTCGTCAAAAAATGACAACAGAACGGATATGGATTAAGTAGTCGTTAAAGAAAATCGTCAGACGGAAGTAGTTCATAAAGGTTTCGTAAGTTAAGTAAAAAGTACCTTTGTGGAAAAAAAAAAGTACAATGAGTGAAATATATTATGTATTAATTTTATTATTCACATGGATAACACTTGTCTGATGACTGGGATTCCTTCGTGGGTTGGACCGACTACCCTGTCTTGTCTCGTCTATGATTCCTTTTTCCGGATGATGATTGTAGGGTCGATCACATTCACATCTCTCGTTAACTTCACACAGCGTATTCGACCGTTCAATTAATTCTTTCGTAGTAGACGTATATAGAGAGGAAAAACGTAGGTCACGAACAATATACTTTAAATGGAATCGTAGATATTAACATCAAGGCGATAATCTGATATTCAAATCCCTCTTGTTCCGGGTACAGAATAAATAGTCGCTTAGAGATCAACGGATTATGTCGCGGACTGGGTAGTCAAGTCAAGTCGACGAACCAGCACAGGCTGACAAACACTGGGGTACCAGACGTCGAACGATCCGAAAGGACAGGTAGTGGTTGAGGACCTCAAACGAGTTTAAGTACAGGTAGCTCAGCCACTACGGTAGGTTGGTAGAGTAGGAGACAGCAGGGGAAGAGGAGGACGGAAGTTAGGAAGAGTCGTAGTCCTAGAAAAGGTTACTCAGTCAAGAAGTGTAGTCCACCGGTTTCATAACCTCAAAGTCGAAGTCGTAGTCAGGAAGGTTACTTATAAGTCCTGACTAAAGGAAATCCTAACTGACCAAACTAAAAGAAAGTCAGGTTCCCTGAGAGTTCTTAGAAGAGGTTGTGGTGTTAAGGTTTCGTAGTTAAGAAACCACGAGTCGAAAGAAGTGTCAGGTTGAGAGTTTAGGTATGTACTGATGACCTTTTTGGTATCGAAACTCATCCACCTGAAATCAACC
This sequence comes from Capra ibex, assembly GCA_006410555.1. Taxonomy (NCBI): domain Eukaryota; kingdom Metazoa; phylum Chordata; class Mammalia; order Artiodactyla; family Bovidae; genus Capra; species Capra ibex. The sequence goes on from SJYO01036187.1 coordinate 3,293,473, forward strand.
GTTTCATTACAGAGACGAAAACTTATACGACAGATCCAACGAGTATTGAAAAGAAAGTTCCTCATTCGCAGAAAATTAAAGTACAGACATCAGTGGTAGACGTCACTAAAACCTCGGGGGGTTTTATTTCAGACGGTGACAAAGGGGCAGATAAACGGTACTTCACCCTGGTCTTCGGTACTAGAGTCAAAAGACTTACAACTCGAAATTCGGTTGAAAAAGTGAGAGGAGAAAGTGAAAGTAGTTCTCCGAGAAATCAAGAAGTGAAAGACGGTATTCCCACCATAGTACACGTATAGACTCCAATAACTATAAAGAGAGCCGTTAGAACCAGGGTCGAACACGAAGTAGGTCGGGTCGTAAAGAGTACTACATGAGACGTATATTCAATTTATTCGTCCCACTGTTATATGTCGGAACTTCATGAAGAAAAGGATAAACCTTGGTCAGACAACAAGGTACAGGTCAAGATTGACAACGAAGGACTGGACATATGTCTAAAGAGTTCTCCGTCCAGTCCACCAGACCATAAGGGTAGAGAAAGTCTTAAAAGGTCAAACAAAACTAGGTGTGTCAGTTTCCAAAACCCGAAACTGATACACATACCATGATATGATTTATACGTACACATATATGTGTATGTGTGTGTATCTTAGTTATTCTTTTAAATGTGAAGAACTCGAGGTTTTAGTGACGTCTACCACTGACGTCTGTACTTTAATTTTCTACGAACAAGGAACCTTCTTTTCGATACTGGTTGGATCTGTCGTATAATTTTTCGTCTCTGTAATGAAACGGTTGTTTCCAGGTAGATCAGTTCCGATACCAAAAAGGTCGTCAATACATACCTACACTCTTAACCTGATATTTCTTTCGACTCGTGACTTCTTAACTACGAAACCTTGGTACCACAACCTCTTCTGAGAACCTGACGTTCCTCTAGGTTGGTCGGGTAGGATTTCCTTTAGTCAGGACAAATAAGTAAACTTCCTGACTACAACTTCGACTATGATGTTATAAAACCGGTGGACTACGCTTCTTGACTGAGTAACCTTTTCTGGGGCTACGACCCTTTCTAACTCCCGTCCTCCTCTTCCCCCGCTGTCTCCTACTCTACCAACCTACCGTAGAGGTTGAGTTGCCTGCACTCAACCCATTCGAGACCCTCAACCACTACCTGTCCCTCCGGACCACATGACGTCAGGTACCCCAGGGATTCTCAGTCTGTGTTGACTCACTGACTTAACTTGACCCGACATGTGTATCAACCACGGTCTGTCGAGAAAGATTTATTTGTCTATAGTGACGTGTGTTTCATGAGTTTTAGGGTTATTCTTGGAAGTCTTATAGACAACAAACCTAAAAAACCAACATGAACAAGGAAGACAAATGTGCTCTCTGACTTTAAGTAGTACCCAAACGGGAACCCAATCTTACCGTATAGAAAATCCTTCCAGAAAGAATTATTATCGACATGAAGTAAGAATCTGCTTATTTTTATTATAGTTATTATTAATCATAAATGACTCACAAATGAGACACCGTCCGCGACACGATTTACATGTTATAGAGTGAGTTAATAGTGTCGGATCTTTCCTCTGTGTTCTTTCGCACAACACTATAAATAAGAATGTGTACACCTTGGAAACCTTCCGGAGTAGAACCTTGTTAACTTACAACTCACATCAAACAAAAGTCTCACGACGAAGAACAGAACCCCCAAACCAGAGAGATCCACCCTATTTTCCTCAGAAACTTAGATTTCTCTTCCGGATCTCCCTCTTCGACATGAACGAAAACCGAAAGACCCTTGGTCCCATCCGTGAGAGACCTGAGTCCTCTCACTTTTCGCAGGAACACTGACACGTAACGAGTCACAAACTTGTCGAGGACCGTCTACCATTCCTTTCCGGTTCCACCGTCACTCTCGTTCGATGACGTCTTGTGACCCACGACGGGTAGTGAAGGGAGGTCCGGAAAGTGACCAACCTCCCGGGTAGACTTGCGGACGAAGTGACCAGACCTACACATACTTGTCCGACGAACGTTAGTGGTTGTGTCTGTAGTCACACCCAGGACCTTCGGACCCGACCCTCGACCCGTCTCCCACCGTCCCGAGGTAAAACCTTTCCACTGTTACCTTTATTAAAAGCATCGGTAACCGTACTCTAACCAAGACTCGACTTAAATTCTCTTTCCATCCCAGGAACCAGCCAGACGTGAAACCCCTGGTCGTCTATTGTGTTCTCGAAGGGGCCTCCGGGTAGACGGTCATAACGTCCTCTGTCCAAGCTAGGGACCAGCCCTTCTAGAGACCCTCCTCCCGTACCGTTAGGTGAGGCCATAAGAACGGACGTCTTAGGGGACCTGTCCCCTCGGACCACCCAATGTCAGGTATCCCAACGTGTCACAGCCTGTACTGACTTCGCCGACTCGTACTCGAGTCCATTGTGTTTCGAACAGAGGTGTTTAAGTGAGTGTCTGTCTTCACTTGGAAATTTTCACGGCGACCAGTCCTCCCGTTCTTGTCGCTGTCCTTGTTGTTTCTTTGGTTTACGGGTACTCGTCGTTTGTCTTAAAGAACAGTTCCGATGTAGACTTACAGTCTGAACAGGGAAAAAACGTCCGACCTTCCTCTGTCGTAAGTCTCTGGTGGAAGAGATCAGGGGGGAGAGTTTCCTTTTCGACATCGACTAAAGCTCCAATGGAAATTGAATTATATTTCCGTGGAACCAGACCTTGAATTTTCTTTCCTAAGAACTACATGAAAAGTCGGTTTTTCGAAAATACGACGACACACCGGTAAAAAAAGGGGATGAACAGACGTCGTTAACGTTAAAAACTGTCGACAGAACTGTTCTCATATCTAAAACTAACTCCTCTCACTAAAATAAGTAATCGTTCCAACCAAAGTACAATCTTACTTAAGAGATCTAGGAAGAACCTAACAAAACACAAGGAACCGTTCTTTCTGTAACTACTGACCAGAATCCTCAGGAACCCAAAATCAGACTTGACCTATTTGAACCGGTTGAGTCCTTAAAATCTCATCCCTCTCTTACACCGCATTACACCCAGGATAAATACCTTTACACAACGCGGACAGTAGCACCTTCACAAGAGTTCAAACCGGAATTTGGGCGTCTCGACCAAGGGACTCTGCGGCCGTAGGATCAACACGTACATTCGTCTTGCACAAGTGTGGAGTCGGTATAGACACATAGTGAAAAGAAGTCAAAGTATAGGTCAAAGACAAAAGGACTCTGTCTTACTTCAGTATATCAGGAGTGTTTTAGTGACCGGAATTTTCGAGGGGATCTGTCTTAGGAATGTTCCCGGAACTCTCGACCCCTAGTAAGAGGGGTAAAATGTCTCTCCTTCGACTCCGAGTGTCTTTAATTCATCATACGGGTTCCAGTATATTTAGGATCCTTGGCTCTAGATCCTAAGGTTTCAGACTGAGTTTCAGATACGAAAAGGGTGTCCTGAAGACTTGAACTGGAGTTGGGAGAAACGGTAAATACAACGGAGAATGTAAGGAACCTTTTTTGACTTGATTTTACCCACACTCTCTCTTTTTTCTCTTTGGATTGACACCTCCCAAGTCAACCTACGACAGTCTACCCTCGTCGGTCGGGACAGTAAAAGTAAATGCGACTGCCTGAAGAAAGAGGAGGACCCGACTACCGGTGACCCATCTTTATTCCTCCGACGAGGCTCCGCTCCTCGACTTGCACCGAAGGACACTAAATGTATTATTTTAATCTCCGAGGGATCACCGGGAAAGGACAGACGACCACCGGCACTACCTGACGTGGTGGGACCCCTGTCGAAGTGAATTCCCGGAGAGACCCCAGTAGTCCGGGCGTTTCCCCGAACCCTAGTTTACACGTCAATTTAACTACTCTAGTTAAGTAATCCTATTTCTGAAGGAAATGAAGGTTTCGTCACACCAAGAGCCTGGTCAGAGAGGAGAAATCTTCATTTTACATATTTACTTTCTAAAGTACAACCCTTCTCGAGACACGACGGGAAAGAGGTCTCGAAACTAATAAACTTCTCTCTCTTTCTGAAGAACTAGGATGTGGTTTTATAAGTTGTAACTTTCTACTTAAAAAAACTCCGATCAAACGATGAACGACAAAGAAAATCTTTATTAACGAAACATCTAAATTTACCACTGGGTTCACGGAAAAAATTCAGACCCTCCTCAAAATGTTTGTAACACACACACACATACACACACACACACACACACACACACACACACACACAAAATAGAGGAAATCGAGACTGGTGGACTGTCAGTCAGATTACAGAAGGGAGTAGAACTAGAAAATTAAGTTGTAAATTAATGGATAAAACCATATGTTATACTTAATCTAAAGAAAAAGAAAAAGACTTGAGTACTTTCCATAAGATCGGGGATCTTCCTTATTATGAGGGGAGGGGGAGTGGTCACTTATGAGGAAAGGCTTTCTGTTTATCTCTCACCAAACCCAAACAGGGAAACGAAATCAAGTATTTTGTGACAAGTGAAGGAAACAACAACTACCAGAATTTGAATATTTCATTCCTTTTAGTCAACTTTAATTTTCTATAATAACTCTCTCTTTTACTACGACGGTATGAGAGTCGATCTCCATCCGAAAAATTAAGTATTAAAATCTGAATAAACTAATGTTTCATATCACTGGGGAGAAACAAAAAGAAGACGAAAAGAAAGATCAAGATATTAGTCCTCAGACGAGAATGGGAAGATCCCGATATTAATCATCAGACCAGATTCTATATTCTCGGAACGTCAAGAATTGTCTTTGTGATTGAGTGGAGTAAAATGTGTCTCCGGTGAGTCGGGGATGCCTAGAAAGTCAGTAAACTGTCTGCAGTGACTCGTGATACACATTCTTACGGTCCCCAAGGGTCTGTCTTGTACGAAGGGAGGAGCTCTCGTCACAGACTAACACTTCGGGTACATGTTGGTCTGTCTAAGTCACACTCTCTCCGACGTCGACTCGATGTGAATCTCGAGCCTAAAACACGAGAAGACATCTTATCGTCCAAGATCGGACACAAGACAAAAGGGCGGGTGAACGAATAAAGAGACTCAAGAACTCCCGGTTCTTACCGATACCCACACCCACACTCACACCCATACCAAGTCTATTCCTTGTCTACTCACTCTCCTACAGACAATGGCTACTGTCCAGACAACTTGTTCCCCAGGGTACCGCAAATTACATGGACGTTTTACGACATCGAGGACTCCTGATTATCTTATATCAGAACCCATCTCGGTGGACCCTTTGTTACCCAAAACGTAAGAACGAATAACGTTACAGGTCAAACGAAAAATCCTAAGATAATCCAATTTACTATACTTTAGTAGTAAAACATCCATTAAAGTGTACCGAGTTGGGTCATGTTTCTCCGGTCAAAATACCGGAAGACCAGAAGAATTGCGAATTCTGCACGTATCTTACGCCAACACCCGTCCGTATCACGGAGGACTTGTGACGGCGGTCGAAGGGCAGAGACTCACACCCAGAGATAAACCTCGAAGTCTCTCCCTCGGACACGGGGTCGACAAGGACACTGTGAGTCGAGACCTCGCCCTGGCGAGTCGCGTCACGGAAAAACATCTGACCTGTCCCTTATTTTGGTGACGAGACACGGGTAAATTTTTATACAAACAAATGGAACCTGTTGTATGTTCTTGTCCCAAAGTACGTATATATTCTCTTTTGTCGTTCACCTTTCCGACACACGTGTCGTCGTACTTACCCCGCGGCAAGAAGCGACCCTGAGATTGGATCTCTTCTCGTCCCCAGTCCTGCGAAGAGTCACACCTGAGACCGACGGGGTCCGGTCTCGGTTCCCCGAGGCTCAGTGTCTCCCTGAGGACATTGACGATCACAGGAGGTGTGGAAGGAGAAAACCATCTTTTAAAATGTGAACACACAGAGTGCGACTCTACCTCCTCCCCTACCGAAAGAGACGATTCCGCAGACCTCTCTTTCATCTCTTTCCGAACCCTTCATCCGAAGGTTGGACAGGACGAGGAAGGTATCCTTGGCAGACGTAAACGCACCATCTCGAGGAGGAGAGTGAGAACTCACCAAATCGGAGACTGTGTCTCTCCCCGCGGAACGACAGACCTAAGTTGGAAGAAGTCTTTGAACACAAGAAACCAAGTAACAAATCAGAGAATGTAACCCTGACTTGGACTAAAAGGAAACATTCTGGTCCTGATCTTTACGGACCACATATAATATCGGTGTCACCTACGGTCGATGAAAATCCACGGGTCACTGACGGTCAACTAAACTTAGACAGTCCCAGACCTCCGACCTGGTCAGTGGGTCGAAGGGTCAGACTCCCACACTAACTATCCCTCTTACAAAGGTCCATCGTAAAAGGACCTAATCCTATCACTATCACAATCGGTCCTCTTCCGTTACCGTGGGGTGAGGTCATGAGAACGGACCTTTTAGGGTACCTGCCTCCTTGGACAATCCGACGTCAGACACCCCAGCACTTCTCAGTCTGTGCTGACTCGATGAAGTGAAAGTGAAAAGTGAAAGTTCGTAACCTCTTCCTTTACCGTTGGGTGAGGTCNGGTCCATCGTAAAAGGACCTAATCCTATCACTATCACAATCGGTCCTCTTCCGTTACCGTGGGGTGAGGTCATGAGAACGGACCTTTTAGGGTACCTGCCTCCTTGGACAATCCGACGTCAGACACCCCAGTACTTCTCAGTCTGTGCTGACTCGCTGAAGTGAAAGTGAAAAGTGAAAGTTCGTAACCTCTTCCTTTACCGTTGGGTGAGGTCACAAGAACGGACCTCTTAGGGTCCCTGCCGCCTCGGACCACCCGACGGCAGATACCCCAGCGTGTCTCAGCCTGTGCTGACTTCGCTGAATCGTCGTCGTCGTCGTCACAATCGGTCCTAGACATAACAGTGACAGTAATGGTAATGACTAGAAGTAATACTTGTATGAATCTGACCCGCACCCCTCCGTTACGTTTATATAAGTCAGGGGTGGGACATACGAACAACAGATGAAAAATTTGTATAAATACATAACCGACGTGGTCCAGAACCAACACCGTGGGCTCTAGAAACTAAAAACAACACCGTACACTCTAGAAATCAACGTCGTACCTTTGAGAATTAACGTCGAACACCCTAGATCAAGGGACTGGTCCCTAACTAGGACCTGGGGGACGTAACCCTCATGTCTCTGAAATCGGTAACGTGGTGGTCCCATTAGAAACGAATACAGATTGTGACTGTTGTCGAGGTTTGGTTGTAAATGTTCTCGCACAGAAATCCATCTTAGGTTATAATCTACCCGAAAGAAGTTCCTCCCGGACTTTAACACCGTAATGTTAAATATCTGAGAGACTTTTCCCATCCCGGACATATCTTTGGTAAAATGAAGGAGTAAAGAGATTTACTTTTAAATTTTTTTAGTAAAGGAAAGAAAGAAAGAAAGAAAGAATCTTGGGTCTCAGGTAAGTCGATGGGGGTCTCAATAATATCGGTCCAGTGGGGAGAATCTTTTTAAAAAGAAGAAAATCTCACCATGTACCCTTGGAGTCTTAGTTGAAAATGGAGAAAGGACTAGACTAATTCGAACACGTTTCACTTATATCCCTTTTGTGGTCAGTATCTGAACTGTTGACCAAGTGTCGTACAAGGACAAACACCATAGAGACACGAATCTGATACACTCCAGGGGTATAAACGGCCAACAGTGCGATACAGTGACGATGTTTAATCGGAGGAATCAATTCTGTTCACGGTTAATCGTAGTAGACTACCCCTCCTTCCCCGAAGGGTTCACAGAGTCACTACTTCTTGGGAGACCGGTCAAGTCCTCTGTGTCCTCTGCGTCCAGACTTCTTCGACTCATACCCATATGACAAAACCCATTTCATAGACGAACGTTACACCCTCTAGACCCAAACTAGGGACCCAGCCCTTCTAGGGGACCTCCTCCCGTACCGATGGGTAAGGTCATAGGAACACACCTCATAGGGAACCTGTCTCCTCGGACCGTCCGACGTCAGGTACCCCAGTGTTTCTCAACCTGTGTTGACTTGCTGACTCATACGTATGAATATATTACCCCTCCTTCTCCCCTCTTTTGTCTTAATATTCGAAGAGGTACCTTCAACTACTGATGTAGTCGTGGTCTGGAACGTCTGGACCGAACTTTTTTACACTTCCAATGATGGTTCTCAGGAACACTTACGTTCTGGAGTGGTAGAACTACGACTCAAACTACTCTTTTGAAGTCCATTTCGACAAAGGTTCCCTAGTACTCTTACACGGGGTGAACCAACCTAACACAGTGCAAATGAAAAAGACTGAATACAGACAATAACTTAAAAAAACGTACGAAAGAAGGGGGATCGACGACAACTACTAAATACACTGTGGTTTTTAGGGTTACTTCCATTGAAAGAGATTCTCGATATCTTTGTTCTCCGATCTCTTAACTAGAATGGAGACTAGGTTGTTAACGTTAGTCAAAACAACTTGTACCAGTCCGGTCTCCAACAGTGAAACCCACACAAGACTCTTTACACTTCAGACTGGACTCCATACATGGTCCTTCCGACCTACCCCTTTACCGAAGTGTTTTATTTTATTTTATAAGTGTAACTACGGTAAGGTTTCTTGAACAAAAACCAAAGTATTTGAGGTACACCTAGCGTTATACATTTCGGTCGACTTCACTTTCCGACAGACCTATCCTCTTTACCACTCTACTTTAAAAACGTCTCTGACTTCTAGAAGACAACAAAGGACCATCTTCAAGGAGACTACACCTTAAAGAGACAAAACAGATCGATTAACTTTGATATCAAACCAAAGAAAGGAAGTTCTACGACGATAACTGGAATATGACGAATTAAGAGAAACGAGTAGTTTAACTACTGTAGTCCTTATTCCGTACTCTAGATCACAGATTTGTAATCAAACCAAAACCTGCTATCCAAGGACCCCAAGTATTCCATCGTCTCTCTTTGGTTCTCTCCGTCATACCACATTGATCTTTGTTTGTTTTGAGGTGTGTCTGGACCCAACCCTAGGACCGACACGGTACATATTCGACAGTGAAACTCGTGTAGCAAACTAGAGGATCTTGGAGTCATCAGAGTGATATTTTCCACTCGATAATTTTATCGACGGATGGAACACCCCTCCAGCACTCTAATCTCGTTCACTTCCACCTGCCGGCCCTTCCCGGACCGTATGCCTTCGCGTGCAGTCGAGGTCGACACAGACAATGATCGTTGAATGAATCGTTACGCGTACAGGCAGGGAGGTACGAAGGGTGAAAAGGTAAACATTTTACTCGAACTATAAAGGATGAGTCACGAACTGTCCCTCGGTTCACTCTATAGACTTGACCACTCCTACCGAGCACCCAGGGTTCTACCCCAAGAGGTTCAACATCTTGACATAATTTTTGTACGGGACGAGTAAAGGGGAAGAGACAGAGGGTAAGTCTCACACCGAGTTGACCGGAACACGAAATTTATCAGGAGTCTACCACTGAACTTATCACCTACTTGTGTTAGGAACACTTAGGTAAACGGAGCACGAACCCTTAAGATAAGAATCTGGTGTTAGCGGCCTTATCTTTCGGAGACTGGGCTGTAGGGTGACCTCGGTGCACACGGACCATTACCGAAAGAAACCCTTCGACCTTGTTTCCTGACCCAGACGAAGACAGCAGCTCATCCGGTCCATCCCCCGTCAGGTACTTTTTGGTTAGAGGAGGATTAACAGACCTCAAATCCTCAGATCGAATGGACCCTGTAGGGTGTAATACCAGGATTAATTTCAACTGAGACAAATGAGACGAGGTCAGCTCCCCGGTATCCTCTTATTTCCGTCTATTCTATAAATACCCACTTGGGAAAGGACAAAAAGAGAGAAAAAAAGAAAGACGTAGACACTAATTTCCTAATCGTCGTGAACAATAAATAACTCGTCTCGGGGTGCTCCCTCCTCCCGAAACCGTAAATAAAACGAGGAAGATACTCCGGTCCCGACACGGTCTTCGTAAAGTATAGAAGGAAAAAAAGGAGAAATAAAAATCGGGGTATTATGTCTCCACCTTTAACTCCCAGTCTTGAACGGGTCCCCAAGAACTACTACCAAGAACTAGAGTACGGAACGTGCGGTAGAGAGGACTATCTATCTATTGTCACACCAGTACAGTCCTTCTAGGACCACTAAATTTTCATAGTGATTTACAAGTAATTTGTGGACTTACATCAATAATGTATACACTCTCCGACTGGGGCTGGGACTGAAACCGTAAATACGTCACACAACCAAAAGATTGAACCTCGGTACTACGACTCTAGGAAGTATTGTACCCCCACAAAGATTTTCGTCGGGTTCGGGAATTAATAGAATGATTTCTGTAACGAGACAGACATCTCACAGAAAGAGGTCCTTGGGACCTCGAAGGTCTCTGTTCTAGAGTCGAAATATTGTAGGGACAGTTTTGTCCTCTCAGACTTTAGTAAACGAGAGGCATATCACTCATCCTCTAAGTCCGTGTCTACCCTCTGTCTCCGTGTCTTCAATTTATTAATCAGGTTCCAGTGTAATCTACTAAAAACCGACTCGACTGCTTAGAAAGGTCCTGGAGCAGAGGGCTTACAACGTCGAAGGGAATGTCACTTTAAACCAGAGGCGGTGAAATGAACAGAATAGAAAGACGGAGGAAAAAGAGTAAACCATTTATTCTACAAAGAGTGCGGATGAAGGACTAATGACCACCTAAAATTAAATCGGGAAGTTCTACTAGCTACAGAAGTGGTTTTTTTGACGACGGGCTTACACCAAATATTTTTGTGTGGAAATAAAAATGAAGAGGGCTACGACCTAAAAGACGAGGATATTAAAAGTGTGACAGTCAAAGACAGCCAATTCTTGGAACCCTGGGAGTTCCCATTGGAACTGTCTCTTCAAAGAGAACAACCCTTAGCAGCGGGAAAACGTCGTCACGATGAGTCCCACCCCCCTCCAGGTCTCTAAAGACAGGAGTCGAAGAGTCTCCTTCCCGTAGTTCGTGTAAGTTCCTACCGACGAAGGACATTCCTTGTCATGGCTAAACCGAAGACAGTAAAGAACGGACACTCACAGGTCCTCAGAGGCCGTCTCCGTACCCAGCCGCCACCGGACGACGTCCACCCCCGTGCCTCACGTCGTCACGGACGTACCCTGGAAGACTTCCTGCAGCGGTAATAGGAGTAATGGAGGCGGTACCAAACCGGAGTCCAGTTTGTTGTCCCTCCCTTGTGTCGGGACACACAAAGTTGTCTTTTAACTTCTACATGACTCGTACCGGGTCGGGTAGTCTTGTTCTGGGTCAAAGGGGGAGTCAGTCAGAGAGGGTAGTTCTTCGAAGGTATTCGGAGAATAGGAAGAGGTAGTCTCCCGTCTGTCTGACTTTTGGTGTTAGTGTCTTTTGATTGGTTAGACTGGTGTACCTAGTGTCGGAACAGATTGAGTCACTTTGATTCGGTACGGCACACCCCGGTAGGTTCTACCTACCCAGTACCACCTCTCAAGACTGTTTTACACCAGGTGACCTCTTCCCTTACCGTTTGGTGGAGTCATAAGAACGGAACTCTTGGGGTGCTTGTCATACTTTTCCGTTTTTCCATCCTGTGACTTTCTCCTTGAGGGGTCCAACCATCCACGGGTAATACGATGACCTCTAGTCACCTCTTTATTGGGGTCTTTCTTACTTCTCTGTCTCGGTTTCGTTTTTGTTGCGGGTCAACACCACTACCTTTATTTCAGACTACGATATTTTTCGTTATAACGTGTCCTTGGACCTTACAATCGAGGTACTTAGTTCCGTTTAACCTTCACCAGTTTGTCCTCTACCGTTCTCACTTACAGCTGTAAGATCCTTAGCCGCTTGATTTTTCCTGACCTTACCCACTTAAATTGAGTCTATTGGTAATATAGATGATGTCACCCGTCCTTAGGGAATCTTCTTTACCTCATCGGTAGTACCAGTTGTTTTTCTCAGGCTTTATATCATGAACCCACGTTAGAGTTATTGTCTTACTAGAGACAAGCAAAGGTTCCGTTTGGTAAGTTATAGTGTCATTATGTTAAGATACGGGGCTGGTCATTACGACATCTTCGACTTCAACTTACCAAAATAGTTCTGGATATTCTACTGATTATGGATATTCTGATTGTGGGTTTTTTCTACAGGAAAAGTAATATCTCCTGACCTTACGTTTTCATCCTTCAGTTCTCTATGGACCTTATTGTCCGGTTAAACCGGAACCTCGTGTTTTGCTTCGTCCAGTTTCCGATTGTCCCAAAACGGTTCTCTTTCAGGATCAGTATCGTTTGTAAGAGAAGGTTGTTGTGTTCTCTTCTGAATGTGTACTTGTAGTGAGTTAAGACTTTAGTCTAACAAATATAAGAAACGTCGGTTTCTACCCCTTCGAGATATGTCAGTCGTTTTTGTTCTGACCCTCGACTGACATCGAATCTAGTACTTGAAGAATAACGGTTTAAGTCTGAATTTAATTTCTTCTCTTTTGGTGATCTGGTAACTCAACTCAACTCAACTCAAGTCAACGAGTCAGCACATGCTGAGAAACACTGGGGTACCTGACGTAGTGCGGTCCGGAGAGACAGGTAGTGGTTGAGGGCCTCAAATGAGTTTGAATACAGGTAACTCAACCACTACGGTAGGTTGATGGTAGAGTAGGAGACAGCAGGGGAAGAGGAGGGCGGAAGTTAGAAAGGGTCGTAGTCTCAGAAAAGTTTCTGGTAAGTCCATACTGGAATTAGTTTGGGGAATGATAATATGTCACTGTTTATCTAAGTTCCCCAATCTAGACTGTCTCACGAACTTCTTGACACCTGCCTCCAAGCACTATAACATGTCCTCCGCCACTAGTTCTGGTAGGGGTTCTTTTTCTTCACGTTTTTCCGTTTTACCAACAGAATCCTCCGGAATGTTTATCGACTCTTTTCTTCTCTGCGATTTCCGTTTCCTCTTTTCCCTTCTGTATGGGTAAACTTACGTCTCAAGGTTTCTTATCGTTCCTCTCTATTCTTTCGTAACTAGTGACGTTTCTTTATCTCCTTTTGTTATCTTACCCTTTCTGATCTCTAGAGAAGTTCTTTTAATCTTTATGGTTCCCTTGTAAAGTACGTTTCTACCCACGTTATTTCCAGTCTTTACCATACCTGGATTGTCTTCGTCTGCTATGATTCTTCTCCACCGTTCTTATGTGTCTTCTTGACATGTTTTTTCTAGAAGTACTGGGACTATTGATGAAACCACACTAGTACGTGGATCTCGGTCTGTAGGACCTTACGTTTCAGTTCACCCGGAATACTTCGTAGTGATACTTGTTTCGATCACCTCCACCACCATAATAGTTATCGGTCAACTCGATAAAGTCTAGGATTTTCTACTACGATAATTTCACGATGGGAGTTATACGGTCGTTTAAACCTTTTAAGTCGTCACCGGTGTCCTGACCTTTTCCAGTCAAAAGTAAGGTCAAAGTTTCTTTCCGTTACGGTTTCTTACAAGTTTGATGGTGTGTTAACGTGAGTAGAGTCTACGATCGTTTCATTACGAGTTTTAAGAGGTTCGGTCCGAAGTTGTCATGTACTTAACACTTGAAGGTCTACAAGTTCGACCTAAATCTTTTCCGTCTGCTTGGTCTCTAGTTTAACGGTTGTAGGCAACCTAGTAACTCTTTCGTTCCCTTATGGTCTTTTTGTAGATGAAGACGAAATAACTGATACGGTTTCGGAAACTGACACTCCTAGTGTTATTTGACACCCTTTAAGACTTTCTCTACCCTTATGGTCTGGTGGATTGGACGAAGGATTCTTTAGACATAAGTCCAGTTCTTCGTTGTCAATCTTGACCTGTACTTTGATGTCTGACCAAGGTTTAATCCTTTGCTCATGTAGTTTCGACATATAACAGTGGGACGAATAAATTGAATATACGTCTCATGTAGTACTCTTTACGACCCGACCTATTTAGTGTTCGACCTTAGTCCTAACGGTCCTCTTTATAGTTATTGGAGTCTATATATCTACTGTGGTGGGAATACCGTCTTTCACTTCTTTTTGATTTCTCGGAGAACTACTTTCACTTTCTCCTCTCCCCTTTTCAACCGAATTTTGAGTTGTAAGTTTTTTTTGTTTTTGAGTTGTAAGTCTTTTGTTTCTAGTACCGTAGACCAGGGTAGTGAAGTACCGTTTATCTTCCCCTTTGTTACCTTTGTCACTCTCTGAAATAAAAAAAAACCGAGGTTTTAGGGACGTCTACCACTGACGTCGGTACTTTAATTTTCTGTGACCAAGGAACCTTCTTTTCGATACTGGTTGGATCTATCGTATAATTTTTCGTCTCTGTAATGAAACGGTTGTTTCCAGACAAATCAGTTTCGATACCAAAAAAGGTCATCAGTACATACCCACACTCTTAACCTAATATTTCTTTCGACTCACGTCTTCTTAACTACGAAAACTTGACACCACAACTTCTTATGAGAACTCTCAGGGAATCTGACGTTCCTCTAGTTTGGTCAAGTAGGAATTCCTTTAGTCAGGACTTATAAGAAACCTTCCTGACTACGACTTCGACTTTGAAGTCATGAAACCGGTGTACTACGTTTCTTGAATGAGTAAACTTTTCTGGGATTACGACCCTTTCTAACTTACGCCCTCCTTTTCCCCTGTTGTCTCCTCCTGTAGTGGCTGAGCTACCTGTAGTCAAACTCATTCAAGACCCTCAACCACTACCTGTCCCTCCGGACCACACGATGTCAAGTACCCCAACGTTTCTCAACCTGTACTGACTTACTGACCTGACTTGACTTGACTAAAGAAGATAGAACATTAATACAACAATAAGTATTAGTATGTAAAGATCAATGGGAGTACTGAGTCATAAGTAATTTTATATACTCTAATGAGTACTTTGTAAAGAGGGATATAAAATCTGTCCTCCACGATTCCCCCACACTAATGTATACCGGTGAATCCTTTTATCGGTACAACAAGTCTAAGAGTCGATGTAATATACTTGAAAAGTCAGTCAAAGGGATGAATCGTGATGTTTCAATATTTCCCCTTGAAAAATGTTTTTCTCTATCCAAGTTGGTCCCCTTTCCTAGGTAATCAATCACCTAGTCAATCATTTTATACAGATTACGGTTTACGAAAAACAAAGGACTACTGGATAGGTTGACGTCCAGAAGACCGGAATATTATATAAATCAAGTGTAATAAGGAAGTCGTAAAAGACATATGAGTAAGATACAACCCATGGTACACCCTGTGACTTACTGTCTCTACTTATTTGGGGATTCAGAGTTCTAGAGTGTCATCTACAACCTTACGTCACAGTAAATCGTAGTAATCTAAGATGTCATCAAGGTTCTACAGAGTTTTAGGACAGGGGGCCATAGGACTCGTGAAGCATCATACAGTAGGAGACAGGAGGTGGGAAGGGTGACGGGGGTCAACAACGATGGGACCCGAGTCGACGATAGTGGAGAGTGGACTTGACAGAGTCGTTGGAGGATTGACCAGAGGGACGGAGAACGAACGGTGAGAACGAAGAAGTCAGACGACAGTTGTGTTGTCGATCGCGTTCCTTCAAATCTAGTACAATGAGGAACCAAGTTTTGGTGGACACGAAAAAGGTAAGGTATGTACTAACCCGGGACTGAGAGATCGACTGGAACGGAAGATGACAAGAGGGGGAGACTGCGGAGGAGTAGTCACAACCCAAGTACCACAGACGAAATTGTACAGCCGGTAGGACCTGGACCAGGACAGAATTCTGAGACGAAAAGGGAAACGGACCTTGTAAGAAGGGGACCCTAGACGTACCGAGTCACGGAATCTAGAGACAAGTCTTTGTCTAGAAAGGACTGGTGAGAGATAATTTACATGGGAGTGGAACATGAAGGACAAATTAATCACAGACTAAGGAGAAAGGGGAGTGATCTTATACTCGAGACGTTCCCCTCCCTAAAACGAACAAAACAAGTGCCGGTATCGGGATTATGGATCTACCACGAGCCACTTACAAAAAACCAACTTACTTACTTAGTCGGATAACGGCTTAGTGCGTCACTCAAAAGAGACACCCCCCCGAGAACCTGGTCACCAGTGTAGAGAGACTACCGACCACACCCCTCCTATGCCAGTCTAACCGAGATAGACATACCTTCCCTCAAAGTCAAATCGTAGTAGGGTTGACCGAGGATAACCCAACTTCGGGTGTCGAAATCGGAATAATCATAGTTAAAAGTCTATATTTCAGTCTCCTACAATTCTGACTTTCTCTAGACTTTCTCGTAATCCAGAGGAAGAATGACTACACTCTTATTTTCAGAGCCCTCTCCTCCACTTAATGGGTCTCAGTTTTGAACAATCCCAGTCAGATTTTGGAGACTGTAGACCAAGTATCAGAGTTGATGTAGATCAGAGGAGACCGAGTCTCTCAAGTGTCTGAAAGTCTGACTGTCAAAGAGGGGTCTGAGGTTTGTCCTCGAAAGTAGACCTAAAGGACCAATCACATCTACCTACTACTGGGACGTCACACACCTTTTAGGGTTTGTGACTGGTCACACTTACCCTTGGTGGGGTCCGCACGGTCCCCGTCGTGTCCGTCCGAGCGAGAAGGTGACCGTCCTCGGCGCATCGGACCTTTCCTTTGGTCTTAGTTCTAGGAGACGGCGAGGTCAACCAAATAATGTACAGTGTCCGTCTTACACAGAAGGTACATTTAAGTCTCAAAAACTACTTACCGGTCTGGTCGACGTTCGGGAAATCCGGTCTTCGGAACTAGAACGGTTGACAAGTAAAAGAGCTACCTGAAGGAATAAAGCCCGCAAACACAGATCGGTCGGATAACACCTGAACAGTCTCCCCACACCTCGGGAGAGAAACGGTGTCAGTCAAGGGGGGTACATCGTACACAGGACTTCGACCGGACGGAGGTAGACGAAAAATTCACACACACACACCAGAAAACAATTCGTCCCACTTCACTCTCTCCTGGGAGTTTCCCTCCTTTTGAGGAGGTCGTAAACGATCTTGTACAAACCCTCGACTGGCTCGATATTAACCCTACCGTCTTTTTTTTTTTCGGATTTAAATAATTAAAGAACAGTAGACAAAAACACTATATTCCACGGGACTAACCACAAATCTTTCGTGAAACTAATATATACTTCTTACATCGTATAATTAAGGTGAAAACCACCAGACTGAGATGGATAGTTTATATAATAATAAATACAATAACAAATAATGGAATGTTTCGAAATAAAACCAAGTCAACGTTTTAAATAAAATGGGATCAAAAGAATGTACTCTACCCGTTTTATTATTTCCGGTCTTTCAAATCTAGACACAGAACTCTGTGAGTCGTTTTATGATTCTGGATTTTAATCCTTGGTCTTCATAATGAGATAAATGTCTAATAAAGAAAAGTCCGACCCGATTACCTCAAAAACTCGTGACGACTTAAGAGGGAAGATGTAGAGGTCTAAAACATTCCAACGCAAATCGGGAGACCCCGAACCCACTAAGAATCTAGACCCAAAGTCACTAAGAGTCCTCGTGAGTTATACCTGTCCTACCTGGAACTCATCAACTTAAGTGTGTTGTTCCCACCACTCTCCCAGAGAATAGAACCAATGACATGTAAAAGAATGGTCTCTCGATCTCCTTATTAGAAGTACAATCCCCTTGAGAGAGACTACAGAAGCCAACAGGCCCTAACA
Source organism: Capra ibex (assembly GCA_006410555.1). Lineage (NCBI taxonomy): Eukaryota > Metazoa > Chordata > Mammalia > Artiodactyla > Bovidae > Capra > Capra ibex. The sequence goes on from SJYO01036187.1 coordinate 3,311,315, forward strand.
GGACCTAAGACTGTAGTTTATGTCTTACGGGACTAAGAATCCCCGTCTCTGTCGAGAAGTGGGACACCCAAGCCCTTGGGCCTTTACCTTAAGAATGGGTAAGAACAAAAGATACGATGTTCAATATGAAACTCTAAACTTGGACGGAGAAAGAACGAAAGAGAAAAACAAAGAGGTCATCGTCAACCTTAACCAACGAGCAAGTCTGTTTTCGATTTCCTATAAATGGGTCGGACCCTTTATTTACACTTGAGTGTACCAGAAAAGGGTCGAAAAGAAAAACGAGACAACCATCATACAATTAACATAAAAGAAATCGTTTGAATGGTGGGGGGGCGAGGTAAGCGGGGGTGAACGACAGGGGGTAAGAAGACCGTCTGTAATAATGACCTTAACCTCCTTGTCCACTTCGCGACAAAATCCTGAGACTTTCTCAGCTCACGTCTACTGTCGGAGTCGACTGCCATCGGTCTCGGCCCTCCGACCCCAGTCGGACTCGACCTTAACCAGTTTAGTCGTGTCGTGACTGAGAATTCACAGTCCTTATGCTCACTGGTGTTTCACAATTTGTGTAGACCTTTCCCTCAGACTGGAGTAGGGGTCGTAGACACCCCTTAGGTGTGTCGGACATCTGGGTAAGGAGAAACTGGAATATTTCTAAGAAATTTCTCCGTACGGGGACTCACCGAAAGGCCGGTCGATCGGACGAGTAAATAGAACCTCCTCTACATTCCTCGGGTGGACGGTCTCCCCGAGGTGTCCCGGGTCTCCGTCTGCCTCAGGTGCAGAGTTTCACGACTTCGAGTCTCTGGTCCAGTACCCCGGGGTCCGCAGACGAAAAGGAGAGAGGAGTAACAGGGGTGTTTTGAAAAGGACCGTCGGTCGCAACTACAAATCTTCCAAACAAGAGACGACAAATTCAACAAACCGTCACCACAAAGTCCTACGCCCAAAAGACTTACGAAAGGGTCGACCAATGAACTTACCACCAATCCCGCCCCACAGGACTCGGCGACTCCGGTCAGAGGACAGACCTGTGGGTGTCGACCTGCCCACACTCCCGCAGTAGAAATCAGTCGCCGGAGACGACGACGACACTCACCGAGGACTCTCCACCTCTCCCCACTCAACCCGTCACTATCCAGAAAAAAACAAAGAAAAGGCAACCACTTCCTCAGGTCTGGTGTCCTCAGTTACATTGAAAATGGGAATCGGATGCGTATGAAGAGACGATCGACAACGGTGGAAAGAGTCGGACATTAAAGGGATAAAGGGGAACCAACTTGAATTCCCGAGGTAAAAGTTTTGGTCCAAGGAAAAAACAAGGACTCGGTCAATACTGATTTTTCAGTCAAGATATTCGTCGGAGTGTAGGTGGTGGACCATTTGGTACGACGGTCGGTCTGGATCCTACACACCCCAAGAGCTAGGTCCCGACCTAGGGTATTTCGGGGACATTGAATCGTGTTTAGGACACTCAACTGAGTCGGGTAGTTCCGATTTGAACGGGGAGTATAAAATCAGAAAGAATCTCCGTCTCCGGAACGAATTTGGCATTCGACGAACTGAGGTCAAGACTTAACGAGAAAAAAACTACCACGACCAACACCGTCCCTCTCCCAAATTTATTTGTGTGTTCTTTATACTACTTAGAGGTAAATGGGTCGTGGGTCTATTTTGTCAATAAGGGTAAAACGGTTTAACTAAAGTAGAAGGGGTTTGGGGAATTTGTAAACGGCAAAATATCCTTTACGATTTATTAATGAATTAAGGAGTGGAACAGATGGAAGATTTTAGTAAAAAGTCTTATTACTCAATTACTGATCATTAAAGACTACCACTGGTTGTTAAAAAAAAAAAAAAAAGTTTTTATACTACTCCTTGAGTGTCTAAATAAGACATTACCTACACGAAGTTGGGTACCGTAAGTAAGAAACAACGAAACCTGCGAGTGTTACAGAATAGAATGTAGTCACCTGAAGGAAAGTTCAAATAGGGTACAAGAAAATTTGAAATTTTTTTAAACCAGAACTAAACAAAGACCGACAAGACCCAGAAGTGACGGTGAGCCTGAAAAGAGATCATCGCTCGTCCCGGACGAGAAACAACGACACACACCAGAAGAGTAATTCTATCGAAGAGAGCAACGTCGCGCGTCCGAGATCCGTCTTCGTCGTCAACGCCGTACATCCGATTCATCGACGTCGAGGGTCCGAGATTTCGTGTCCGAGTCATCAACTCCAGGTGTCGAATCAACGAGACACACCCTAGAAGGTCCTAGTCCCTAGTTTGGACACAGAAAACGCAACCGTCTGTCTAAGAAATGGTGACTCGGTGGTTTCTTCGGGGTAGGGTACAAGAAAACTGTACTGGGGCAACTTGAAACTATCGAAGGAACGAAAGACCGTGCACTACAAGGTCCGAGACGGGTTCTACACCTTACTCGACAAAGAAGTCCCCCGAGACTAAAGAAGATCATCTCATGTGTCAGACTCGAGATTCTGACTTACTGAAAACAATGTACAGTTGGAGGAGGGACCCCTGATGTCGAACGAGGGACGAGCATCGGTCACACTCCATAAATAACTCTTAGACACCTAGTTATCAGTGGGTGACACCTCAAGACGGAGGGAGACCATTGCTAATTAGAGACTCTTAGAACACAAGATGGGGGACCAAGACTGTGAGAACGAAGGCAGTGGGACTTAAACCGACCGGAGACACACGGTCGTAGGATTCTACCTTATCAATGGACGACGACGACGACGACGACGACGACGACGACGACAGTAGCGAAGTCAGCACAGACTGAGACACGCTGGGGTATCTACCGTCGGGTGGTCCGAGGGGGTAAGGACCCTAAGAGGTCCGTTCTTGTGATCTCACCTCACGGTAACGGAAGAGGTCATCAATCGACTCGGGTACGGATTATGGGTTCATTCGTTCTAAGATAGACCTAAGTCGAATTGAAGACGGGGGACACCCGGGTCATAAGGTGGTGAAGGGTCGTAAAGTAAGTAGACTTTGAGAGGGAAAGAGTAGTTTGAGAACAGACCAGAATTTCTAAATGACGACGAAGAACCCACAACTTCTTGGTCGAGTCGACAAGGACAAAATCAAACTCTGAGATATCCAGACAGAGTTCTCCACTCAGGTTGGGTCCATCCTAATCCGTCTCATCCGACCCCCCAATCTCCCACGACAACCGTGTCGTACATGAACCGACTGAATAAGAATTGAAAAAGAAAGGAGAACATTAGGTACCTAAAGTCATGGAAGTCTCACCACAAACCATCCAATAGGACAACTAAAAGTCGGTCCCTCATCCTACAAGACTGGGACATGGTAACCGTTTCCCTAAACTTTTATCTACTTTCACTTTCTCCTCTCGCTTTTTCAACCGAAGTTCGAGTTGTAAGTCTTTTGCTTCTAGTACCGTAGGCCAGGGTAGTGAAGTACCCTTTATCTACCCCTTTGTCACCTTTGTCACAGTCTGAAATCAAAAAACCCGAGGTTTTAGTGACGTCTACCACTGACGTTGGTACTTTAATTTTCTACGAATGAGGAACCTTCTTTTGACTGCTGGTTGGATCTATCATATAAGTTTTCGTCTCTGTAATGAAACGGCTGCTTCCAGGCAGATCAGTTCCGATACCAAAAAGGTCATCAGTACATACCTACACTCTCAACCTGACACTTCTTCCGACTCACGGTTTCTTAACTACGAAAACTTGACACCACAACCTCTTCTGAGAACTCTCAGGGAACCTGACGTTCCTCTAGGTTG